>VWZK01009050.1:41201-151733 GCA_013396935.1 Baryphthengus martii | reverse complement strand
GGGGCCGCTGCCCTCCGCGGTTCGCCAAGGGGCCTCCAGGGAGGCAGAAACGAGTTGGGGGCGGTTCTGCGCTGTCACTTGCCCTCGGCAGGATTTTTGCAGTTTTGTGGACGTAGGTGTTTTCTGGGATTTTTTTTTTTTTGCTGTTTCTAAACGAGCCATTATCATATGGGAAAGGATGTACACGGGAAAACAATGGTCTTTTTAAACAAAATATTTCTACTCTTGGCCAACCTGTTGCCAGCCTCTTAAGCACTGGATCAAATTGTTTATGTTACAGTTGAGTGTAATCATTTCCAGTACAGGAATTACTATCTGTGGTGATTTGTTCTATTTAAAAAAAACAAACAAAAACCTGTAATCACTGGATCCACAAGGGTATATACCCAGAATTAAGTCAATGGGAAGTAAAAATGCTTTAAATTTGACTACATTTAAAAAATCCTACTGAATGTGGTGTTTGTAAAGTTTTCTGCCTTGCCAGGTAATTACTTTTAAAAAGTCTACTTTTTAAGTTGGGTTATTTAAATCTGTAACAGGATTTCTTTTTTTTTTTTAACCTCATTGCCTTTTGATATTTTTTTTTTTCCTGAGCCAAGTTTTAAACATTTGTTTGGATAATGATTCATTTGTGTTTGTAAATGCATTGTTTTCTGTTAGTTAAAAGGTAGTGGCCCTATCAAGTTCTTCCTATGTGGTCCTATGAACCTTAACCTCTGATTGGGGAATTGAAACAAAGTGCTAACATTTCGTTATGCCTCCATGTAGCTATACAGCTTTACTTGCTCTCTTATTTGTAACTGGCTCTTTTAAAGGCTGCTATTGCTACAAACCTTGTTCTGGGATTTTTCTGTGACCTGACCTAAGCAGCATTTCAAACAGTAAATTGTAAAAGAAAAGTGGCAGTAGCAGTGAATACAGTTTAACCAGTCAGTGTTGCATTAAGTAATTAAGAAGTGCCAATTCCGTTGCCAGCCAATGCACCTGGGTCCTACACCTTCCCAGCTGCTTTCTGACATTCTGCACCTGTTTTCTTTCCATACTGAGCTGCTGTTCCTCTTTTATTCTGTTCCATCTCCAGTTATACCCTTTACTCTCAAGTTCTCATAAATGCCACATTCTCTTCTATTTTATTTTTCTTCCTTTCAGTGTTGAATTTTTGTTCGTGATCTTTTGGCTCCATTGACTTGAGAAAGAGCAGGATTCACCAGGAAATTCAATTTTATATGAATAATACACTCCCATTTCTTCTGCTACATGTATAATCTGACACCCCCAAAGGTTTTTTGAGAAAGCACCGTATGTTTCATGGGCATCTATTGCTAACCTTGTGCTAAACTAGAGACATTTCTTCTTTTCTCTTTTTCTTTCTACTGTCCCATTCATATTGTTGTTGTGTTGGTGTGGGGTTTTTTTTGTTTATATTTTTTTCTTTAAATGTGTTGTGTTGGTAAAAATGGATGGAGAATTATTGCTGGGGGCACTGAACTTAAAAACTTTTACTCAAGAAATTCAGTTGGCTTTAAGAAACTAAGTTGTACAAAATGAAAATAGTGGTCAAAAATATTTCTTGGTGTAAAGTTGGCACAGGACAGTGAAGAACCTGGGCCACAGAGTTTGGTCAAAATTTGTCTGCAACAAAAATTTGGATGGACAAGATAAAACAGGATAGATCAATAAATAGCAAGGAGTGCCATGAAATGTGAATTTGTTATCAACTGCTGAGCTTGCTGGGAGTAGAGAAGAGTGAGACATTTAAAATGGTATTATCTATTAATTAAAGCTGCATTTGGACAGAATGCCTGGTGTAAAGAATAATGCCGGAAGCTGCGCCTCATCAAACTGGAAGACACTGAGGTACTCAAATGGTATTTGTAGGTGTTACCTGTCCAGGAGAGTTTCTGTGACCTAGCTGTGCTGAAGCCTGTGGGCAGGGTGATACCTGAATGCCTTTGGAAACAGGTACTGATTATCACAGAGATCTCTGCCCTGTAGTGACTGAGGTGGAAAATAATGTGGGGGGAGGAAAGTGAAGACCTCAGTGTAGAGAGCATTTGGATAACTGTTGCAGAAGTGAATACATTTAATATGATCTGTGAGTTTACTGCAGTGTAAGCAAGGCTATGGATTCTTGGATAGGTTCCTACTTAAGAGTTTAGCACAGTTCAGGATGAGCTGTACTTGTAATCTATCACTGCTTCTTTTGACTCCACGTGGTTGCAGCACCTCATTTCCTTTTTGTATCACATCTCAAAGGACCAGCTGAGTTCAGCTTCTGCTGGAGAACCCTTCCCAGAATCTGTGATTGACTGTCAACAATGAGAGAGAAGTTTGTATAAAGCACTGTATTTGTTGAACAGACACTGACAAAACCTTCTGTTCAGACCTGCATCATGAGTACAGTAGCATGGGGATAGAACAAGGCAGGTGTAGCTTCAAAGGGGACACTCCTTCACTCCTCTGATGTTTGCTTGACATCGATGTACTCTCATTATTCTTGACTTCTAACTTGATTTCTTCAACAGGGAAGCATGGAGCTAAAACGAAATTTAAAAAATAGCAGCAAATCTTAACTAACACAACCCATCCACAGTTGTGTGTGTGTTTCTACTTGCATAAATAATATCTCCCTCTTTTATTTTTTTTCTGTAGAATAGAAAGTAAGAAAAGTAGTTGGAAAAATTATTTGTGTGTGGTCTGGACCATTTAGGATTACTACTCCACTGTGACTGCAGGGAAATGTAGCAGGGAATGTTATGTTCCCTGTAAGGGTGAAAGTGCTAAGTGCAGCCTGTATGATAAATAAATGAGCACTGACCAAAGGACAATGTGGGTCTGTTAAAGCAGTTGTTGGTGGTGTGTTCCTGTGAGAGCACATGGTAGGGCTTTAAAGTATTCAGAGTAGCTAATCGGGCACTGGGAACTTGGATATTAAAGTCCAACTGTAGCAGGGCTATTTCTTGATCAGATGAAAAGGGAATGGTAAACCACAGAAACTACATGGACTTTTGTTTTGTGTACTCATAATTTGCACTTCTGATTATTTTATTTGCTTTGGAAGGTAAAGTGTGGTGGGGCTGGTGAGGCAAGTTGGATGTTTAGCGGGTGTGTCTGTCAAGAGCCCATGGAGGCTGGGGTTTATTTAATGGTGGAATGAATTTTGGTTCATAAGGGGAATTCAGGAAAAGGGAGACCTTCCTGGTAGCACCAAAGGGAGAAATGCAGCTCCCTCTGTCTCTTCCAGTAACAAGAGTTCAGTTGCTGAGCTTGTGTTTGGGCTGTTGTTTCATGCACCTTGCCTCTTCGTGGTAAAGAGCTAAGTATACTGTGAGGCTGTGCCACATTAAACTTTCGTACAAGTATTTGATTTAAACCTGTTCAATTTAAACTTTTATGAAAGAATACTGAAAAATAAACCATTGGTGAGACTTAGGTTTCTGAATAGAAGTGACCTTACAACAAGAAAAAATCTGAAGTGTATTTTAAGAGGCGAGAAGAGGATCAGCTTGTGAAATCCTCATCACCAAAATGTTTGCAGTTTTAGAGTATATGCTTATCTGTTGAAACAAATTGTTCACAATCTTGCCTACAGATTGAAGAATTTAAATGAACGAACTTAACACTCCCTACAAACCACCCCCTTCCAACCCTATGGCAACAATTGTTTGCTTGCTGTTCCCCTAAGCCGTGCTTGAATTTCACACCCGTATTACATGTGATGCTTGCAGAGTTAATCTGTTTTTCAAATACTTTTAAGCACTATGGAAGAACTTACACTGTAATTTTTGTATGTAACTCTAGTTTTTGAAAAAAGAGCAATAAACCACTGAAAGCTTATTTTATAGTACTTTGAATGTATTTGAAGAGGCAAAGCTGCATACTTGATAGAGTACCAAAAGCACACCAGAACCTGGAGGACTTGGTTACTTACTCATCCTGTTGCTGCAGCTAGTCAAGGCTCCCACATTTTCTTCAGGGAGGATGAAGTGAGCGAGGTACTAGAAAAAGCGTTGGTGATTTCTAGATATAATGATGTCTATGTATGTAGGGAAATAGTTCAGTGGGTGTTAAATCTTGCTCAGAAGTATCACTCTCATTTCTCCACCTCTTAAACAGAGAAAGTGATTATGATCACTTCTGTAAAGTTATTTGAGCTTTACTGGTTTTAAAAGCATTTTTAATAGCTTCTAAGTATGTCATCTATCAGTCAACTTATTTTTGAGTTCTTCTCAAGGCATAGGCTTAGTACAGAAGATGAGAATGTAATTAATATATAGAATATGCAATAAGGTACTGCATTTATACTTTATGTAGCATGAAGTTTAACCCTTTTTTTCTTAGCTCACACAGTTTCTTTATATAACACACAATGTAACCCTGTTTTTACTGGCTAAAGTAGTCTCTTCCTACTGAAAATACCAGGACAGGGAATAAGCTGTTAGCAATCTTATCTGACAGATATATTTTATAAGGTTGTGCATAAGCCCCCGGTTCTTGCCAGCCGAATGGAATTTCCTTGTTCTGTGTGCCACACAAGGTAACTCAGTGAAGGAGGTATCCTAGATACTTTGTGACTGATGTAACAGTTATGATTTATAATATCTTTCTAAAGTTGGCATGAAATGTCACAGCTCTGGTATGCTGAGTGAAAGATCAAATGCATAGGAAGATTGAGGGTAAGAAGAGAGAGAAAAGACTTAGTAAAAACTGCACATTGAATTATTTTTTTTTGCTTCATTTCTGGGTAAGAAAATTACTGTTAAAAATATACCAAACTGAGTGAATGGAGGTGTACTAGAGTAGCTGTTGTTTTAGTATTTAAGTATATAAGCTGTTATTAGATACTTAAATTATGTAAAATCTACCAAAAAATAACCATTTTTGAATTGACAGGTCTCAGTCATGTACAAATAAAACTGTGCTGTGACTGATAGATGGTGTAACTGTATATTATCCTGGGTAGATACATCTTTAGTACATTACTCGTTGCACATATCTGTTCTGAGAAAAAACAGTTGTTCTCTAAAGAGGATAAAGAATGATTTAAGTTTTATTTTTGACTGGCTGATGCTCTCTCGGCCTTGTGGTTAGCACAGAACTGACTCACAGAAAATTCTGCAGACTTATAGGCTGTAGTAGGAATGCCATCCAGATGAAAGTCTAAAAAAAGAAACTCTGGATCGAGTTTCTAAATATCACATTTCTGCTCTGTTGCCAATTTTATCTATTCAAAGGTGTGACAGTAGTTACTAGATGATTGTCTGTTTGACAAGGTCAGATGAAGGATGCTAATGTCTAAAATGTAAAGACATAGTACTTGTTCGTTGTAAGAACAAGAACTGACTTGCAGTTGTAAACTGGCCAAGTTATTTATGTAGCTTGAGAGAGAGCTGAAAATGTTTATGTGAACTTTATATATAGGGTGTTTAAACTGGGCTTTCTTTGCTAAAAAAAGAGAAAAGATGAACAGACATTATTACTGTTTATAAAATAAAATTTATTTTTCTACTTAAAGCCTGCCTGGACTGGCCAATTTCCTCCCTACAGCACCATGATGGGGCAAAAGCATCATTTCTGTCGCTGAGCAGTTAGTGTCATCCTGCCTATGCCCAGGACAATAAACCTCCCTGTTAAAGAGTCACTAGCATAAAAGTAGGAAGGAAAAAGAAGTGCTGAACACCCAGGACTGAAGAAAGATCCCTTAGAAGGACTGATTCGTAAAGAACCAGTTTGTCCTTTTTCTTAAGCCTTGCTTTTACTGAGCTGAAACAGAGATGTCCCCTGCTTATACTGGAGGAAGGAAGGAAACTAAGCAAAACCATTGGAGACTGTGCTGTGAGCTAATGGGGGAACACATGGAGCAATATAAAACATTTCATGCTCTCTCATGACCTTTTTGTTTTGATAAGGTCTGTTTTTTTCATGAAGCTGCTTTCAAGCGTTATGTTTTAAAGCAGTCCCTGCTGATGTTTGAATGCTGTGGAATTTGAGGTGGGTAAACAATGAAGCAAAAGATGGCGGTGGCTCTTTGATTTGCTCACTCTATCCTCTGGAACAAGCTGTTCTGCTCTAGCTGAAGATGCCTGTGTCAAGGTTGGTGTGCCTAGAGATGCTGCTTGCCTTTGTTCCCTGCCAACTCTTATCTGCAGAGTTTGAGCTATTGATCCTTCTTGTCACATGCGTGGATGGAGACTATCACCTCTCCTGGGGCAGCTGATGAAGAACTTATCATAATTTCAGCTATAGATCTGTCAGAGGGGCCAGAATCATTCTCTTATCTTCCTGTCATGCTCACTAAACCTAATATGCTGTTAAACATAATGTGTTTGTTTGCTTTCCTCCTGTGCAGATCATGTTTTGCACTTTGAACACTCACAAAGTTGATATGGACAAGCTCTTAGGTGCACAAATTGGTCTTGAAGATTTCATATTTGCCCATGTAAAAGGACAACGAAAAGAAGTGGATATTCTTAAAACTGATGATGTGCTTGGGCTTACCATTACAGATAATGGAACCGGCTGTCCATTTATAAAGGTAAATTTAATGACAAGTGAAATACTTTACTGTATAGAAGCTTCTGTTACTATAGCATTGATTTAATGCTTTTTTAGAACTATAAAATCTTTTATAGTCATATATACAGTAAGTAAAAAATAAAGTTGCTTTTCTTTAGGTGTATCATTCCAAATTAGTTCAGCTATTTCTGTACTGCATGTCATTCAAAATTAGTCCATTTGTTCATTGCTTCTGTAATGTGCATCAGCTTTACAACGTGACCATTGTATTTTGCGACCTACCCTGAGTAGTAGGTGTTAGGTGCTGCTTGCATCTGCCCACTTCTTTTTTGTAAGTGATTTTTCTGATGTCATTGATTAGATGCTTATAGAACTTCTGTCACTCGTGATAATGAGATCATGTTCTTTCAATCTTTGTGACTGTTCACAGGGCAGAAGCCTTTGTGCTGTGTAAGAATAGGTGCAAGTATAGTGCTTTTTCAGCTTTCCAGTATTGCTGCCTTAGATAGGTAGGGTGAATTAAAAGGTGCTGAGGATATGCAGTAGCACAATTTACCACAATTAGCTTGAGTAGCAACTATGGGCAGTAATATGTATAATATTTTAATCATAATTGCTTTCTTCCTCATCTTCTATATGACCTCCAGGTAGTATGTTTTAAAACAAGTAGAGGCTGAGGAAATGAAGCTACCCTTCTTGCTAGACTAGGTATTAGGAGCCTTAACCACATTTTCTGCCTTTTTTAGATGCTTTAATCTACTTCAATTATCCATTATTAGTAAGGTATTGACAATGCTCTTCAATTGTTGCTGTCCCAATCGCCGTTCTCACTGCTATTGTAAACAGATCTTCTTGTATGGAGAGGTTGTATTCTCTAGTATTTCCTTATCTGCCATGGATATAAAAGAAGGTGTGATTTAGAAATTGGTTTGCTTGTCTTTGTTATGGAAAAATGTGACTGAGATCACACTTCAGAAAGCTGAGTTGCAGTGGAGGTTTCAGTAAACATTTTGGCAAATCTTAGCATCATTTTTATGTTTATAGACATAGAACTCTGAATTTCTAGTGGTAGCATCCATGCAGCCCATAATATTCAGTTACACTGCTGCTTATGTGGCATTTTCAAAGAAGGCATTGAAAGCAGTGCTTCAGTGATTAAAGTTTACGTGCACAGCACTGTACCGAGTGTTTCTCTTCTGTGCTTGGTTGGTAATACGGAGAGAGAGCAGCCATCACATAGACTCCTGTATAATTGGAGCAGAGTAGAAAACCCTCACCACATTAGCAAGACAAGCTGAAATTTATAGTAAATTGTATAAAACTTGTCTGAACAAATACATCATCATTCTTAAATTGGTTTAATAATAAACACTGTAATAAGAATGGTGCAATCTTCATGGGAATGCATCAGTTTAAAGGAGTTTCTAGGAGCTTACTTGTGTTTCTGTTGCACGTTCAGCTACACCATAGAAAACATATGCAAAAGGAAAAGCTGCATCTGTTTTATACTTGGTTGTCTAGTTAAATGTGGGTTGTTGAAAGCTGTAGTCATTTTATTGTGTTTTGAATAACAGGGCAGTTTTTAGGTTTGATATATAACCTGGCCAGGTTTTAAACCTGATAATTGGAACAGCAGATTCTTTTTCTATGAAATCTAGTGTTGTTTCGTCTTATTAAGAAAAAAACGCATGGTCATTTTACTTTCACAAATTTGTTTTCTGGGTACGTGGCCAGATGAGAGGATGTATTATGGAATCAAATTAGCCATTCAAAGAATAACAGTAGAATTTGAAGCATAACTGACTGGTGTATAAGGAGACATTATAAAATGGGATAATGCAAGTAATTTTAGGCACTTCATATGAAATACATATCCTACCTCCTATATGAACTGCAGAATGCTTGAAATACTGGTACATCATTTGCGTCTTAATTACTGTGACAGCGTAGCTTCTCTGTCTCTTGGTCTGTTGACTTGGAGTGATGATAAAAACTAAGCTATATTTAAAAAAAAGTTTCATATGACACAAATAACATAGTCAGTGGATATTGCTTTAAACTGTTTCTGTGTTAGCATCCAAGTGAAGAAGACAAGCTTAATTAAAATAAGTTCAACACAGAGTAAACACTAATTGAAGTCTGGTGGTGTCCTGGTTTAACTTCAGCCCGCAACAAAGCACCACTCAGCTGCTGGGTTAGACACAACTACTAGGAAGAAAATTAACTGTCCCAGCTGAAACCAGGAAGGGTAAGCATACTTTTGAATCCTGGCACCTGGTAACAGAAATGGATTTGGGACCTGGTTTCTGATGTATGTCCAATACCCCCCTCTTCATTCACCATAAGGCTTCTTTTTGGTTTTAAGTTAAAGAAAAAGAAGTGCTAGAAAGAGTTAAAAGCCTGAAGCTAAAAATTGTTGCAGTATGTTGTATGACACTGAGCACTATCACACTTCCCACTGACTCTCTCAGATGGAGGCACGTATGTGGGCTCAGACATGCGCACATAAGCTAGAAGGAGGGTTAGCTGTTATAGCAGTAGGTGGTAATATGTTTATCTCCTTTATCTCACTGTTACCTCACTCAAAGTTAGCCTGAACAACATCACCAGTCTTTATTGAAAAATATGTTATTCAGGAAGATATTAGAATGAAATTAATCTCTACAAAAGCATAAAATATTCTACTATGTCATAGCTTTTCTATTAAATAACCATGGGATAACATCTTACATGGCTTGAGCACATGATAAACCAGTATGACAACATACAACAACAGCAAACAGAATCACTGAAATTTTAAGTGTGCTTTGACTTGATAAATCATAGAGATCTTTTAAAGAGGATTTTTTTTCCTCACTTTTAAAATTCCATTTCACAAAATCTATAAATAATAAATTCTATTACATTTTATGACTTCTAAGCCATTTGTAATCCGTGAGGCAGCTTTTAGAAGAATTTCTTATTCTTTATTGTTATTTCAGAGGAAATACTTCAATATGCAGCTGTATAGCTTGTTGAGGAAAATGGTAGAAGGTTTATCACTATAGATGGAACTTATTAAGACTAGCTCTTTAAAGTACGTAATTTTTTTAGTATATCACTCACACTTTTTTATGTCCTTGGACCATATTTGAGAAAAGTTCTGTTCCTGTGCTTGCCAAGCTATTAAATCAAAATAAACCCCCAAAACTCAATTCAATATTCACATTACTGACATATTTGGATTCAGTTCTAAAGCACAAAATTACTATTATTCAGAAGCCTGAATTTCTGAAGTATGATTGCATTCTTTTTTTCCCGTTAACTTTTATATTCAATCTTTATTAAAATACTTTATTTGAAAAATAATGCTTTCCAAAATACATTTCATGAAAGTCTTATAAACAAAATGCGCTGCTGATATAATAAGCTCAACGGTATTGAAGTTGATAACTGAGATATTTGAAAGTCTGTGGTGTCACCTCTTTACCTTTAAAAGAAATGTCTCTAATTCTTTTTTAAACAATAGCGAATCAAAGAAGGTAGCCTTATGGACCAAACCAAAATGATCTGCGTGGGCGATCACATAGAAACTATAAATGGAAAAAATGTGTCAGATTGTCGGCATTATGAAGTTGCCAAAATGCTAAAAGATCTGGAGAGAGGTCAGATGTTTAAGCTGGAGTTGGTAGAGCCTATGAAAGCATTTGGTGAGTGACCTGACCATTACTTTACTCACTGGATATTGAAATCCCAACATTGCATTTTAAGTTTGTTTTCAGATTGCAACCAGGTATCTACCAAAGGTAACATACCTGCTACAAGAAAATACGTTTGTGGTGGTGTTTTTTTCCCCTTTGAAGTGGAAAATTGATGAATGGATTTTCTTCCGTATTGCTTTCTCCAGCAGTCATCCTGGTGTGCACTACCTCAGCCTGAGTCTCAGTTGCTTGATACCTTTGCCTCTACATAATGGTGCAAAATAAGTGCAAGAGTTGTTTCATAGATACGGTTTTAAAGCACGAATCACTTTGCTAGTGCTCTGATCCTTGAACCTCTGCTTTTCCTCTATTGATACAGAATCTCTGTTCATTGGCGTGTCAGATTTTTCTCTTTCTGTACCCTCCACTGGGAACTGCACTCCCTGATGCAGAAGGATGCTATAGAAAACACTGTTTGAGATTGCCTAGAGCATCTCCTTTGCTGCATGCCTGCCTGCTCTCCCTCTTCCCAACTTTTTGGTGGATCTCTAATCATACAGCTGGTATGCTCAGAATTGGAAGAAAGCAGTATGGCAAAGCTCTGCCTCTACCTGCCACCTGCATGCTATGAGAAAGTGATACTTATATAGGAGGAATGCATACCTATTGCTAATCCTTATGTATATTGATTTCATCAGTGTAGTGAACAAGAAAAAGTAGATTTAGCTCACGGAGTCAAAATAGAGACCGAGTTTTAATTTTTATTCCCTCAATTTTTAATGTCCCCCTCTGAACTATGTAGCATTTTTTTCTGTAATAAAAGCTTCAAAATACTGCTAAATAAAACTAAGCTATATTTCCTTGTGCACACGTGCATGAGTCCTTGTGCACACCTGCACTAACAGCAAATTCAAAAGCATCATCTTCACCACAGCAGCAGAAGTTTGAAATGTTTATATTTCAAATCTTTTTTACCTGTTAGTAGTTTACAACTGCTGTCATACACCAATCTTGACACTTGGTGTCAGAATAGCAGCAGAAATTGAAAATGAGAGAAATGTGAGGATTTCTTTTTGCTTGTGGTGCTTCTGTGAAGAGTGGGGGTTATGAGATGATCTCTAATGTTTTTGGATATAAGTTGATACTCTTATTAAGTAAATGTATATGTTATACATTACACTAAAGTGGTATTACATATGTATAGTGCTGCAATTAGTAATACAGGAATACCTTTTTAGTATGGGTCTACAATTTCTAATCAATGCTAAACGTGTTACATAGTCTGTTGGTGAAGACCAAGGCAAATCAGCATTTGATGTATGACTTCAGACATTATTTAATAGTAATTCCTTTAGTCAGATGATTAAGATGCATATAGTCTGCCTGTGACGTAGACAAAAAAACCTGCTCATTCCATGGCAATACCTTTTATCTGACATCGATTTAAGGGGTAATCGGAGCTTTTTGGACAGATTTTTGACCCTACAGAAATTAACTTACAAGTTGCAGTGCCCAATACATTAGAATATCCCACCTCTAGCCTTAGGTGCAGTTAGGCTTTAAGCACAAATTTATTCAGGATACTATTTAAGCTGCAACATACTGAGAATAACCCCAGAGGAGATGACAAACAAGATCCAGATCATGCTGGACAGGTAGGCGATGAATTCCTGTTAGTTTCAACATGTTTGTGATGGTGTGGAAATCTGAAAAATAGTTTCTGTGATAGCCAGAGAGCTTTGGTTTGAAGTATTGCAGATAAAGGATATGTCAAATCAAGAGTTTTAAGGTGCTAATAGTGACAGAAGTAGAAAAAGATGTGCATTGTTTCAGGGATGACTTTTGGAAATGATGACTATCTTAAGGATGTTTTAAACTGTTGTTGAAGTGATAAAAGGATTAAGGAGGGGTGTTGATCCTAAATATATATGTAAGAGACTGTGCCACATCTATTTGTTATAACACAAGCAATTAAAATTTACTTTTCAAGGCTTGTGTAGCAGAATAATATGGAATTTTGACTACTTATGCAAAAATGATGAGTTAGGATCTACCTGAGCAAAATTAATGTAGCATGTTAAAGTCTTGCATTCAAGGGCAGCTTATTAGAAAGGTTTGCTGTTAAGAGGAGGAATAATCTAGTAGAAAAACCAGCACAGTTAAAAACTGTTCTGCAAAATTGTGTCCTCTCTTCTAGCACTTTCCAAATTAATTATGTTAACTGTCATATCAGTAAGTTAATTAAAACCTTGCCACACTTGAATGTAAAATTGTGTCCTAGAACAAGAAAGCCAAATCTCAAATGATTCCATACTCCATTTACTAACTGGGTTGCCCTTACCCAAGATAGAGCACAGAAAGCTGAATTCAATCAGATAAAGGAAACTTGAGGCAAACCCAGATATTCTTGGTAGAGACTTATCGGGTGTGAAACAGTGACCGCTGTGAAACATTCCTGCAGGTCTGCTTATGGAAATTTCACCTATGTGACTACTAGTAATCAAATTGTTAGCTCAGCTCATTGGGGCTCATTATGACCTGTATAGCAGTAGGGTTTGCACCAGTGAAAGATGGAAATGTTGCCATACTAAATTTGCTACATGGTCTGCCTGTAAAGACCAGGATAAATCAGCATTTGAATGATGACTTCAGCCATTATCTATTATTAAGTAATAAATATTTGTACTTTTCTGTAGAATAGAGAAATAAAAGTATACAAAGTGTACATTTGAAGTTGAGCACAATAGGCCTGCATAGATATGTTGGTTAGTGGAAGTCCTAACTTCAGTGCAGTCAAGCAGGTATCAAAGTTTGAAGATAAGAAATTGTCAGCAAAGCTATATTTAGAATGCAGTTAATTTAGAATTTATTTTTACATACATCTGGATGTTGTTTAGAATAAAAAGCGAAGGTAATGTAATAGCCAAAGCAGATACATACATTCTGATGTACCATATACTTAGTTTTGTTTGGTATTCTTTTCTTTTTGTTGTTGTTTGTTTTGTCTTTAGAAAATCTGGAACCAAGGTCCAAACGTGGAACTCTGCCAGAGGCTAAAATCTCTAGAGGGAGAGAAACACTTCGGCTGAGAACCAAGGGCCCTGCTACTGTGGAGGAAATGGTATCGTTATCTCGGGGTCTTTCAAGAGTTTAATCATCTAGCACCTGATTTATTCTTCCTCAAGGCTGATTAGGTCAAGTAGGAAGGAAAAATCTGGATGTTACAAAGCTTGCACTAATTCATGCAGAAGATGGTCTTCTGCATGAAGAAATACTTATGTAAAGTTGAAGACAAGCAGGGATAGGATGGGGCTGAGGAACCTGGGAACAGAAAGCTTTATTTAGATATCATGGATTACATGGATGAATTTAAGGTAGATTAGCCCAAGGAGTACTGAAAAGAGGGAAGAAAGGGGAAAAAAGGAAGGGAGACAGTTTAAGAGTTGGTTCTGTTTCTGACACTGCAAAGTGTACTGGGCTGGTGTAAGTGTTTTTAGGAGAGGCTAGTAAAGTATATTGACATGAATATGTGTGAAAACAGAATTAGAGTTTGGAAGAAGAAATGATATTTATTCTTGATTCCTCTAAAGCTGCTGAGGATTTGATGAAGTTCTATATTGTCAGAAGATGCTAAGGCCTCTGTTTAGGTTGTAAGAGGTGTGTGGCTTGACAGTAGGAGGAAAGCTCAGGATTGTGAGAAGAGGGAAAGAGAGTGGAATAATGTGGTTTACTTCTGGGTTTTGTGTGTCTAGGTGACTAGGATGGGAGTAAGGATAATCAGTGGTGAATTGCTGGTTATTTTGAAATCTGCATGGTTATAATACTAGTTTTGCTCTTTTTCTCCCTTTATTTCAACAAAGCCAACTGAAGTTGAAGAAAAAGCAATTAAAAAAGTGGATGAGCTTCTTGAAACATACATGGGGATAAGAGATATTGAATTAGGTGAGTTGTTGACAGATACATTACCGTATCTGTTACAGATTAAATAACTTTTCATTTTCTGTAGTCCAAAATTTATTGAGTGCTTTAGTCGCTGGTTGTAAGCAAAGCAAAATTTCTCCAACATGCAGTCTCAAAAACCTGCCTGTATTTCTGCAAATGTATGTCTGATAAAAGAAATAATCTCTCACTTCAAGCCTTATGATGTAATTAATTAATCCTCTATTCTTCCTGCTGCATGTTGTCTCCACACTGTAGTATGAATTATTTAGCTGTTTGCCATTAGCTGTTATCACTGTATTTTTTCTGCCATATATTTTCTAGTGGCACTTGAATGTACCAAGGAAAAGCATCTCTACTGTCTTTTTTACTCTTTTGCCTCTTGGCTTAGATACATCAAAGTTGATCACTCAAGTTTGAATGTGAGATCTTCATCAGTGAAAGGCCAACTATTTAGCAGGGTAACTGACAGAGTAATTGCACAAGTTTATCAAGTTCTCTAAAGCTCGTGTACTGAAAAACGTGGGAAATTTTCTAGAATATTTGCTAGCTATTACAGTCATGAATTTATAATGAAATAAACTATTCAACCCCCAATGTCATTAGTTCCTTAAAACTGCACCAGACTTGTCCTTACAGCTGTTGCTTCTCTCTGTTAATCTGACAACTAAAGAGAAACTTCTGTTTGTGTGGGTAGAAGCTGCAGTCTAGCTGAGAAGTGCTGCTCTAGACAACTGTGGCTGCTGTAGTCCTCATTATGATCTTGTGGAGCTGCTAATATTGTGACATAAAGGAAAGTATTTATTTTTATGATAACATCTAAAAAAAATCAGCCAAGTATTACGAAAGGATAACCTAAATGGAAAGTGATCTTGAAGAGAAAACTTTTGAGAGAGAGAAGTGGAGGGAGGCAGAGCAGAAGACAAATTAAGCCTGACATGAAACAAGGAGCAAAATGGGAGGGTTGGGTAGGCAGCAGTTGGCACAGAGGAATGACAACAATAAGAGACTATCTGAATAACCAAAGTCCTTTGTTGGCTGCTCCTACTGGCAAGCATCTGATTGGTAGCTTCTACTAGTTTTCTCACAGGAAAAAACGTGGTTAAAGTATTACTTGTTCCCCAGCCTAACCTAAAGGTGGACTTTCTGGCATAGGAGAGAAAGTGGAACTGCCCAAAACTTCTGAATTCTGTTTTGTAGGTAATAACCTGAGCTTTCCAATTCACAGAAAATGGAAAATTCTCTAAAATCCTGCTCCCAGCAACTCTGATATAGCCCCTGATATGTAACATGCTCCTGGGAGCCCTGTGTGGTGCTGATCCTCTGTTTAGGTAAGGGAGAATCCCATGTTGCTTGGTCTACCTCTGGCTCAGAATTCAAAGCCAGTCGTCCCTGTGGGCGCTGTTTTTGTCCTGCAGCTGCTGCAGTCCCTCCTCAAGCCGAGCTTCTGGAGGCCTCTGTCCTTGCAGGTTACCTCCAAGGTCCTCAGGCTCCTGGCCCTACAAGAATAGATCGTCTGGTTTTGGTGTCCATAGCTCACAGCCCTGAGATCCTAGACTAGAGTGTGGTTTATTGGGGTGTTGAGGTGTGCTATCCTCTATTCTGGGACAGGGAAGTAAGTTCCCGTGGGAACTGGTATTCCCTGTGATTCTGGCTCTCAGTACTGTAATAGGATGGCTCTTACACAGTAAGTAGACCAAGGAGTTTAGTTTTCAGCACATCTAGTTGAGCAGATTGCTGAGCACCTGATAGAGTTTTCCCATTAATTCTTTGGGTTTGTTTTGTTTTGTTTTTCCAGAAGATCTAATGTCCTTCATCTTTCTGGAAAGTTTCAAAGAAAGTCTTAAATTAATGCTGAAAAAAGGAAGAACTCTCTGTTCTCAGCTCTCTTCTTTCCAGCTGGGTTGCTGTTTTGCCCTCCACCTCTTTCTTCTCTTCCTCCCCAAAAGGCAGTGAAACAGAGAGAAACTGTCAGGCATCAAAGACTACAGGGTTCAGGTAGCTCTAGTTTACACCTTTGAAGCCATTTCCTAGTGTCTAAATCGTAGAGTCAAGGGGCAATGGTGATGCCAAAAAAAAAAGAAAAAATGTTTTGTCGTTTTTAAACAATTAATCAGCTCTATGACTCTTTAGGAAAGGAGAGCTAATCACCTGTCACAAATCTGTTCCATTTACACATGTCAGTTTTTCATATACTGGATGTGATCAGTCACCCATGAAAATGAAATATGAGAAAAAGACTCATTCAGAGAATGCCAATCACTACTCAGCTAGAAATTTCACTCATTACTCAAGTCAGATTAGTTGAAAATGCAAGTCATCACAATGCGACAGCCGACAAGTGATTAAGATCTCAATCATTGCTCACTCCCATGCAGTTCTGTTTGTCAGAAGCTTTGGATGTCAGTTAATATTGCTCTTTCATCTCCATTAAAATGACACTTCCAGGGTGTGATTGAATTCTGAAACAGTGCCCTAGTTTTAAGCCAGAAGTTGGAAAGAAAGGAAAGGGGGAAAAAAAAAGGTACAATTATAGACAGAATTAAAGATGAGATAAAGCCCGTAATTTTTTCATAGTTAAGTATCTTGACAGTTTCAAGAATGACTGACTAAATCTACACACAAATCCCTAGGTTGGAGGAAAATGCTTGGAAATCATTTAATTGAAATGCATGCACTTACTTTTCTTTGGTGCAGTTTTTTATTTTTAGAAATCTAAATGCTGTTGAGATTTACATACCTGCCCTTTTGAATACACTTTTACCTTTTTAACTCTTTACTTTGGTTTACTGAAAACTGGACTTAATCTGCGGAAAGGACACTTGGCTCTGGAAATATATTCCTCAACCATTTTATGGGCACATTAGAAATTGGGTCAAGGCTTGACTTCAGCCTTCCTTAAAACATAAATGCGCCACTGAGTGATAATTCAGGTTATTTAAAATCCTGTCAGTTCTTTCTGGTAAAGGAATGGAAACGATTGATTAACAGAGGGAACTCAGGAAGCAGTGTTAGTGAAAAATACTGGTTGCGTTTTTTATTTTTTTAAATTAGTGAGGCTTGTATATTATGGACTGTATTTGAACCCAAAGATTCGGGGTGGAAGGAAGCCTGGATCTCCAGGATCAAATTCCAGAATACTATACTGATGGAAAAAGGATGGCAAAAAGGACTTCCCATCCAACTTTTTTTCTTTCAGCATCTTTTGGCTAACTCTTTATTTGCTGATATTTTGTTCTATTCTGTTCTATTTTTATGCTTTTTGATGATTATTTCCTTTTTGTTGTTCCTTATAACACATCAGACATTACATATCTTTGAATATTCTCCATCTCTGATTAGAAGAATTTCAAATCTACTTCTCCACTCTTGACCTTATTTTTCAAACTTACTGTGTAGTCAAAATGTCCTAACAGGTTTAAACTTTTGGTCACCAAGCTGCTTCTTTGGCTCACTAATACAACCCAGTAATATCACGCAGATGTTTTTATCTTCTCCCTGAATCTTTTGTTTTCTGCTCCTTCTGTCACCAGACTTCCTTTCACAAAGGCTTTTATTGTATACACTTCAGGGTATATTGTTTATGGCTGTTCATTCACTCTGAGAGAATAATGGGAATTTTGTGAAAAAGGTAGCAAGTCTGGTTAAACAAGAAAACCTTTCCACTTCAAGAGGAAACGGTACTTGATAAAAAGAAACAAGAAGAAAGGATATTTCCAGTGGTTCCTTGGGTGCCAGATCTGACAATGTTCAACGTGAAACTAAAACCAACTAATGTTAAACACTGAAAGCTGCAGTGACTTGCTTCATTTTCTGTCAAGTTGTAAGGAAGCCACATGTGAATTTTAGCTCTTTTAAAATGTCAGACCAGAATAATAATATTTGTTACTGTTTGATAAAGGCAAAGCTTCTGATAGCATTGCAACTAAATAAATATTGAAGTTTCTGTTAAGACTTCTGAAAAAGTCTTTTTAGAAGTTGCAGGATAGGATATAGGTAGCAAACCCACTCCATAAGGCACATAAGAACAGTGGCAGGCAATTCGTAGCTTTCATGGCTTGTGCTGCATGTGTCTATCAAAAGTGAAAATAAAGATATTGTGAAAGATCTTTGAAGTTATTTTAAAGAGGCTAGGTTTAAAAACCCAGCATTATTCTTGTTCATATTCTGGGAAGCCCAATACTGAGCTTCTCTGTTAAAGTTTAGAAGACATAATTCCTTTCATCACTTGTAAGTATGCTGAACTTTCCACATTTTATGTAAAAATTTCTCAGGTATGAGCATTGCCTGAAGTGAGAATTTAAAAAAAAAAAAAAAAATCTCTGAAAACAATTGGGGATATCTGGAGTGTGGAAAATTGTTCTGTTGGAATAAAATTCCCGTAATCGCTTATTGTGCAGCTGTTACAAGAAGCTGGGGGGGAAAGGGAGGGGAGCAGAGACAACTTGGCATGGAGCTGTCAACCTCTGAGAACCAGCGAAGTTTTCTTCGAGTTGGCAAGTATCTGCGAAATGCCTTGGCAATCAGTAATTTTTTTTTTTTATTTGCCTTGGGAATGACACATTGCAAATGTCATTGTGTAAACATGCCTGTTCTGCCCAGCTGAGCCGCCCAGGGATTGTCATGCCTGTGTTAACTGCTAGGGGAAATAAGAGTATGTACACTGGGTGGTAGAGAAGACGGGTCAGCTTTAGTGTTTCTGTGTGTATGAAACTAGCGAGGCCGGGTTCAGCTCTGCACATTCTTATACGTCGGTGGTGCAACTCCCGTGCCAAGAGCGGGAAGAGTGGCGGCCTCACCTTGGCACCGGGATTCGCTGTGCGGTAATACGGCTCTGCTGGCACCAGAGGGCAGCACCGAGCCGTCCAAACCCTACCCCTCAGCAGTGACGCTCCTGCGATCTTGCCGCAGAAGCTGTTTCCTTGCATCAGGGAAATCTGGGAAGCGGGTATGTGCTTTAATAAATACAGCACAGTAAATGTACCCAGGTAGTGCTGATTATAGTCAATCAATACAGATGAAAACACTTTTATTTGAGACTGCCGCTTTCGCACAGCGATGACGTTTTGACTCCTGCTTGACTGGGTTGAAAGTTGCTCTTGATTCTCTCACTTCAGTGGACTTTGTTTTCAAGTTTGGTAAATCTGTAATAAACTAGTTTTAAGGTTCTTTTTCATAACGTGGGAAGCTCAATCTTTAAAGAAAATTGTGTTTTAAGTAACATTTTCTGTTATTGACAGTTTACTACCGAGGTTTCAACTAGGGCAGTAGAACTGTAGTATAATGCTTTGTGGTCTTGTTTTGACGCTGCTGCCTGTGTCATTTGGCTATTTCATATATCTTGATCCATTTAGCTTAAAACTGGCTAAATTCCCTCCTCCTGCTCCTTCTGCTGGAACACTTTTCTAGATCCTCACTCTGTTGATGGCAACTTCTTTATTTTTTTAATATCTTGAGTAACGATATCTAAACACATTTGCTTTTGTGTCACCTTACATAGCTCTTCTCCCAGTGTCTATAGAGAGTAGCTTCATGTCCTGATTCATATCCAGAAATCTGAGGTTTTAAATGACACCCTTCACCTCATTACCTTCAGGGTTGTTCCCCTGTAAGTACCTTCTTATGCCACAGTGTCAGGGGATATAGGGTGGTATTGATAGGACAAATATTTGTCTTCCTCTTGTCGGGAACAAGAGTCTCTTGTTTAATGCCTGCTTCCCATCCAGACTCGCCTGAGTCAATGTCCCAGGAACTTCACAAGGGACACAGAAAGAATTAATGCAACAGGGATAGGGTAAGGAAAGAGGTCTTGAGAATCCTTGAGAACCACTAGTGGTGCCCGGGAAGCTGGATTACAGTTGAACTGCCTCAATTGCAGCACTTTGTCAAAATTTACGTAACTTTTTCTTGGATTGCTTTGTGTATTTTGGCACACTGTGATTCTGTTTGGAGGCTCATGTCTGAAAATAGTTAAAATCAAAACACCGAATTTCTTCTGAATTGCTGTTGCTGATATCTACAATGTGGAATGTGACTCAAGTTTGCTCACAGCTTGTTACAAGTTTGCATAACAAACACTGTTTGCCAGAAGTTCATAACTGTCAATAACCTTGAGCTGAGTTTCAACTCAACAAAATCATTTAATAATTTATTAAATAATTAGATACTAATTTAATATAACTTCAGAGCAGGGGAAGTTTCTTTTCCTGTTTATCAGAGAGATTTTGCCATGTTGATACAACACTGCATGCAGTAGACAGCAGACTGTCGCAGTAAAGATGATCTTCTGTGGCTTCAGAACTTCTTTCCTTTTCTCAGGCGTTGTAATACATGTTGTTCACTTGGATTTCCCTCTGAGAAAAGGGTAGGAGCTATCAGATCATTCAGTGTGACACTTAAGTTTGATGTGTTCATGAAGAAAGCCGTGGTTGCGTCTTGCATAACAAAAGATGGAGGACATCTTGCAGTTTATGACAGGCATATAAAGAAATCACGAAATAAAGCAGATTTTGAGGGTTTCATCTATTGTATAGTGCCATCATGTTTTGAGAACACAAACAGAGGTTGTGCAGCAGAGATAGAGCTTGGAAAATGAACTACATTCAGCAGTGCTGTTTGTGCTGAGTCTCTTTTACAGAGTCTTCTGTGTCCCTCAAACCATGAAAGCCTGCTGCCAGTAGTTCTCCTGACCTAGTTTAACCAGAAGAAACTCTTGTGCTGACACATTTTATCCTTCAGGGAGGCCCAGGTGCCATGATCAAGAGCCCTCACTGTTTCCACTTGTTCTAATATCCCTGGTTTGCCAGCATCCAGTGTTGTGATAGACTGGTAATTTGTCCTGGAATCTGAGAAGTTGTGAAGTGGCTAAAGGTGAGGGACGAACACAGCAGATAAGAACTGAATCTTAAGCAGTCACCCCTGTGTAGCCATTTCCAAACTAAAATCTAGAACTTGATAAATTTTGTTACTTGTCAAATAAGAGAACATGTTGAGTAGCATGGGTATAGAAGCTATGACAGTATACCTCTGTTGTATCAGACCTCTGCTTTAACTTTCCTGGGTACTAAGATGTTCCTAGTTTTTGGTGGCCTTGGTTTATTGTGCACAGCAACAAGGCCTTTCTCTTGCTTTTGCACAATTTGAACCACCTGGCTGAGACTTCCAGAAATAATTTTGATTTTTTTCACTTTCTAGTGGCCTAAGCACAAATTTTCCCAGTCTTGAAGGTGTTATAAATTAAAGATTTACTTTTCAGAGCTGTAGATAATAATAACTGAAGCAAACTCATACACTGAAATCTGTTACTCTTTAGTTTGAACGGTATGAAAAAAAAATGTAGATCCAAGCAGAAGAATAATGTGTCTCTCAATAATTGCCTCCATCTCTTTACTACCTGGAGGTGGTTTTTGGGTTAAAAAATACAGCTAATTAGAATTAAATAAAATTAAGCTGAAAAATTAGGCAAATCTGTTTGAGTTCATATGGTAGTTTCTTGAGAGCACAACTTCTTTTAGGTAGTTGCAAACATACTGTCTAATACCTAAACTCCCAGATGTTAATTTTCTCTGTATTTTACAAAACACATGAACTGAGCCTAGTATTTGAATTCTTGTTTTCTAAAATAGGATATTCAAGTAAAATACCCTAGTTTCTAGTCTCATTTATCATTAGTCCTTTCCAAATGCAGGTAATGATCAATATTTAAACTCATAAAACATGGGTTGTTGCTAGCAAACCCATACTAGCTTGATTACATGAATCTGTTACGCAGGCTGTATGTCATTTTCCATGTTCAAACCGTAGGCCTTTTGGCTTTCTGTGAAGAATTTGACCACTTTAAACTCTGACTTGCTCAGATCTTCTCTTCATTGTTTAGAGGAGAAAAACATTCAGGTTTGCCTTTTGTTCTCCTGATTTAGATCAGCAAGCTCATATCAAACTCTCTGAAGCTGGTGATAAACTGGCATGGGTCAACTTGCAGAAGAGTTGTGCTTGACCTTGTTTTTAGACCCATGCTTCGTGTGCCTTCAGTAATGAATACAGAATACAATTTTAATTTTAACAAAATTAAAATGAAGGTTTGTTGAATTAAAAATTAAACTTCTGCCAAACAGAAGAATATATAATGAGCACTCCAAGCAAGCTCTCCTTTTTTATCAGTGGAATGTAGCTAGTGTAGGGGGATTTAGGTACATAATTCCTATTGATTCCCAAGTTCAATTCCCATGATGTAAGCTTTACATCTGCCTAAGCTGACCTTACCTGGTTTTGAAAATATATATTCAAAACCAATCTTGGCCATATGTGTTAGCTGTCACTTCAATGATAATTACATTGTTCTGTTTTGTTGCTTTTTAGCTGCAACAATGGTGGAAGCAGGAAGAGACAAGAAAAACCCAGATGAATTTGCAGTGGCTCTGGATGAAACTCTTGGAGACTTTGCATTTCCAGATGAGTTTGTCTTTGATGTATGGGGAGCAATAGGTGATGCGAAGCAAGGACGACTGGAATGAGTGAGAACTGTGCAGTTTACCAATCCCTATTTGAAAACACAAAATTATTTTCAAATACATACATCAGAATTTTAATACTTTATTGATATGAATCCCAGGTACTCTCTATAAGTATTCTTGCCTGAGACTTTTTTGCAAGGGACAATTGCTAATAGAAATAGTAAGATAAACCCAAAGTTCTGACAACTTTACATTTAAAACAAACATTTAATTTAACTGTGGAAATCACTGTGAGGAGTGTGTCGAGGAGTTACATTTATATAGGCATTTAATGAAAATTTAGGTCTTTTTTATTGTACACACAGTTTGATATTAATATTCTGAAGAGTATTAGACATGCAACAAGGAGTTTGGATTATTTTCTTTTTTCTTCGGTAGTGTTTATAAAAATATTGAAAATCACCTAGGTACATGCTGCAGTTCCCTGGTCTTCTGTTACAGAATCACAGGGTAGTAGGGATTGGGAGGGTTTCTGGAGTTCTAGTCCAACCCTGCTCTGAAAGCAGGTTCACCTGGAGCAGGTTGCACAGGAATGTGCCCAGGTAGGTTTTGAAAGTCTTCAGAGAAGGAGACTCCACAGTCTCCCTGGGCACTGTGTTCCAGTGCTCTGTCACCTTCACAGTAAAGAAAATGTGTTGTCCTTATATATTCGTATACACAAAGAGCTGTGGAAAACTTTAAAGCCTTAGATTTTCTCAACCTGGATGTAATCTTTTCTGTAGACAGAGCTGTGAAGAAGCTACCCTGTTTCTGAAGAACCTGAATTCAGGAGAAATATGTTCCTCTGAAACATGAAAACTAAGACCTTTGAGTGAAAAAGACTTGCTTTCATTACAGTCCTAATGCACGCTCTCTGGCTGTTGCTAAGATGGGTAAATGTAATAGAAATGCTTAAACCAGGAAGCTGCTGCTTTATTCAGATGCCATATTATTGCAATAGGAACTGCATAGAAAGAAAAAAAAATGTTTATTACTATTCATATATTTGAGTAATATCTGTGATCTGGCATTGGAAACTATAGCGTATGACTAAGTGCTTAATTATCTTTGCATACGCTAAGTGGTTTTCTGGGAGTCTGTACAGTTCCCTTCTTGTCTGTCTTTTTTTTTACCATGGCAACTTAGGAGAGACATTGAAGGTATTCAAACCTGGAAGATAGGCGTGTGAAGTCGCAAACAGTTGCAGTTTGGATGAAAATGCAGGCCTAAATCCTGAAAAACACATTAAATTAATTTAAGATGTTAGGATTTCCAATTATATTGTACATAAGCATATATTTTTTAACTGTTAATATTTTACTAATAAATCCCAGATTATTAAATATGAACTGTCTCTTTTAACACATCTGCTATGTCTACATTTCTCCTCCTGTTCACTCCATATTTAATGAAGAGCAATGCAAAAAGTTTTGATTTTGCTCACAACTAGATTCTTCATCAGTTTTTACTGTGCTTTGTTTTCATCAAGACAGATATTTGCTCATTTGTTTAGAAATAGCTACTCTCTAGTGATTATTATAGCCAAATAACACATAATATGTGTCCTTGAAAATGAAATGGAACCAGAATGTGGGCTCTGGCCTGGGAAGGTGTCATAGTTTTTTAGTATTTTCATATTTCATAAACATATACAATAGTAGGTATTACAAATGTTTTTCTAAATCACTACCTAGTTGCTTTTCTTCTGAGGAAAGTGTCTTTCACTGTCTTGCAGAGACCTTTTTAAAATAAAGGCTATGCCAATAATTTTACACATTCTATGTCAATGATTTTTTTTTTTTTCTTTTTGGTCTAAAACTATGATGCTTTGAAGTATCATTGAGAGAACAGCTTCTTGTTCTCTTTACTATATTATTTAGGAAGGCTCCTAAACTCCTTACCGGTCTTTTTATACATGTTACAAGAAGTGAATACTTTTTCTAGTTAGGAAATGTTGCGTGAAGTCTTATGAATACTGTTCAGTGGTCTTTCAATGGGGGTAATCTCCAGTTTTATAAATGTGATTGTGAATATTTTGCTTGTGTATCTCTGTTTTAAGGACGAGCTTTCACATGATATAGATACTCCTTTTTATGAAATGAGTAGTACAGAGGGGGATGGAGGTCGCACATTTTATTGTATTTAAGAAGTTCAAAGGTGTCAACATTTCTCTTAATTGTACTACTGCCTCCTATCAACAGTGCGGGATGAAATATATATGTATTTTCAAACAAGTGAGATCGTTATCAATTTCTATATGTACAAATACAAAAATTTACTTTTCATTACTTGAGAATAGCCTAAAATTATATGTTTTTACTAGAAAATTTGAATTTTAATGAAACTTGAAAGTAAAAGAAATTTTGTAAGGAAGTGGTTAATTTTTTTTGCATCCTGTTGCTCAGCTGGGGCCATGAGGATGTATTATTTGGCAAAGGAATGCCATTTTAGGACAGGAAGAAATATTGTTTCTCTATTTAATAATTGCAAATCTGAACCCACAATCTTCTGTCTTAACACAGGGCTACTTTAACTGAAATACTCTTGGTAGTGAAGACTACATTAATGATGTATATAATTATAATAATAATAATAATGAAGGTAATTATGGACCATATAATTTATTCTCTAAACTTCTTTTAGGTGAAAATAGAAAATGAAATATCAATAATTCCCTGTTGGTTTTAAATTGTTTTATATAAAACTCAAATGTCAAATTTTGTGGAAATGTTTATGTACGCTGAGGTTAGTAACCAACATGTTACTGATTATAAAATCAATTAAAGTTAAGAATTTCTTCTTAAACAGAAAGAATAAAGTACTATGGAAAAGTTTATTATTGTATAATACATGAAATATTACCTGTAGCAGAGAACCTCTCACGTGTTTTGGCTGTTCATTTTATTTTGAGAAATTGATGACGTTTGATCAATTGATTCTGAGGGGATAATCTGTCTCACAACACTGATAAAACAGCAAAATGAAAGTAATCTCTGATGCTGTGATTCTGTGCAGAGCTGTCTCTTGTCATAGTCACCTATCTTTGTGGAGTTTATTTCAGAACTAAGATTTAAATGGTATTTATAATTTTACTAGCATTTACTGCAATAAAGTGTATCAATAATACAGTATGTCTTAATATTTTTTTCTGAATTCTCACTTACACGTACACTATTTCCAGCACATGAGACCTAATGGTACCACTAACCAATTTAGTAGATTATTTGCATTTTCCAGCTATGCATGAATAAGTCGTTGCCTGAACATCACACTACCTTATAAAGTACGATAAATACTTCTCGCTCTTTGTAAGATTTGTGTAGTAAATTAATGTTTTACTAATGAAATACAGCATGCCAGATCCCTTTTAAACCTAGTCAATAATGACACTAAAGCCTTTACATTCTTTGTAGGGTGAAAATCTCATTAAATGTCACTACAAAATTCTCCCAAATTCATTTGAAGTACTAGTTCTAGTTAATATAAGTGTGGGTCATAGCAAGTTTGTAAACATCTTGTTAGTGTGTTGCAGTTAGAGGTGAATTTTGAAGAATGTTGGAGAATAATCCTCTCAAAATCTGAGGTGAAATAAGATGTGGAAGTAATTCTATTCTTAAAGTAACTGATTCCTTATTCTTATAATCTGGTGCACATTTTACAGGGATCTGGCTGATGTATGCAATTGTTTGTGCCTTTACTTTGAGACTTACTGCTGTATTCAAGATGACAGAAAATACACTGCTATTTTTCTCTGTAAGCAATATTCATTAGCTGCAACAAAGTGATTTAAGGACATCTGGTCTTCATAAAGTTCTGAGCTCATAACCTGAAAAATATGATGAACAATGAATATTTCACACTTCTAAAGGGACTAATTTTGCAAATTATTGATGTATCTTTTGTTGGCATCCTTAGTATGGCAGATATTGTTTCAGTTGAATTTGATTTTACACTCTATTCGTAATACAGTTGTTATTCAGCTAGCTGTTGGTATTATCACTGCATTTGGGAGTGTCTTCATCTGCTATTTGGATTTGCACCTTAATTTGAATAATGCATACATTCCAATTTCTGTACATGATTTTTTTCAAAATTTGTCTATTTTATTACATTTACCTCAAAAAAAAATATATAAAGCTTTGAAAAATCTTGTTCTTTGTATTTGAGAGTGAAATATTAAAATTAAGCTAATTTATAATATTTTGTTAAGAAAAAGCTATCTGGCAAGATATAAAGCAGGATATAAAGCTTTTAGAGTGCTGTATGTGATGACAAAAAACCCCAAATAATAGAATTTTTTTTCTGCTTTTTAATATGAACTTCTGCTACTGTTCAAATGGTGTATTGTTTTTCATGAAAACAGCTCTGAGAGTTTCTATTCCAAATTCCGAATATTGTAGTAAAATAATATATTACTCTTGTTTTTCATATTGTCAGAAGTTATTTCAGAACAATTAGAAGTCAGGGTGTTGACTGTTTGCCCTTTTGAAATCAAATGCATGTTTTCCATGAACTTCAGAACTGAACTCTAGCAATAAGAGCTTAATCTGAAATGTATATTGTTTTCTTCCAGTTCTCTGACTGTTTGTTAGGCATTCTGCCTTTAGACATTGTTCTGCTTTGAAAGGTTTGTGATTTAGTTTATGAAAATATGAACAAATTTACGGGCTTGAAAGTCAAAGATGGGGAAAATCCTCAGCATTTCTTGAAGATACCCGTAAATAGTAATAGTCTTTATACTGCAGGCTGAATATTTTTTAATTAGACTTCGTCCTCAGAAACGGTATGTTCAAGGTGTGAGATTCAAGATATAACTAAAAGGAAGAAAAAGATTGAGAGCATAAATGTAAGGAAAATATCTTCCCCCCCTCTGCTTGAAACACATGCACTGGCTTTAAACAGAACACCACAAGATCTGTAGTTTGAACAGAAGCAATCTCCTTGTGTATTTAGGCTGCCTTATCTCTCAACTCTTATTGTTTCTATACAGAGAGGTTATCAACAGCTTTTTCGGTTTTCTTTAAATAGTGACAGTCCTTACCTAAATCTTTTGCTATGTCAGAGCTCTTTCAGAAAAATCCAGCTGTTGGTTTTATAGTTTAATGATTAGTCGCTGGGATTCTGCCAGTTCTCTGAGAACTAATGCAGATTTTTGAGTTGTCATAACCTTAATTTTACTATATAGTGTTTAGAAGAGGAAAAAATATCAGGGAGTAGTAAATATCTACTTTTTTTTTTTTTTTAAATGACGGGTATCTGGCAGTTCCACTTTTTAGGGTAATTACTGCAGTACTTCTGCTACAATGACCTCTGTATAGGATGCTGAAGAGTAACAGGGAAGATGATACCTGGCAAAATCTCTTGTCTAAAAATCATGTCAAAACCATAATGATGTAGTAAGAGTGCTTTGTAAATTATTAGCAAATCATCACGTGGAAAAGAGTAACTGCTATTCAGAGCTCAACAAGCACCCCCAGCTTATGGCATAAGGTAGAAGTTTTCTAGCAGCTCAGATAAAGAACATGATTGATCACAGGAACAAATTCAAATATTTCTTCCCAAAAGGGCAGACAAGGTAGTGAATCAGAAAAGGAAAGTGAGCTTATTCACATAGGATGAAGTGCTATGTCATTGTAGTTATGAGGATAATCCTTTGCTGGTGCACATGGGAAGAGGTTCCGTGTTCCTTCTCCCCAGTTTCCTAACATACCCACCAGAGTGACTGAGGTATAAATGAATGAGTAAAGATTGGCTGGATGCTGTAGTTTCTAACCTTTCCAACTGCTCAGGGGAGGTTGAGTCTATGGGTCAGACTCAACCAGTTCAAAGTAACTCCCTGACACAGGATCAGCCTGTATGTTGGGTACTCAGTACCAACAGGTTTGGTCAGCAGGTCTCCTTCTGTGGTTCCTTGAATGCTTGCCAAGGTGCACCCACTCTCCTGCCCTGTTAATGTTTACTAGGAATGTGGGCTCACGAATGTAGCGTAACAATTAATGCCTAATGACTTTTGTAAGCCCAGGTGTTATGTCTTGGAAATTAACTAATTTTTTTTTTTAATCTTTGGAAGGAGATAGGTTTGTCTGAAACTAAATGTCGCCAGTGATGGTCCCCAAATCTTTTCTGTTGTGTTTCTCTAGCCATTGCATGTCTGAACTTTTCAGAGTCAGAGAGACTGGAAACAAGATCCAATATAAAATTCACATTTTCAATTACTGAATATGCTTTATATTGACTTGTTTTTTCCTGTCTTCCTTTGGCATGAATCTTAAGTATTTTATTATTAATGTTACTTTTTGGAACATGAACTGCATTAATTAACTACATAAAAGAAATGAGGTATTTGAATTTCAGATCAGCTCTAATTGGAGAAACATATTGCACCACAATACTTGGCAATATTTAAGAATGCAAGTTTCTGCTTACTAAAAAGATTGTTTTATTAAGTATTCCCAAGTCTTTTTCTTTGTCCTTTTAATAAGGAAATAAATTTTAGAATGGTGACCAGACAGGGAGGAAACCTTTTAGTTTAGTGGAAAAAGCTTTTAATGACACTTACGGTTACAATTTGTGCTTGTAACACAGATGATCTAACAACGATGTGTCTAATCCTTTCACTTGACAGCTCTTCCAGTAAAGGCACCACTTTGTACTTCATACATATAAACTCTCTCTGGCTTGAAACAGGAAAGAAAGCATGGCAAATCCATTGCAAGTCATATTCTCCAGGCATTCCTAATGCTGAAATCGCTACCAAAACTCTTCACACATCTTTCTAATCGTCCTTATTTTTACAATGTGGATTTTGTTTCCAATGAGTATTTTTAGAGATAATTTTAATTACTGAGCATAAGCTTTGAAAGCAGTAAACTTTTTTTTAAAGTATCTAGTAAGCTAAATTAATTACCAGATACAGAAACTGATCATCAGAATGACATGAATTTCAGCTCTTGGAAAATACCTGAAATGCCCAATGGATATTTGTCATTAGCATGAACAAACTTGGTAGTGAACAAATTCTAATTGTAGGACTATAAATGTAGGGGTTGACCTTGTTCTTTCTGTGTTAACCAAACAAAATGTTTTATATGTTTTCATTATCTATAAAATGAACCAGGAAAGAAAGGTACTGACTATGATCAAAACAAATGTTATAAAGTTACAAGTATGACCTCTTTTCAGGACCAGAAGCATTGTGACTTGCAGTGAAGCTCTAGATAAACTCAATGCTAATACAAATGCTTTCTCATTTGGTAAAGATTAAGGTAATACTTAATTTTAAATATCACAGATAAGTGAATGTAGCTTCAATGGTACTTCTCTCTTCAAACATACTGAATTGTGTACTATCTATTGGATGTGCAACTTTCTTGGTAAGGTTCTTGGCTGGAGTGAATTGCTTCTAAGGAAAGATTCATGAATCTGAGCTCAGATTGGTGGTTTGGGCCGTAAGGTCCAAGGCAGCTGAAGCGTTGCCTGAGAGGGAAACTCTCTTGTGCTAATCATCAAATTATTGAGCTAGAGAGTTTACCAGAAGAGTTTCTCAAGAACTGATCTTAGAACTGATTTTTTTATTTAAAAGAAAAAAATTAAAATATACCGTGACACAAAGAATAGGCTTAGGTTGATGAGATTGGTCATGACACAAAGCGGGAAAGATGACATGACTAAAAAGAATAGTGGAATATTATCCAAGAAGATGGCCTTTAGAACTTGACTAATAGAATTTTGATTGTTTAAAATGAAAGGTCATAACTTCTGTGACTAATAACTGAGGGAAATTCTTGATTTGAGATGATAGATGAGAAATACCTTGATGCACTAGTCATTCATAGAATGACTGTAAGCTGCCAGAGGGCTCCATCTGAGGAAAAAATTACTGTGGTGTTCACCACAGGGAGGAAATCTAGGAGAAGCTGGGAGGTAATGTATCTAGGGCAGTGGTGAGAATTTTATCCGCAGCAATGTGCTCAGTGCGGGCTGCTGCTGTTTAAACACTGAATAAATTTAGAGAAGAGGTCTAGTAAGATAATCATGAGAAACTTTAAGAATCAAACTGAAGAACCTGCGTTCTTTGGCACAGTAAACACAACAAAAAAAAAGTGTGTTAGGATGGTGAAAACCTTGAGAGAAGAGTTCTTCAAGCTAACCAACTGCATTGTCAAAAATATAGGTGCATATTACGTGGCCATGAACTGTCTTCAGTCTGGAAACACTAAGAAGGGTTTCTAACCACAAGTGGAACACCACAATGGAAGAGTATGGAGACAAAAACCAGCCTGTTTTTAGGGCAGAACTTTAACCTTTATGAAGAGAGGTTGTATGATATAGTTGCTGGAGAACCAGCAAACAAAATGTGATTCCCCAGTAGGTTCCTTCCAGTCCCAAGAATTGTTTTGGTTATGTTGAATTACCAGGTGTTTCAAACTTTCCCAAGCTTATTTGAACATGGACAGATTTGGAAAAGGCAGGTAGGATTATTAAGAGTCTTTTAAGATTGGAGTGAAGGAATTTGCCTTCTTCACTGAAGTGCAATGACAAAGTCCACTTGAGGTCTCTCAGCAGGGTAGGCGATTCTGGATTTTGCTGCTCCAAAGGTGTGGAGGGAGATGGCTAAGCCAAGGGTTTCCTACTGTGTGCCAAAAGAAGGGGAGCAGTGTCATGGGAGGGAGATGTCTCTGGAGTGTTGAGCTTGCTACTCCTGCCGAGGCTTGGGATGAATCACTTCCACCAATAGCTACTGGTCCTATTGACTTTTCCTTTGGTTTAGCAGCTGAATCCTGGTTTTCCTATGGCGTTGATGCACTACAGTAGTTTTGCTGTCCTAGACCTATGCTTAAAGCCAGCACTACAACTATTGAGCATGGAGAAGGAGTCTGCCAAGGTTTCATTTTATGCCCAGGAACAGCTGAGAGGAGTTCTGATCTTTAGCAATATTCAGATGTAGGCACTGAGTTGTCTAGGACGTGTGAGGAGGAAGAGCTAAGTTCTGCTAAGCTTCTGGATATGGGTGAATGAAGAAAGGGTGCAGACAACATAGTATCCGTTGGTTATGCTGCAGATTGTTGCTCGGGACACAATTTTCTCCATTGTCTAGATTTCTACTCCCTAGTAAATGCAAATATGCCTGAGCTTTGTACCTTGCTCAACTCACTACAATATGCTCTTCCCCTGTATTTCTGGCTTTTGAAATTTCTGGTTAGTCTCTTGAATGATTAGGGGAAAAGGAATTAGAAAATAGCATTGGCTGTAATCTGTATTCAGCTCTGTGTTGAACATCCATTATTTTTATGTCTATAATAAAGTGAATAGCAGTGTAACAGCTGCCTTGAGTTTTCAATTAAATACATTAATACATATGCAGGAAAATAGTCTGTCTCAATAGTATTTATAGGGAAGAGAATATTTCTCAAGATTTGTTGCAAATAATTATTATGCTTTATTTATATGGCATTTGGAAATATGAGAGTGGAGTTGCAGGCATGCTGCTTTATTACTTGCAGGTGGAATGTTTGATTATCAGCCTGACCACTTTGCAGTTTTTCTTAATGATGACAATTTTCATTTCATAAAAATATGGCTTTATAGGCTTGATGAACAAGCCTGTAATCAGTGCTGGTTTTAGTAGGGTAGTGGTTAATATTCACAGAAGGAAGGGTCTGAATGCGTATTTACAACTTTGCTGCATTATTTCTAAAAGAAATGTTGATGGCATGAGTGAAGTGTGTAAATTCCTGGTTTATTTCAATGGTTTGAGGACAGGGGGTAGTTGCTTTGTTCATTGTTTCCAAACTGCTTTCTCCAACATGCTTTATTATCTTCATCCTTGCTCCATGTCAGAATCATGCCTTTGACAGTTTTGTTGGGTTTTTTTGCTTACAGCTTTCATTCTTCTCCTTCGTGCCTCTAAGCCTGCAAAATAACAATAAACAATAAGGGAGTCACTTTGTTCACCCAGCTTAACTTTTGTCAGACGTTGCATTATGGATCAATTTTCTATTCTTTCCAGCCACATCTTGTGCTTAGGGCCTCACTGTTCCTGCCAATGAGTCTGAAAGAATGGTCTTATCACACTATTTTTGCAGATGTTACTCCATATATGCGGATGACAGACTGCCTAGTGTCTATTTGTATTTCCACCATAACAAACGTAACGGCAGAAGTCATCTCAATATTGGAACATGGATGTTGACTGATTAAAAAAATAATTACCATCCTGATATGTTATTTGCTTCCGTTCTGAAGCAAGTGGTAGTTTGGAAAGTTTTATTAAATATTCAGTCCCATATCCAGAGTACGGAATAAGACCCAGTAGCAAAAAAGCCAGCTAGAATTAGTATGAGACAAGTCTGTAATGTGTCTAATTCAGACATTTTACTCTTAGCACGAAACTCTCTTTGTTGAATTGTTTTACTGCAGAAAGAATTGAATCTCCTCTTACTGAGAACACTTGAATAAATGAATAAATAAAATAATGAATAACCTTGAACCACTTGGACCGTGAACTTAATAGCAGAATAGCAATCTTTCTTCCCAGTGCCATTCCATCTCTCATGGTCTTATATCCAAGATCTCTTGATATCCCTTTTACCGTATTGACGTTTGCTAGTTTATACAGAAACAGAGGTAACAGAAATCTGCTTATTATAATTAATTAGGATTTCATATTGTTTCTTTATGCATCTTCTGAAAGTGTTATCTTCTTAAATCTCATCATGTAGGAAAAAGCCAAAAAAAAAAAGCTAGACTGAGTGTTGAATTGTCCTCATCTGTCACAATTCTCAAAACATTACCCTCAAAAATTATCACAGAAAGTACTTGAGAATCCATGGCAACTGGCTCCAAAGCTTTAAAAAACACACCAAAATGATTATACCTACTTATTATTATACCTGCAACTGTCACTGTGTAGATAGAAAACAGGTTCTGTGATACATTTAAGTGGACAGACAATGCATATTTTATGAATTTGAGAAGTTTATTTTCTACAGCCCATAACCGTGAATTATGTATAAGGGGATGATGATTGATGACAGAGTTAAGTAAGCATAAAAAAAAAAAAAAAGTTTTGTTTAAACACTTCTATTTATGTAACAGGAATGTATTTAGCTGGCAGAAGAATTCTTTATTGTTTGTAGTGTAGTAAACTTGGATTTTCATATCAGGTCTGCACTTCTGAGGAAGTACATGAATCTACTCTCAATCATCTGTCCTGAAAAGCAAATGAGAAACTATGTATAGAAAAAAGCATAATGCAAAATGACTAGGGAACTGAAAAATAGAGGTTAACAGTAGATTTTTTTTTCCAAATGCCTCAGGGAGTGAGGATTTTCAACATTCTGCCTGTGTCTCAGAATAATGTTGGACAGAGCGAGCTCTGCGACACATATCTGCTTTCACCCTGAGTGGTTTTTCTCCTAGACTCTGTTTTCCTTCAGTTCTGTATGATCAACTCTTAGAAATATTTACAAGCGAAAGAAAAAAGAAAAAATAAAAATATTATATTTGCTTACAAACATGTGGAAACGACGAAATGAGCTCTACTTTGTCAGAGTTCATGGACATGTAGGTAAGATAATTTCACCTGGAAAAAGTGGAATGATACTTACTTCTCTGTCAAGATTAAAACAACCTTTTCATGCCTTTTCCCTAAGATTTCTTCCTGCCAGCTTTTTGTAATTACCTCCTCATTATGTTCTTGTGGAATGGGGTTTTAGAAGATTACATCACTTAGCCGCATGTTGTGATATGTATGAGTAATCAGTAGTTAACAATGCAAGAATTAATTCCTCTGTGGCATTTTATTTGTCACTTAAAAATATTCCTTTGACTCACAGTAACTTGGCCTGCAGGAAAAGAATCTCAGCTCATTAGAGCTGATCTGCAGTTATCACTTGTCTAATATTGCCACTGATGTTGCTGAGCCTCATTTATTTTAACCTCGATCTGGTATCTCACCCCTTTGGGTTTTTTATGTCCTTTTTTTTTTTCCACAGTGGAATATCTATCTTGCTTCCAGGTAAAGCACAGGAATAAACCAACATTATTAAGAGCCTGTATGACAAAATACAAAAAATGGATAAAATAAGGTATGCCACTGCATGAATGTTTCCTCTGAGCTTTAGTTTCACTGCAAGAGGCGAGTGTCTTCCACAGTGTCCTGATTTGCACTTACTTGCCCTTCCTAGATATCAGTCCTATTTGTAGTTTTCTGTGAATTTGCTTATGTCTTTAAAAAGAGTTCATGCACATAAGAATTCAGACATAAATTTTTTTTTTATCTCTTTGCCTGAATCTATTTTAAATATGGCTGATGAAACTGAAAAGCTAATGAAATCTGTTTCTCTGGAGGAAAAAATGTAATAATCTTGACTGTTCTATACTAGGTTGATCTGCACAACAGAGATCTTTTGGAGTACTTTTGTTTTTTTTATTTTCACAAGGAATTTCCTAAATGATATGGTTTCAGCTCTTATGTGGCCTGAAGAGCATGAGATAGCATTAGAAGGCCTTGTCGAGGCCACCTGAGGAAATGTGCTGTGATGAAGGTGGCTTATAGGTACAGCAGCATTCTGAAATTTTTCAGTGGCTCATGGGTTTTGATCAATTCAAGCAGTCTCTCTTGCAAGGACCTTAGAAATCTGGCAAAGAGGACCAGCTTCTGATAAAAATATTTAGTGTATTTGATTCTCTTTGATGTTTTAGTGTGAAAATGTTAATGTGGAATGTTGGGCTTCTGCATCCACGTGGGACTTCTGCCTAGGTTTTCTGCTAGGACCATGGCAATGGAGAAAGAAGTGTTCAGCCAGATCACTGCCCTTGCTGTGAGTCTATTGCATCTGGGAACTGAAAGCCAGCTGGGAAGGCAATCAGAGTGTAGGACTGGTAGAGAGGAGGCTTGTGTCCTGCTTGCTATTCACCAGCACTGGAGAGCTGTGCATCGGGTGTGCAAACAGGGACTAGGCAGCTAGTGCAGCTTTTGCCATAAGATGATATGCTGGGAGCCCAAGGACACTACTTTGGGACTTGCCTTAGTGTGGTGGTGGTGATGGTGAGCTCCAGAAAGCGGTACATTACATCACTGGAGTGACCAGCTTGTGCACCTTGCTCCCCTCCTGAGGGGAAGCAGAGCTGTGGGGAGTTCCTGCTATGGAGGATGTGGGAAAGGTTGGCATATTTGCTGTCATCTCTGTGCCAGTCTGTTTTGGGCAGGCTGCTCTCTCTCAGAGAAAGGATTTTTCAACTCAAGTTCCTAAAAGCGTTTTTTGGTGTGGTGGGGAACACTTTCTCATCCATCTCTCCTGCCATTGAACGAGTGTGGTATCAGTTAAATATTTTACATGCTGTATGCAAATATGCCATTTAACACTGGCTTATGTAAATTCATAGCCTATGCAATTTACCCTCTAAAACTTTTTCTCTATTAAATCTTGAAGTTCTTTTCTACAGTAAATCTTGACAATCATTATTCTACACATCATGCAGCTAAGGCAGTGATGGAGTAAATAGCCTACTAGCAATCTCACAGAGCAGAGTGAATCAGAAGCAAAGCCACTTTTACTCTAGGCAGGTAAACCACGAGGGGGTTTTTTTACTGGCAAATTATTAATATATTGCTAGAAATAGGAACAAAAATAGTTATAAATGGGTTATAAATGTGAAGGCAGCAGAATATTTAAGGTGCATTACTGTGTACTGTAAGTGAATTTCCCCGTATTCTTAAATGGCAATACCCGTTTAGAAAAATATCTGAAACATGCTTAAGTGCTGCAGTAAACCCTATTTGAAATTATAATTGTTGAGATGGTTATGGGTAAGCTAGAATTATTCATTTGATAAATCTGATCTGATAGACTTTTTTTTAAAGCTGAAAAATCTGATTTGTCAAAATCAAAACTTTTTCTAAAACCATTTGATTCCGTTTGATAGGTGAAATATTCTGATTATGTAGGGAGTTACGCACTCCTACAGTCAAAGAACAGTCAATCACTTCACTGCATGGTGCACAGTCAATCTGATTAAATGTATATTTTATTACTTGTAAAAAGCAGAATAGCTCAATCTACCTAGAAGGCCTAATGACTTAAGATGTGTACTTAACCAAACTGGAAAAATGATGTTCAGTTCCCTAATCACAGAAAAGAGGGTCTGGAGGCAGGTTGGTCATACCCCTGGCAAATACTCCCCCAGCAAGTTTGTAGAATATGTGATTGTCTCCCTTAGAAGATTTTGGGATTGTTTCAATATAGAGTAGAAATACTATTAAAATTGTGATTTTCTTGCTCTTCTTTTGGACACAGTTTCATACCCAGCTCTTGTTATAAAGACACGTGAGCAGACTGTGGACAAAGGTGCAGGAACATATCAGCCTATCTTTTGTGAAACAGCTTTGGGATCATTCTGCAGCCAGAGACTAGGGCCCAAATAGTTGACAAAAGGAAAGGAAAATAGGAGAGAGATTAGAAGGATATGAAGCATCAAAATCACAAAGGATAATTAGAAAAATATGGTCTGGAAAAAGGACGATCTGCCAAATGTGTGAAAGTGAACCACATACAAATTTAATATGGATAAATTGAACAACTGCCATACAACGTAATCTGTATTAGCCTTTGAGAGAGAAATATTTGTAAAAAATTGTATGTTTTTTATTAGAGCAGAGAGCCTGCTAAAATGTAAAGAAAAAAAAATGGAAAAAGAAGTCCATTTTTTCCATTTTGGTTCATTGAATGTGCCAGCTTAAGAGAAAAACTATCAAGGATCCAGGCAGAGCAAAAAAATGACTTTTAGTCATTTTTGACAGCTGGGCAATTCTAACCTCTTGCATAACACGTTAGTACTGATCTGATAATTCCTGCATCCATTTTATAATTTCTCTCTGAGTTCTTAACATATGTCTGAAACACATCGATGGTGATATAAAGGGCTTCAGGAGATGAAGGATCTACTGTGTTGCCAGGTAAGGTGCTTTAATGGGTCAATTCTCTTCAGTTGAAAAAACAACTCAAATGACAAGAAGCGCTGTTTCTTGACCTAACCGAAAGCTTCCTTGTGGCTCTTTCTGTTATGAGTAATGTCTTCCCCAGTTTTGAGCTTCCTAGGTAAGCTGGTGTAAGTCTCACAATTTAAAGGTAATAGTACTTCTATTTTGATGTCTTACATTTACATATACCTGTTTCTGTATTTCAGAAGTATAGCTACAACTGCTTTCAACAAAGTGTGTGAATTGCATGTTACTAACTACATCTGTGATGGTTATATTATGCCTTTGGTTTTGGCCTTGTTTAAATAAAACAGGATCAGATGTACTACTGAGAACAATCCAGATCAAAATGAAAAACTGACAGAAAAACAACCAAGTGATTTTTATGAGGCAGCTCTTGATTCAGATGTGGCTGCTGAACAGCAGTTTACCTTGAGTAAGTTCAGATCCTCTTTGTTTATAGTCATTAGTCAATACATTTCTTTGGCAAAATGGGGTTTAAGTTTCTGAAGTGTTAAAGTGAATGGATCACATCTTCTCTTGTGCTGGCTGAGATTATCCTTGGGAAAAATGACTGAGGCTCATTCTGAATGTTCCTCTTTATCTGCCCCTGGCGCTGAGGAAAGCAGGAGGGCCAAAATGGTGTGTGATATCTGAGGGATGTGTACTGGGAGAATCCGGAGAGCTGGAGAGAAGCATGTTTGAATATAGTGCTGCTTAGCTGTTACATAGCCTCCCTGTGACCTGGAGAGACCTTTGCTGGAGAATGTATGTCCTGCTGTACATTTTCATGTGATCATTTCAAGGCCACGGCTATTCTGTTTGCTATGGATATGAACCCCTCTCCCTGTCCTCATAATAAATACTCACAGATATGCATATCCCTGTTACTTTTTCCCAAGACTATATATGTAAAAGCTGGAAATTATTTGAAAGACTGAAGATTTAAAATATTTTAAAATATTTTACATATTTTCGCTCAGAATCAACACTTAAAAAAATTAAAGAACATTAAAAATGTTGTTAGAGCTGTACTTTTGTTCCACAGAGTGTTTTCCATTACTTATGGAAAGTGTTTTAAGTTTCAGTATTTGTCAGGCCTTAAAATTATGTTGTGTATTTCTACAATACAATGAGTATACATAAAAGCTTATTTAAATAGCAGTGGAGAGTGAGAGTCTTTTCATGTTTCATGAATTTATTCTGCAGAAATTTCTGATTACTTAAGACAATTTTATATATGTTTAAAGACAATAAATACTGTATTTTCTATTTTCAATCTTTTTTCTCTTTTTTAAAGATGCATTAATAGGCAAAACTACATATAAATACATAAACATGCAGTGCAGCTTTACCTTTAACAAGTATACTGAACATTAATTAAATGGAAAGATGGTATTTAGCTATTTCATAAATACATCACAACTGTATTTGTGCTAATTCATTAATCAGGACACATTGGAAACTCTAAAATAAGTAAAGTTGAGATTTAGTAAGTAATTAACTAAAATGCCAGTCAGTATATACAGTAGATACTTCAATTTCTTTCCAAATTCTTCGTCTTAATCTCACCATAAATTTTCCCATATTTGCAGAAATGTATTTCAGTTGACTACCACATTTTAAAGATTGTAATTACGAAGACAATGATTGGAGAACTTATGCTTTAGTTAGTTATTTGTTTTGGCTTTATCTTTAGTAAATGCTTTGCAGCTGTTTCCAAATCATTTTGTATCAGCACAACATTGTCAGGACAATAAATTCCACTTAGGAGGTGGTGTATAAGATATGAGAATTGTATAAGATACTGTTTCCAGTCATAAATTACACACATATGCTCATGATACTTATCTGAGAGATTTCCAACCATCTGAACTTTCCCTTCTGCTGAGGTTACAACAAAGCATTAGGGAAAGGACAGGGAGAAATGTGCTTTCCACAGCCATAACATGTCAAAGCCTGCTGCCTTCCCTGCTCCCCTGCCCTGTTCAACAGGAGCATGCTGCTGCGTCCCTGGGTGCAGAGTTATGAAGCTGCAGGTCTGACCTGGAGTAGAATCAGCAAACAGAAGACGTACCTCTCAGGTAATTTGCTTTTCTTGTGCATCAGATTTATATCTCTAAATCTGATCAAGGGAAAACTAATTGACATAATACAGTCACCGCTTCCATCGGCGCAAAAGGAGAAATCAGCGCAGCACGGACTAGCATGTGAAGAGCTGGCTGGTTGCTCGCAGTGTGTGCTGGGGAGTGGGTTACTGCCAGCAAATGACTGTGTGAGTCCAAAGATGCTTCTTAGTCCTTGGTCCTAACATTTCAAGAGTGGTTTGGTAGAAAACATTACAAATAATGAAGAGATTACACAAAGATTGGAAGTACTGTGAATACTGAAGAGGTAGGTGCTCGGGATGATGTGGGACTCTGGTGACAGGGTTTTATCCTTTCATGGAAGCTTCTCCATGACACAACGTAACGTGTGCTTCCAGATACAGGGTAATGTGTCTGTGACTGTCCAGCCACATAATGATTGCATTTGGCCCTGGCTATAGCCAAACAATATGTGTTTTAATAGGACTAGAGCTAAAATTGTGCTGCTGGAAACAACACAGGGAAGCGTGTTTTTTTTTCCTATGAGGGAAGGCTGTCTTGTGAAGCAATGACTAAGAAAAGGACTGTGCATGAGAGGGAGTTCCCAGTGCAACATTATAAAGGTGATTTTTTTTCTGTCTGAACAGAGGAATAGGAAATTGTTCAACCTGTAATTACCCACAGTACAGTGGTTACCAGTGTATCACATAGAGGTCTGGAAGTTTATTAATCAGGGAGGTCTAAGAGAGGAACTCTGAGATTTGGAAACCTTTCTTTGCAGTGGGATTCAGCACAGTTTATTATGGAGAAGATAAAGGAGCAGCTTGGCTGTATGTGAAGCAGAGATTTGATAACAGCAGCTCTCCTGTCTGGCTAGCGGAGGTATAATGAGATCCATGCAACTAAGTTTAAGTCTAGGCAATTTAGATTCCGAGCAGACACATCTTAAGCAGGGTGAGTGATTTGCCAGTGGAATGATTTAATAAAATTGTAATACATTCCCCATTGCTTGAGATTGTAAAATCTGAACTGGATGCTTTTCTGAAGGAAATGCTCCAACTCAAGCAAGATGAATACATAAAAGTCTTATGGCCCAATTTATTCAGGAAGTCAAACTGGAAGATTATAACGATCCATTTTATCCTTCTAGTATGAAAAAAAATTGCTCAGTGGTTGGTCTGTGCGCTTTTGTCATGTGAAAGGATTATTTCTTTAGCAGACCCTAAGTATATCAATTTAATAGAGAGCTCTCAAGTCGTCCTCTAGCTTTTGTACTAAAAGGAATGGTGGCCCTAACTTTTTTGGTTTTATTGCATTGAATTGGTTAATAAGGCTAAGAGCTGGTAACGTGTTTAATGTTGCTCATATCTCTTGAGCCAATATGAGGCAATAATGAAAAAGGCAATTACTAAATTCATTGTGCAATTTAAAAAATCCACGTCAGTGGGTTTATTGCACTTTTGACTCGAGGCAATACAAACGTGGCTTCATACAACTGATTTCTGACTAATCGTAACTGCTGGTCTGTGAGCTCTTCCTCTGCAAGCTACATCCAGATACTGCTAAATAGCAAGGAAAGCATAGGTCGCTGCTGTGGGTTATCTATCAGAATGCAAATGTACACAGTGTTTCACCCTTTGTTAATATATTGCTGCTCCTTCCTCTCTGCTTGGCTTCTCTGCTTGATTGGAATATAAAAACTACATTGCTACTAGAAAAAAAGCCATGCTATCACAGAGTTGAAATGAAGATGATGTTAAAAGAAACTTCCTCAAAACTGAGAAAACCAGGGCAAGTTTGGAAAAGAGGCAGTTATGCTAAATAAATGTTAAAAACAGTTTTAGAAATGTCGTTTAAGACAGGTTAATTAATGGTTAAAAATACACATAATTTAATTACTTGAAATATCTTCCATTTGATACTCCAGGAACAATATAAGACAATTCTTAGACTTTCTGAGTTCAACATGTTTCAGTGGGCAGGAAACACTGCTGCCAAGCATTTCGCAACTAGAGGGAATTCTCTTCATTTCTGCCCCAAGAAAACTGTTTCCTTCCTGCTCACTGTTATGAAGGTTTAGTACCAGAAGTCTCTCTTCTCTGCACCCCTGAATTCCTTCAGATGAAGATTACATTTTTTCTGCAGCTGGTGGAAATAACTGCTGCCATCTATTTTATTCCAATTAGATACCCTGTTTCTTTATTCCTGATTACAGGAATCCAGATATTCCATGTGTGCTCCTTATGAGGTAATTTGTTTGATTGTCCAGCTTTACGTAGCTAATTTTGTTACATGCTAACCTCAGAGCCTGTACTCCTTAATAAAGAGGCAGACTACTAACCCTGGGTGCTGATATACCTGGAGCAGATTGTGTCACTGTGCTCTTTATTAACTTATCATCGAGTGCCTCTTAGTTTTATTTTCTTGAACTTCGTTGAGAGATCAATCCTATGGTGTTCAGTGAAGTCAGCTCCAGCCTAACATAGAAACTGCCTGGTTCCTCCCTGGGTGTCCTCTGTCAATGCTGGATTACCCACCTGCACCTTTAATTATGTCTGTCCTAATTAGGCAGCAGAAACAATTGTGTATATTGGAATCACACAAAATACTATATTAATCAAATTGTTTCCATTTTATGTGATCTGAAATGCACACAGATTTCTTAAATTATTGTTATACTACTTGCTTGCAAATCCATGACCTATAAAGGCTTAAAGAGTGTTTGAAGAGGTAGTTTTTTATGAGTTTAGTATAATGCTGTTGTTTAGATCTAACTCTGCATGTTACTGTAAATTCACAGGTTTTCTGAGAATCAAATGCATGCACATGCTATAGGTTTGCAATATTTACAATTGCTGTCAATAAGAAATTTTTAATTGAATAATTTATTTTTATTTAGATAATCTTTAGTTCCTTTTGAAAAGAAATACTAAATTATTCATGGACTTGATGTTTAATTTTCTTAATACTTTAGAGATTGATAAATATCTGAAAAGAGAACAGAGCATCTGTCTTGCATTGCTCTTTTTAAAAGGCTTAGGAAGTCCTACTCAGCAGATCAAAGAGGAAGTGAAGACCCTAAATTTGAAAACAGAGATTTGCTAGTTCAGTTTTGATAAAAGAGAGAAGAAAAAAGCTAAAGAAAAAAAAGTTGAAGAAAACTGTATCTTGGGAGTTTTGAGGTTAATTAACCACTCATGACATAAAAAAAATATGTGGATTCTTCAACATTTTAAAATCAAGTTTGGATTTTAAAAACAATGTTTTAAAAGACATAGTCTAGGGCAAACAACAAGTGCAGAGACATCTTGTACCTTTATAGAGTTTGCTTTGCAACTATTCTCTGGCAGTTCTTACGAAGTAGTTTATTTAGCAGACCTAAGTTATGTGAGTTTTAATATGGATCTTTAGAACCTTCTTCAAACTGTTACTCTAGTTTCAATAATGAAAAGCAGCAGGAATCCTAACTTAGGAATCCTAACTTTCTATTTCTAGAAATATTTTCATCTTATTTTAATTCTGTTTCATGTGAATTAGTTAATAAATCCAATGGATAATAATGGTTTTTAATGTTACATATCCATCTTAAGGCAATTATTTGGCAATAATATGGAAAAAGCAATTCGTCACCTCTTTTAGCAAATTTGGTAGTCAATAAAAATGATTGTATGCCTCCTTAGTGAGTTGAGGCAATCTGCAACATGGATTGAACATCACTAATTTTAGAAAGCAAAATGTTCTGGAATTAGATTGGATCAACATGTCTGAGTCATTGTTCTAATGGCACCAGCCTATACCATCGGCCACTTGGCCCTTTGCTTAATAAGTGTGGTTGTCATACATGTGTTTTTGTTACAAATAATATTTGCTGATTTCATTTAAGTAGCTCCAAGTGAAAACAAATGCTATCATGAAAAACACAGCAGTTTGAGGTGAATTTAATAAAAGCTGTTAGATATTAAAACAAACAAAAGAAAACATAGGAAGATGAAAAGGTTCATTAAAATTATTCCCAATAATTTGTTCGCATATTGTCAAAGAGTAGCGGTGGATTTCATTAATGTTTCTTATAGTTCATATCTTTTTCTTAATTGGAGTGGAGATTTAATAGGAGAAATTTGAGGCTTGCTTGTTTTTTTTCTAGGTAGACTAGGCCAGACAGTGACAATTTTTAAGTTCTGCATATTGATCCTTTTCAGACTTCATACCTCTGATGGAAAAAAATTCACCTCAAACTGCTGTGCTCATTTGTAATGCCTCATTCTGAAGCATTACATTTCTTGTAAAGCCTACTCTTTTTTTTTGCCATCTATACCCGATACAAGCTGAACAGATATTTTAACCTGCGCACAATGACTACCTCATCTTAGACCTATGCACTTGTGATCAGCGTAGAAGTTGACAATATGTAGAAGTAATTGCGAGAATTCCTCCTCATCTACAGCTTTTTGCATTTACTGTTACTGACTTACATTTGTCTTCACGTTGCCCCTCTGCTCGGCTGTGCTTAGATTTAGCAGAAATAATTTTTGCAATTTTTTTTTTTTTTTTAGTACAATAGATGTTTTGAGCAGATTTTCCTTTTGGCACCAGACACATGATTTCTTAGAGTTCTCCGTTTGTTTGTTTTGTTTTTAAAAACCCAACTCCCCCCAGCTTTGATTTTCAATTACATAAGGCACTGAAAATGAATTTTCCAGTGGCTATAAGAGGAACTCATGCAAAGTTAGTGTGGGAAAAAACTTGGAAAGGAATGAAACACCACATCCCAATGCATCAAGGAAATGCAGAAATTTGTCTTTAAAAATGAAGTAGAGTTTCTTAAAGTTATTCTCAATGTACTTTTAAAGTGAATTCTTTTTTTTTCTGAAGGAAGATAACTTCTTTTATGAAGAACCAGTAGTTAATATTTTTGTTGCATTTCTTTAAGGAAAAAAAAAAGAAAGAGACTATATCTCACTCTGGATTAAGGATGTTGAGAAGGGAAAAATAGGAGTCCTGGCTTATCTCCTAGGACTATTTATAAATTTCAAATTGGACAATTCAGTAGGTAAATAATAATTTTAAAAACTGTAAGTGGAATTAGAGGAAATATATGACTAACAAATCAATCCTGCTGTGCAGATTTTTTTTTTGACACTAGGCTGAGCAACATTTTTTTGCTTTCCTGAGCAAAAGCAGAAACAGTTTCAGGGTGATTTCCACAATTCTTACAACATCTGTAAAGTTGTTATCTTAAAATATTCCTCTACCAGCTGTTAGTCCATCTCTTTTGAGTAATACAGCTAACAGCTTTTGCTTCCTCTGAGCAACAGCCTGTTCTTTTGCAGAGCAAGAGTGTTTTCTTATATTATCTTGTTATCACATTATATTGAGGTCTCTGAGGCCTTGTGTTAAGGACATGTATTCTCCTAAGTGGTTATATCTGGCAGACTCTGCACTCTCCGCACCCATTTGAAATTTAGTTCTTAGGCAGTGTTAAATTCTTTGTCCCTGTGCTTCGTCACATCTTTGATTGCCAATGCATTGCATGTTATGGAAAAATACCAGGAAACTACATACCCTTATTTGTTTGGATTTTTCCATTTCAAGGTAAGTAGGAATTCTGTTTTGAAATGGGTGATTCACAGGCATAATCATTCCAATTTGGCAATCATAGCGTCACGTCCTTTAAATACAGCACAAAATTTGCTACTACAAAGAAAAAGGCCTTACTTACATCGCTGAAAGTTCCTTTGTCTTATAGCTCTTATTTTCTTAACTTTCTTAATTCCCTCTTCTAATGGTGCTACATATCAATGTAGCAACAAAGTCATTAATCAGGCCTTCCTATTTAGTCAGGTGTACAAATATACTTTACAAATCTGAAGAGCAAAGAAAACAATAATTTATAATGTCAATAATTAAAGCCACAGAGAGGTGGATAGGCTGACTCATTACAATCAGCAGGAAGAGCATTTCTAAATGGAGGGATATAAATTGAGGGATATAAAATTTTATTTTATAGGTCTGCAAGGCCTTCTTGCTCTCGCTGAGTAGGCTTTATGTCAATGGGAATTTTATCAGTGGGTTTTTTATTTTTTAGTTGAGACTTGTCAAAGCCACATTATTTTTTTCATTGCTTCAGTGTTTTTACATTATTTTTTTGCTACCAGAAAGAGAGAAAAGCATTTTGTTTCCACTGGTGGTTATTATCTCATTGTATATAGATCTGGTTTGGAAACTTCTGTAAGGCCATGTAAATCCCTAACTTAGGATTCAGGTAAGATCTCATCGCAAATTAGTCAAGTTAAATGTCTGTCACATTTATCCCTCTAAAGAGCATGAACTGGCAAGGAATATTGTCTGTGTAAGCGTGACTTGGCAGACTACTTTATAATATCTGTCTTACCCCTATAGATACAGTAAGAAATCATTATGATGAAATTAACTAACTTATTTCCTTGGAGGAGCCAAGTTCTTCGTTTGTCTGTCTTTGTGGTACTTCTGCACTTTGCTCCCACAGCATCCTGGAGGAGCTGCTGCTGCTGCAGGCAGTCCAAGTGCACTTGCCCTGCCAGCTCCCTGTCAGAGCTGGCTCTCCCTCTTCAGAGGGCTGTGTGGGGGCCAAAGGGGGATCATTAATGAGATGTATTACCCTCAGGAAATTCCCTTCCAGTTCTTCAACATAAGGCAGTTGAGAGACACTGTAGAATTTGTTACTGAACTTGAGAAGGTGCAAAGTGTGCTTGTATGGATGGGACGTAGCTCTACAGAATGAAAGCAGAGATTGCCTTTCTTTTTGCCGTGTTGCTTGGTGGTATAGTTACTATTAGGTTGAAGAAAAAAGATCTTACTTTACTATCACTTGTATATGGCAGTCTTGAGAAAGAAGAGTGACCTCTGCCATCCAGACTGATCATAATCCAGATCAATTATCTCAATAGCTTGGTAGAAATGGTGGGACCTGAATGCTTTGCGAATACTTTATATAGCAGCTGTTTAATATCCCCCAGCCTTAATGGATCTTTTTTTTCCCTTTATAGTTATGGTCATTACAATTCACCACAGTTCAGATGCTGGAGAAATCTGTCAGTGGCCTGCTGTTTTGCCCTGTGATGTCTTGACTAAAAAGTGCATTGCTTGCCATGGACACGCACGGTGCTGCAGCATCCTTCTAGCACAGTTTGTCTTTTATTTACAGTCAAGGACTGATCAGTCAATATCAGACCAGTAACCAATAGAGCTGCTAAATGTTTAGAACAGGAGAAGACATTTTTCTTATTTCCTCTACCCTCATACACGCAGTACCACAGTACCACAGAATTACCTCTAATTTCATTCGTGCAAAAGCAGAGCATGCCCAAAAATTATAGTCTGATAAATTCTCAGGTTTTAATTTTCTGAGTTACATTTTCTTGCTTTATTCCATTCCCTTGATTTATTAATAAGATATAAAGCTTTTAGAATTGAAAGCAAAAATTCAGATATGGTTAGTTTGGGAGTCACTACTATGAAAAGTAAATGAGCCATTTACCTTCCCAAGAACACCAACTCCTTTCATTGCTTCGCCTTGTATGACCAGTAAAAAGATCAGAACTTCGCAGATGGCATAACTTTTTGAAGGCTTATGTTTTCACTGTAAATGCTTAATGTAATAGCATTTAATTCCTTCTGCTAGTCTTCTTTTAAGCGAAGAGTAAGATGGATCTCAAAATGATGGATAGAGACAGGGTCTAACACGCTTTTTTCAGGAGACAAATACATTGCTGCTTTATCCTCACTCTGGCTCCACTTTCTGCAGCATCTGGTCAGCCAGGCTGTTCTCAGAAGCGCTAGATGAACAAATGGCTAGTACTGACTCCCTTCCTGCCTCATCGGGCTTTGTCTTTAAAGGCTACAGGGATTTAAGTGTTCAAGGTACAAAATGTTGTTCATGATATGACTACATTTGACTGTTAGATAAAGAAAGAAAGGCAATTCAAGATCTCAACTGAGCAGCAGCACGGTATCTATTCTACCACAGGGCCATTTGATCTGCCTGAAAAACACCTGTTAAACTTGCCTGATACTTCACACCTGTTGTTCTTTTTGACAAAACAGAAGGGAAGTAAACCTCAGAAGCAGACCACAGACAAGACTAATGATGGTACTCCTGTGCACTGAATTGCACTGGGAAGGCAGCTCTTGTATGTCTCTTTGGAAAACAAGATAATGTGGTTTCTCTTCCAGAAATGTGCTAGTATATATCACCTTAAGTAAGTGTGTAGATTTCAACTTTATTTTTTTTTATGTTCCCAAATACTCTGATGGTTTTTGATTTGTTGTTGTTTGTTCATTTTTTTAGGTTGTTTTTTTGTGGTTTGTGTTTTGTTTTGGTTTTTTGTTGTTGTTGTTGTTTTGGTTTTTTTTTTAAGAGCATTTCTTAATCTAATTTTGAATTGCCCACTTTACTTGCTTAAATTTCTCCTTATTTAAATATGAAATCACTTTGCAGGTCTGGCTCTTGCTGTTTAACATTTCTACTTTCCTTTCTTAATGTATCTGTCACACTATAATGACATCTCTCTTTTTAGAGTGCAGTGGAGGATATTTCCTGAAACATTTGAAGACCTTATAATTGAATAAAGTCATGGGGTAAGATATTGGAAAAAATATGCATAAAACATAATACTGAAGAAATTCTGACTGTGCAGTGCACGATGTCTGGGGGAAAAAAAAAGCAATTGCATAGTAAAGAGCTTGTATCATCATACAGAAGCTGCATTAGGCAACCTTAAATCTGGCATTTCTCAACTTCTGAGAGTTTGGCTTTGCAACCTCAGTAATGTTGTTTTTTCCCTGTGTGTAGCTCATCTGCTGTTGTCACCTAGCAAGGAAGATAATTATGATACAGCAGATGTTTATCCTGAATGAAGTTCAGGGTTCTCTCCAGTAAATCTAACCGAAGTAAAGAACTAAGTTACAATAATACTAAGCATAAAATGCTTGTGTCTGTGTTGTCCTCTGTCATATCTATACTTTGTGATTGCTGATTTTCTTCCAATGCTCTTGGCTGATTTCTGTCTTGAGATTTCTGTTAATAATCACGTTCTGAAGATTAAATGCAAATTAACACATCTGAATTCTCAGTTGGATGAATTGCTATTTGTCAGTTTTTAGTTAAGGTTTGCTTGAATACCAGTGGAGAGCCTGCATGATATTTGAAACTTTCAGACCTTATAGTTGCCTAATCCAAACAAAACATTTGGGCGCTGCCTTGCCCGAGTTGTTTGCAATGCCATACACAGCAGTGCAAGAAGGGGAAATTGGTGAGGGCAAGGAATGGGTTTAGCCTGTGTCATGTAAGGTTGTTTCCAGAGACAAAAATCTATTCAGCACATCACGGTAGTCGATTTTATTATGAAAACAAGTGGCTTTGCGAAGACTGTATCCCAGAACTTCCGCACAGTTTTATTACTCTGCACTTTTGTAATATGAACTAAGATTTCTGAAATTACTAATTTGCTTCTGAAATACCGTAAATTAGTGTGTTAAGAAGAATTAGTTCATTTATTTTTAATAAAATACATTGAGAGAATGGCTTTTTCTTAAGCTGCCTACACTTGAAAAACAAAACCAGACCAAACTCCTAGCCTGCACTGATAGTCTTATGAAAAAATGACTTGGACAGGTATATAAACCCTGTCTAGCATTCCTGATCCACAGAGTAGAGTTTCCGTAAGTCTCCTCAGGCTGTTCTTTCTCTAATGCCCCAGGTATTTTTGTGGAGCCTGCAGAATCCAAAAAACTTACTTTACAATTGGCTTTATCTGTTGATGTTCTTTAATTAGAGACAACTTGAAACTCTGCTTAGCACAACTATGTGATTTGTATTTATCTATTTTTATTTTCCACTTGCTTACAAATTGTGGAAGGGAAATCCAGGGTTAAATTCAGTTGACTAACGTGAGTGGGAGCCTTTCCATCAGCTCTAAATGATTTGGATTGGACCATTGTAGTTCAAAAAAAATGAAGCTATTTTTGTGCATATGTACTTAAATTTGGTTACATCCTTTTGAGGAAGAACAGATAACTCTTCTTAGCTGTGTAACTAATTAGGTGTTTTCCACTGTAACCAAATACTTAATTTTCTAAGCTGTTGTGTATGTTTTTTTTCTTTCTCTCCTGACATCCCCTTGAGGGCTAATATCTGTAGCTTTTAAATATAACTTTGCTGACTATTTTTGAGAGAATGTGAGTTGGAGATGTATACTTAGCACTGGAGTAGGGAATGGTGAGGTTTAAGACAGCTTTTGGTTCCAGGTGCAGACTTGTCTTAGGAAAAGGTTGTTTATTTCTGAGGAATAGTTTTCCAGCATCTTTTCAAAGATATTCAGTCATCTTTTAATTGTGCTATTTTGGGAAACTGAGTGCCTGGAGTAGAAAAGCTCAGGTCTAGATTTGTCTCTCTATGACACATGAGTGTAGATTGTAAATGATAGGTTGCTATTGCTTCAGTTGTTGAGCAGACCAGCTGCAGTGTCCTGCACTAGCTAGTTTGCTAACAGCGATGGCTTTATGCCCAAGTAAATTGCATTGTTTGAATCCTCTTAGGATGTGACTAAGGGACTTAATACTTAGGCATGGTCATAATTCATAAAGATGGGGTAGTTGTTATCCCTGCTGAAAGGGTGAACGTGGTTGTTGAGAAAGACAAAAATAAGAGTTCAGATGCTGCTGTAGGTGGAAGCAAGATACAAATATAATATACAGAGATAATGCGTTAAAAGGGAACAGACAATCACTTTTTTGCAAAATTACTTTTGCAGCTCAGTTTCATTTTGCAGAACATTTCTATCCCCAAATACGAATGTAGCTCTGGACTTCCATATTCTTTTCGGTCTGAACTCTAAGCTTATTTACAGGCAAAGGATCACATTCTGCTGAGAGATTAAATACCGCTCAGAGATTAAATATTGCTCAGAGAAAATAGTAGCATCATCCCACAATTTGCTTTAAGTCGTATTTTCTAACTATATACTCTCTTTCTCCAACCTCTAACCCTAGACTCAGCTATAGGAAAGTTATAGTGATTCCAGCTTTTCCCCAGCACACAGGAAAAACTGGCATGTTAAGGTGCACATCTGCTGGTTCTTAAATAAATCTGCTAACCTAGAGCTAAAATATAGCAAAGATATGATCTATGGTCTAGAAGGTACCTAAGACAACTACTGACATATTTCTGTTACTTTAATACTCATTTTTAAAATTAGTTTTTGAAAGCCAAAGGAAGTCAGAAAGAGATAAAAAATGTGTAAGAAGTCACTAGTATTATGAAAGAACTGTGTGTCCTTTACCATGGGGATAATAAAGACAAAAAGAAATCTAATAAAGCAAAGCAAAAGTTTGTGTACTTGATTGTCCTCTATAAAGTGGGAATAGCCAGACACACTCATGGCAGAGGAAAAGGAAAACTTGACTATTCCTCACTCACAATGTTACTCAACCAAGAATGTAATACAGCCATGAAAAAAGCAAAAGTCTTTCTTGGCAATATCAAGGGAGGTATTACTGGTGAAGGCAAGGAGATATTCAAGTTGTTGTTCATGTCAGTTAATACATAAATAATGGTATCTGCTGCTTTTATAATTTTTACTTAAGAAAGGTTAATTCAAACTGGGACTGGATTACAGGAAAAGATATATTTGAGTTATACAAGAAGATTTCAGGTTGTTTAGATAGCAACTGAGGATGAAGTGGGGATCTGATTGCTCTGTTCAAGTGTTTCTGAACAGTTTCTGTTCCAGGATGGGAGAACAGCTGAAACAAAATAAGAAAAAATCCAGGAAGAGGTGTCTGAAGCCTCCTCCTGGATATGGGGATGGCGGGAGATAGATAATCAATAGGGCATTGACTGAGGTTCCAGAGCAGGAATATGGGGACTAACTGTGAAGAGAGAATTTGGATATATGAATAGGATTATGCTATATGTGATTATCTGTTTACAGCAGGTACCACAAAAGCTCTGTTGGTAGGGCTGAAGAAAATGAAAATAACCCTGAAATAAACTTAACTTTCTTCTAAGTTAGAAGTAAAATGTGGTTTTGATTATGGGAAGAAAATGTATGTGAACTGTTTCCATCGATCTTGTTTTTGAAGCATAAAACCAGGTTTCTAACTGCCAATTATAACCTCTTTGATAACCTCTGCAGTGCTTATTTCTTTGCCACTTAGGAATAACAATACGAAATGAGACCAAATTCTTATTTTAAAATACTCTCACATCTTGAGGAAATTCTTATAAATTCTAAGTATTACAATTATTATTAATCCTGACTTTTAGGGAATTTCTTATCTATGGTGTTTTTATAGCTTATTGACTGATCTGTATTTTTAGTCCTATTCTGAATTATACCTTATATTTTAATATATTGTAGTAAATTGTGCATATGAGACAAAACAAGTACATCTCTTGTTCTCTAAAAGCAATGAAAATTTTACTGAGATCATTAGGTTGTTTTTCTGCTGTTCATAGATGCAAGAGTTTGATAGACAACATTGTTCCAGGTCAAAAACTGTGGCAAGCTTAATACAATGAGTTTGGAAGAGTTGATATGGTGGTTGGATGCCTGGAAAGAAAGTTTCGCTTTGTACAACATGCCAGCTCTCAGCTGCAGCTCAGATCAGACAGTGGCTCTAATGCTGTTGAATGGAACTGAAGTCTGCATTGTGGAGGGATCAGGTGGTCTATACTCACAACTAGAAGTGCTGTACTAAACATAATGACAAATCTGTTATTAGAGAAGTTGAGGAGGCACCATTATTAAGGCATTAAAACCATAGCACCAAATACACAACATTCTAGCAGTGGTGGAGATTAATTCTCTCTGTCACTTACTATGCTTCATTTCTTGCAAAGGTGTTTGGGTATGACATACTTTACAGATGGGTGAAGCTTGGAAAGATTGGTTTCTGCCACAGCATCTCCAGTTGACTTCACAAGTAGTAGAATGAAATAGATAACGAGGATTTCCCTAGCATCCTTCCTTTAAGGCATCTGTGAGTCTCCATGCTTACCTAACCTGTTCTCTTGACAGACACCTGCTCATCTTTACAATGACAGAAGAAAGCCTGTGTGAATAACTAGCGAAATAACAGAACCCTTACACTGTACTGTTGAGGAGGCTTTGCTGTTGTGTTTCCTCCCACTGTTTTGTGCCTGAGACTGGAGGAAAAGAGAAGTGGTATAATGTTTTGAGAGCAAAGTCAACTTTGATAAGATTTTTTTTAATAGTCTACTGAGTGTCCAGTGTATTTCTGGATACAGTGAAAATGATGGATGAGGTCAAACAGACTTAGGGAGAACGGGTTGTGGAAGGTGCCCTAAAGATACTAAAGAAAGCCTGAGTTGTGTTAGGTGACTTGTATAACAGGAGAAGTCTTTCTGTTTTGTATCTGTTTCTACAGAAAAATGATCTGGAATCTGAAAACTGTATTTAAAAAAAACCCTAAACAAAACAAAAGCAAACACCACAATTTATGTCAAGGCACTAGTGCAAAGCTGCTATAAAGTGGACATTCATCAGTAAAGTGAAGGAAAAGTCCTATCAATTATATCTCAAAACATATAGACAGTTATAGTGGATACAGTGCAGTACTCCAAGGTTATATAGCTAAATAAATCACAGTGTAACTACAGTGAATTTATTTCAAAAGCTAACTTGTTTTCAAAATATGTTTTAAAAAGTCAGTTTGTTAATTTTCCACAAAGCTTTTTATTTGCCTTAGGTAGACTGGCTCCAAGCACCTCAAACAGACATTCCCATTGAAAATACATTTGTTTCGTGTTCCAAGTTGTTTCATGAGATTGTCTGAATATTTTGAAAAGAATTATTTCTGCTCTGGAATAAGGTATCAATGTCAGAGCACCTATGGAAGATAACTGAGTTTTCAAAGAAAATCACTTTCAGATGAAAGCCGAGGGCACAACTACTATGCGTGTAGATAAGGACTAGAGTATTCCCAGCAGGCACCTTCCTCTACTTTTCATTTTAAGAGGCAAATGTTGTCATCATCACTGTTCACGGTTACAACAAAGAAGGCAGAAGAATGAGCAAAACTGAGAAAGAATGAGACCTCCAGATGATGAAGAGGTAAAGGAGAGTGAGAGAGAATTGTTGGAGAGAAGGTAGTGGCCCTTTCAATAGGTAGGGGAAACAAGCTATTTTCCTCAATGGAGAGTTTCTAATCCTACGTGTAGCTGAGATAAATCGATATACACAATCAATATCTTGCACTTCTCCTCTAAGACCTCAAAAAAATTCTTGTTTTTTACAGCTGGATGACTGAAGCTGACAAGTTTTTGTTATTTGCCAAAGACCATACTGAAGTTAAACATAGCATCTTGGTTTCCTGGCTATAAGCTGAATGTCCTGTCCAATTAAATTATTCCAATCAGAAAAGACAAATGCTAAAAATAGAGTGTCTGAAGATGGTTCCTGAGATAAAGAGAAGCTGGATTGTATTTCCTTCATAGGAAAAGGTCAGTAGATGGAAAATAATTATGAAGACACAGAATTTTTTCACACTTTAGTATCTGAAAGCATTATTTTCCTTTCCGCTTGGGTTAGGGCTATTATTTTGCCAGTGCTCTTTGCCGTAACTTCTGACTTACCTGGCAGCTCCTGACAAAAATTTTCTCATTTCAAAAGCATGCAGTTTTCAAAGTGTTGTGAATGTGCTAAAAGACGCATTTTCTTGATTTCTACCCTGATAACAACATTGTCTACTTGTAATCAAGTGAAGATGATAGTTTTTACTGATTAATTTGACTTGCTCTGAATCATTTATGCTCTCTAGTTTTCATGCAATACTATCCTGTTTATTTCTATTACATTAAATCTCTAATGTTTTTTTCCCTCATACTAAATAGGAGATCATTCAAATGAACCAGAAAATTCAGAAGTGCTTCTTCTGCCTTTTGAGTAAAACTCTGCAGAGGATTTTGGTTCCCTTCTGCTTGCATTTTGCTTTGGAGACAACAACTGTCTGATCTACATCTACAGATTCTAGTGCACTGTATTTTGTGTATGCACTCAGCTAGAGAAAAAAACCCGCGTTCTCTGCTATAAGAGGTATTGTCTGCTATATGAGGTATTCTCTTTTATGACACTTTTTGTTGTATTTTAGAATTTTGGTTTTGCACTTAGCAAAAACAAGCTCTAGTGTTGCTTTGTGGCTGTATTGCCATGATATCATGATGTGATAATTCTTTCTACTCTTACTGGGAAAGGCCTCATTGCGATGAACGAGAGTAGAATACTAAGTATGAGGGTGGAAACAATCTGGACAGGTCCTCTGGTGCAGTTGATAGAGCTCTACTACGACAGTAATGTCAGAATTCTGTGGATCATGTAATTAAAACACTAACAGAGCCAACTTGTGTGTGTTAGTCTTTCCAGGAAAATAATTTATTTGCAAGATTAGCAGCAGATAATGGATTGCTCAGTAAATAGCCTGGAGGATCCTGGGTAAGATATTGTTCAGCAGCTAACTATAAAAAGCAAAACTTCTCTACCATTCACAGCTCTTCTATTATCCGCATTTATTTACTTATTTTTAAATTCAAGAGTAATGTGAAGAATTCTTATAAACTAGTTAGTTACTCTATTTCTTACATATTCTTCCTGTGGAAGAGATCAAGTGAATACAGTGTGTCCTTGCTTCTTCAGTAAGATCACTTTATAGATTTGGTTACTGTTTTCTTTCATGACATAAGTTTTGATATGTACCATTCTCCCTCATTTCCTCATCCTTACATAGTCCTCAGAATGAAATTTGTTTTGTCAGTGCGTTCTCCTAGGATGTTCATCATTTAGCTGACTCTTAGGTAGGTCTGTGAATGGCTCATGTTATTAAGTCAATGAAGCAGTACAGAGATTTCCCAAATAATGATGATGTTAGGAGTCTTGCTTTATTCTTGCTTTTGCAGTAGTTGATGCAGTAGCTGTCAACTGAGTTAGTAAGTAAAGCAATGATAAATAATGTTGAAATTATTTTTTCAAAAGTAGCCAGACTGGATTCAATGACAACAGTATTCCTGACTGAAATTGGAATCATGCTATATTTGGTTATTGATAATTTTTTTTGTCAAAAAGTCCTCCACAAAAAGCCAAATACAAAAGAAACCCAAAGACCCCTCTGAATAGGACTGTGGAGCCTCTTGCTGGGATTCTTAAGATGGCATTTTTAATCCTTAAGATGTCCTGGAGGTTAAACATATTCAGGGTTTTACAGGAGCATGCTGCTTGTTAAGATTGTTACATGTTATACTTTGAAATTGTGGTTTGCTGTCCTGACTTACGTGTACTTGCATTTTTATTTTAAAAGATGACTCTATACATTTACACTGTCTTTCATAGTATTAGCAACAAAATGGACACTGGGCAATGTTAATGAGAAAAGCTGATGAAATCTGTGGTGTGAGATGGGATCTGCTGATTCCATTGTGGCCTGTGAAGTTGTAACAGAACATTTTTAAGCAGGAGGATTTGGCTGTATCTAGACAAGATGGCCAATGCCCTTTGCCAGATTTAGAATCTTAAATTGGTAATATGAAATATAATATATGGCATAGAAAAAGTTATTTTGGCAAATTAACTATTTTTTTATTTAACTGTTCAGAGAGATTCAATGAATCATTTAATTGTTGCACAAAACCAGTCATCATGTAGATGGCTCTACTGCAGTTTGTTGGTCAAAATAAGCAGCATCTCAAAAAAATTACCATATTCCTTCAAGTGCCGTTATTATATTATCTACGTGTTGGTGGTAGACATAGAAATCAGGAACATGGGACAGTAGACTGGTTGTATTAAACGTTTGAGGCAGACAAAACTGCAACTAGAGTCACTCTATTTTGTCCTCTGTTTCCTCGTAGAAAAAAATATGTGAAACTTTTTGCTATAAAAAAACCTTCTCTTTTATGTCAGAGACATGTTCCATGATTTTAGAATCACCTGTTTTCTTAGTCTTGAAGAAATATTAACTATTTTTCATGTAACATATATGCATTAGTAAGTTGAAAGAAGAGTAGGATCTTCCCAGCTAGAACACTGGACATTTAAACTGGCATGATGAATGCTTATATATGACTTCTGCACTGTGGTGTGCTGTGTTCCTGAGGAAGAAGTTGAACTCTGACTAAAAGGAGAGAGAGATAAATGGTCTCAGTAAAAGGATGGCAAGTGCTCACTCAATGCAAATAAAATACAATCAAAGATGAAGTGTTAGAAGAGAGGGTCTGAGACTGTCAAAGGTATTTTATTTCACTGAATAGTATACCATGCACTGGAGAGGACAAGGAGGTTTCTTCAGAACATAGGCAGTCTGTCATATTTGTGAAGTTTTCAATTACAAACTGATTACAAGGAAGAAATTCTAGGCATTGTCTGTTTATGATTTATCTCAAAGTGTTTCTTCAAATTATTTATCTCTTTTTAGCTAGTAAATGTAATTTCATTTATGCAAAGTATGACTCTGTAAATGATTCTGTATTTCTTTCTCCTATTTGCATCAAAGCAAAAACAGTGCCAGTAACGTTAAAAGGACAGTCACGTCATATGGAATATGCTTGGCTTTTTTTAGAATGAGATCCAGTTACCAATTTTTATCATGCTTCTAATTTGTTCAAACAAGTAGTTTGCACAGAATCTGTGCTAATGGGTAAACATGAATTATTCCTCAACTACAGGACAATTGTAGAATGGTCCTAAGAATAAATTTTTACCCTTTTTATTTAAATCAGAAGGATAATGGTATATGTGAACACATGAGTTTGATTCGGGTGTATTTTCTGTTCTGGATCACCTCACATTCTTTCTGAAGAGCCAAGAGTAAGTGATCTCATATTGCAGCTTTCCAAATCGTAACAATTAAGGACTTGTCCTGCCAGGTGCTCAGCTTGCTCTGCTCCTATTGTGATTGAGGGCATGTTGCATTCTCTGGAATACAACACTATTGTTGATGAGTTTTAAGTTAGCATTGCCAATAGGAATATGACATAAGAAAATAAACAGCACTGAGTTTTAGCTGGTCTTTTTTTTCCTTTTTTTTTTTCTTGGGAATATCAACGTCTACATCTGGATAATATCAGTGAGACACATAAATACTGTCTGACCGCTAATTTCACAGAAGAGTCTTTATATGCAACATGTGGGAAATCAGTTTTATGTTAAAGAAATTAGGATCTAAAGTCTCCTACTGACTTAAGTGCTCTCTGGAGCAGTAATTTGCTCTGCTTTCCTTCTTGTAACACGATACAACCTCTGTTTCAAAACTCAGTGTTGTGGCCAATTAATTATCCTGTACTTTCCTGATAAAACCTCAAACAGCCTAATCCTTGGCTATAACACCATGCATGGTCATTACTGACAACTTCTTTTATTCCCGAAAGCCGCACTATGTGCCTTTCACTTCAAGAAAAAACAGATCAGAAATGTGAAATGTAGTAAGTTGTTGATTTTTTTCATTAAATTGTGTATGTGAGGTGTCTGGAAATGAAGAAAGGGACATATTTTCAGCTTTAATTTTTTTACAGCAAGATAGCAACTTTCAGAAAGAGTAATCACAAGAGAAAAATCTTTCCTCTTACCCTCTGGGGACCTAGTCTCTGTCCAGAAAACCAAGTCCCTTGTAGAACAGAGATATAAAGGCATTCTGGTATTTATGCTCAGGTGTGCCAGAGTCCAGTGCTTAGGAAATGTCCTGCATGCGGCTGTGGGTTACCCAGCACGAGGTGAAGAAGATCTCAGCAGACCTAAGGGTTATGGTAAAGTCAGTGCTGCAGTTTCATGTGTGGATTATTCCTTTCATTCTCCAGTATCTCTGTAGTGGAGAGACTTTCTATCTGCTTAGTGAACCCTGGAAGATAGATCAAGCTCTTCTATTTTCCTACTTATGGAAAAATATTTTTTTTTTATGGCGCCTTGCTTTATTTCCTGCAGTTCAGGTGCTATAGTAGAAGGCTATTAGGAAGTGCAGGACTTTGAGAGATGCTGTTGTTTTGGTTCAGATGTAAAACAGCAAAATCTGGGGACAATAGAGTTAATTAAAGATCTGGTGGTGCTTCTGAAAAATAATGATGCAAATCCTTCATCTCCAGTGGTTAAGGGCAGAATCCGTACAATTGCTAAAGAGAAACTAATATTCTGTATTAAAAATGTGAGCTATACTTATAAAAACATGTCTATGTGCTTATCGTTTACTCTAGCACACTAAACGTTAGCTAAATTGCACCTACCATACAGGAATGTGCAACTTCTGATGCTCATATATAGCAGATCTATGCTAGTTTCTTGTAATTTGATTGAGGATTTTGCTAAGAAAGTTTTTCCATGACTTTCAGTGTTTCGAAGCTTCCTCACCCATTAACCTGTGGAGTCATGATTAGTGTTGTAAAAAAGGTGGTTGAATTTCCAGCTTTGTTTAACCCAGGCTAGAGTGACAGTGCTTTGCAGTTCAGTGTAGGCTGGTCTGAGCCTTAGTTACTGCAGTCCTTGTTAGATCATTCCAGTGAGGAAAAAACTTGTTTTATACATTGCAGTGCTAGCTTAAGGTGATCTTCTTATGTCGTCTCATGCCGTGCTTCTCTAAGGAGGTTTGTGTCGTTGCTCCAAGTCATTCCCATTTTGTACAGTTAAAAAATGTGTTACTTAAAATTTGGTCCAGGTTGTGATTAGGCAAGCATGATAATGGCTTTGTGAATGTTCTAATAACATATGAAAGGTAAGTTCATGTTACAGGCTTAGACCAAAACATAACTGTGTATTGAAAATTATAGTGGCCATGCTGCAGAATTCTCACAAAACATAGGGACAATTTACAACAATGGGTACATAGGTCACAATAAATTTCTAACGAGTATAGAATCGGTTCAGCTGAGCTAATAAAGACAGCAGCACATAGACAACACTGTAAATTTCAAAGTTTAACATCAGAAAAATGAAAGAATATTTGTCATGGCATTACCTTTGGGTTAACAATTGTATAGTTGTTAAAAAACATTTTCATGTCACTGAGTAGTAAGCTTTATACAACAAAGGAGTTAAAAGAGTTGAATGGTCTTTGTCAGTACCTCTGAGAAAGGTAAATTATTAAAATTTCTGTGATGAAAATTTTTCTTCCCCAACCCAGACCTTAGCAAAAAAAAGCCAGTAAAACTCACTCCCACCCTGAGCTAGATTTTACTGCCATTGCTTCTTTAATCTTGAGGTCTGCTTTGGAAAGAAAATACATTGCTGAATGAAGGTAGACAAGTTATTCTTGAGAAGTAACTTTTTCAGAACAACCTCTGTATTTTTAAAATTTATTTCATAATTAAAATACATTCCTGGACTTGTAGTCTTTGAAGCCAGCATGGAGAACCTCAATGAGCAAGCAGGGGGTTATATCACCTATGACCTCAGTGATGTCACAACATTCCTTCCATAAAACCCAGATGCTATCTTAGGTGATAAATACATCTGAGTGGTAAGGAAAGATTAAAGTTGTATGGGAAAGAACATGAAATCTTTAAGGTTCAGTAAAGCATTTCTGGAAATTTTCCCTTACAGCCTTTCAGTTTAAAATAGTGGTTTATGATCATGATTCCACTTTCTTTGAGATGAACAATAGTATTTCTGGTAATTTTATGGCCTATTTGAAACCAGTCCCAAGCTAGTCTCCATATTGTCCTGCTGCAGTACAACTTGTATCTAAGCTCTGCTGAAATAAAATGTATAAACCCAGTGTTTTTATAAAGCACTCTTAAGAATGCAGAAATACGATGATGTAGTGTCACACACCCAATATTTTCATGCATCTGGACAAGATTCATGTACTACCTAGGCCAGGACTGCACTGATTTGAAGGGAAGACTCTGGACAAATGTACTAAGTGTTTTCATGCTGCTGAATGAGATTTGAAGGGAAGACTCTCTGGACAAGTGTACTAAGTGTTTTCATGCTGCTGAATGAGATTTGACGGGAAGACTCTCTGGACAAATGTACTAAGTGTTTTATGCTGCTGAATGAGGATGATTGTTTTTTGTCTGGGAGAAGCTTAACTGAACATTCCTACTGAGCCAGCTGCTGCTGCGGAATGTCATGTGTGTTTTATGGTTTGTTAGGGAATATGGATTAATCCTCACAGAGGTTTGTGTTTCTAAAATGGAACTGAGGTAGAATCTAGGTGCCTACTTAAGAACCCTGTAGATGTTCATAACTGTATCTTTTAATTTCCTCCTTTCACAGGTTAGTTGATCAGACAGAAGGCATCAGCCACTCTGTACTAGATCCACTTTTGGTGACCATCATTTCTGGAACAAATTTGTTTGATTAGCCACAGATAAAGTAGCACTGTTTTTCCTCCAGGATAAGAAACTTGATGCATACCATGTGGAGCAACTTCAGGGCATGGTTCCAAGGGACCTTGGCTGCATCAAGTGCAGGACATTACTGATGTGTCCTGGAATTTCATCTAGGACAGCTTCTCAGAGAATTTGCTAAAGCTGATGTCTGACAGAAAACTGAGTCAGTGTAAAAGGAGTATGCACTTCATGTGCTGTTTTTCTCAGATCTGCAGTCACCTCTGCCTTCACCTGCTGCACCTCCTGTTCCTCTTGTCCTCCTCAGCGTGTGACAGTCTCTGCGTTCTCAATGCAATTTATTCCCTCACGGTCACTGGCTGCACAGAGTCCAACACAGCCCACCTGGTTCTGCCTTGAGCTCAGCGACAGTGTTAACAGGAAAGTTAGGGATGTTCTGAAAGGAGATAGATTCATCCGCATCTCCTTATTCTGTTTTCCAATGGTCTGAGACTTTGAGCTCTTAATGCCAGCATTTCCTAGGAATTCTTTTCTTTCGAGCGGACTCCCATATCCAGCCCTCTTTCCTGAAACTCCTCCTGACTACACAAGACAGCTTCATAGTTTACTGGTTGTTTTGGATCTACTCTGATGGGTCTAATTCTTTCTATGACTGTGGAAGGCGCTTTCATAGATAACCTGGGGCACAGTGTCTTGTTTTATGCATTATGAACTTAATTTAGCAAAGCATCATGATTACTTTAGACTTTGTATTAAAATGAATACATACTTGATACTTTGATGGAGAAAGGCCCATGAAAGCACATACTAGCTGTGGTTACACCTGGTTTGGTCCCCCCATCTGCTGTGTTTGTTTATTTCCTGGGCTTGAGGAGGCAATGTTTTGTTGCCTCTGTCCCTGTGTTGAGGGATGTACTGTGTGCATACCAAGCCATGCATCTCCTGCCTTCCTATGCCTCTGTAGCCACAGAAAGAGAGACTGGGTATCACAGGTGCTGAGTGTGAAATGATGAGAGCCCCACAATGCTAGGATGGGCAACGAGATGTTGGAGGTACAACTGCTATCAGGGAAAGCATTAGTCATTAGTTTTTATTTATGAAATAAGTGAAAGACTGGGGAACATGAATCTTGGCCATAGGATTGAGTAAGATAAAAAGTTAGCTTATGATTAATACAAATGAATCAGAAGTTTTATTCCTAGTATTATTTAAAATATTACCAGAACCAAATTTTTGGAACTTAATAAACTCTGTAAAAGAAATTCAATGATACAATTATTACCACAATAATTAATTGACTTCTGGGTGGATCCACCCTGCAGCTGTGGTCTGTGTATTCTGGAAGTTTAAATTCAACTCTACTGAGGTGAAACATTCCTCTGCAACATTTAGGGTTTTTTTCAACAAAAAAGCTGTTATGTGGAGGAACATGTGGTGCCTATTTTTCTAATGTATTCTGATTTTACTACTGTACTGTCGTTTATCATAAGTTGTTCAGCTTGCAGCTGTGTTATCAATATTAGAAAATGTACTGAATTTTACCTGGATTCTCCTTAGCTTGTTCCTCACTTTCCCTATCCCTTCATGTCCAGTAAATCTCAATCTACTACTGTAAACAGAGAGGAGGAAGGGAATGATACTGAAACAACTTAGTTTTCTACAAATGTAATTACACCTTCACTTCTGAGAAAGAGCTTTCTTCTAAGAAGAGTTCTTTTTGTCTTAAAAAATGCTCAGAGACTGTTAGTGATTAGTGTTCATCAGGGCTTTGAGATTCAGTAATAGAACTGATTTTTCACTGATGTATATAAAGCCCAATATTTGAAGGTGGAACTACTCCAGGAAACTTGGAATTCATGTTGTGAAGAGTGGCACATGTCAGTAACAGAGCTTCAGTTGTGCTTTCCAGATTGACATCTTAAATATCATCACTCTGTTTCACTGTGAGGCAGAGACTAGGACAGTTGAAAATGTCTTGTTAAAGTCACAGGTGATACCAGCAAGAGACATAAATATTTCAGAGATCTGGACTTTTAGACTTCCTCCTAGAGAGATTTGTGGGTCAATCTCCCAGCTCTTTCATCCTCAGCTTTGGGATTCAGGACTTTTTAATCTAGCTCAGCTGTGTGACTTTAGATCACTCGAAATAGGAAAATTCTTGTTAAGGAGTGAGAAAGTACATGAGATAAAGCCACACAAAGTAAGAAAAGTAAAAATTTGTAAGTGTAATTTTGGAGATTTCATAGGTATCAGATCTTTTCCTCTTGAATCCTGGACCTATTGTAGAAATGCACTAAAACTTATTTTTAAGAATAAAGGAAGAATCCTCTGCTTTCTTCCTTTTCAGGAAGAAATCAAAGAATTAGAACATGATTCTTCAATCCAGAGGACCAGCCTGCCCTAAGGAAAGTCAGTGCCCTGTCCTTCCTTACCTGGCAGTGTTTGCTGATCAGGCAGTGATCCTAGTATGTGTCTTATCCGGGACAGTGAACATATTAATACCTATTAATACTTAGCTTTGTATCTAGTTACTGCTAGCTATAGATTCGATACATCCAAGGAGACCTTGTAGCAGCCTTCCAGTACTTAAAGGAAGCCTACAGGAAAGATGAGGAGGGACTCTACCAGGGAGTGTAGTTTCAAATTAACCTTTAGTGGGGCTGATGAACTCCAAGAGAAGATCAATGACTGGTGGTATCTCGAGTTGCGGGTTTTACTGTTCTCAACATCATCCCTGTCTTACAAGTTTGTAATTGTCCTGCTTAAAAACTTTTACTAGATTAATGTACTCAGTTATTATTCATACATTTTCTTATTTGGGGCTGAGGTAGTGTGTACTGTCTGATTCTATAATAACTTAGTTTTTGAATGTGCTAAACTAAACTGGATAAGGACTGGAAAAGGTTAATCTGAACTAAATGTTTATCTGCAGACTTGCATTTGGAAAGTAGAATGTATAAATTATAACTGCTTTAGTTACAGTGTTTTGATGTAAGCTTGTAAAGCAGAAGTACAGAAAGCAATTGCTTAGAAGCACCTGCCATGGTATAAAACGGCCAGATGGAGATCACTGCATTTATTAACTGGACTTTGGCAAGGGAATCAAGTGAAAGCTTCTCACCTGTTACTGTGCAAATTTACTTGGCTTTGCTTAAATTTCTCTTCAGCTGAAGGTTGTTTAAGAAGTATGTTTTAATAGTAGCTTACTTGTGTAATGTATGTGTCTATACAAAGCTATTAGATCTTTATTTTTTAAAAACTGGTACAAATATTTTTTTATTCATTTGTGGACCTATGTACTTTGTATATTGTTTCATAACCATTTGTGACTCAAATGTCTCTACATGTGAGCTGTATCCATGTAATGTATTGATGAAAGATTTGCTCATAAGGTAATGAGAATGAGAGTATGAATTTTACAGCTCAAATATTGGGTGATTATAATGGAGTTATAGACATTCAAAATTGCATTATAACTAGACTGAAAAGATTACATTTGTCTCAGCTGAAGCAGCTGGTTTGAATAAGTCACCATTTCAAAACTAAATTCAAAAATTTATTAAGTCCTTGAAGAATTCAAAATTCTTTCCACTGGTATTTGTCCCAGGAGAAAAATTCCGTGTCAAACAGCAGCTTCATGGAAAAATAAAAAATTATTTTCTGATAACATGGTCTTATAGCTAAACATTTTTGGTATTCTATTGTAGCCATTTCAGTAAAGTAAGAATCTTTTCTTTTTGAAAAACACTGGAATGTAAAAGAAGTGAAAGCAAATTCTCAGCTGCAGCAGTGAGGCTTTATGATGCAGATTTAAAATGTCAAGCCAGTGCTGTGAAAAATCAGATGCTTGCCTTATAAAATGATAATGGGAATTATTGCCTCTTATTTCAAAAAAGCAAGCCATTATCTAGAATGTTCCTTTTCACCTTGTTAAAACTCATTTTCCACTAAGTGGTGAAACAATTTTTATAGCTATGCAGTGATTCTCTAAATCCCTAATCCTGCAAATATATTTATATGTTTAACCTTAGGCATATAAGGAACTGATTTTAATAGCTTGAGAATAAGCAAGTTTGTAAACACTGTTACAGGCTTTTTCCATGGGGATTCTAATGGGAAAGTAGGAAAGACTTCAATTTAAAAAATTACTTATTGAAACAGATGAAGAGTCATGGTTTCATCACCCTGGGCTCCTGTAAGAGTCAAGTGGTACACATCAGATGTTTCCTTCAAGATATGTCTTGAAGACTTAGTGAAATCTTTTAATTGTCTTTGGCAGTGGCTGTTTCTGAAACTTTCATTTCATGGATGTTACTAAAGTACTGGTGTGTCTTACCCATCTCTTTGTATTTATGATGCCTTAAAGAGGTTAGTTACACAAGATAATTGTGCCATGTGTGAAATAAAATTTGGAGCTCATTTTGAGGTTAGGCTATGACTAGTAGCAAGTTTGAGGTGGATTCTCTGCAATACATATGCTAACCATCTAGCTTTACTATTGCAGGATATCTTTTGCTTTTTCTTTAGCATCCATATAAACATAAATCTCCCATTTTCCTATCTATACATGTTGAATTGAGAGAGAATTGTCCCTTTCATTGCTTGAGTTTATTATTGGTTGCAGTTATTTAGCTTTGGATTTACCCTGGTTTGTGACAACGGTTCAATCTTGGAAATGACATCAGACAATTACATTTTTCTTTGTTAGATTTCCTGGGTATTCAATAGAAAATTAATGCCAGGCATTTAGATTTCATTTTTTCTGTTTTGTGTCAAGAATAGGAATTTGGAACTAAATTATTATCAACAAATCATTGTGCTGGTCTGTTTTTTTTCTGTTTTAAGACCCCAGTGATTCTCTTGAAGGTCAAACCATAATGGAAAAAAAGACAACATGTAGGGCAATTATCTATCTGTATTAAAGTGCAAGTTCTATCATGATGGTTGCTGGAGTGAATAGATAAAGAGCAATGTAAATATCTACTCTTTAGAACAGAATCTAAATAACAGCATTGGTCATCACTGGAGTTGTCTGTGAATCAAGAAAAGAATGAGGAGAGTGCCCCTTTCTGTAGACTCCCTTAGCTCTGTATGGCAAACATTTTGCTTTTATAGTCTGTGCAGCTTAAAGACTTTAATTTTGCAGCATAGGGGCTGAGAGAAGCACAGCCAGCTAGTCTTGGGATGAGATGGGATCTCCTGCTGTAGGCCTAGCTCGGGGAGTGGCTTTAATTAGGCATGAATATGTAGCTGCTTGTAGCTAATTCTCTACTTCTAGCATGGCTTGGTAACAGTCATTTTCCTCAAAAGACAGATGGAAACCTTTGTTTTTCCTCTGCCTAGTAATGATGAGATGGGTTATCTAAGGCTTTTGAGCCATGGGGCTGACTTGGGTGTAGAGCTGAAGTGTCCCAGCACTCATCAACTGCTGTTCCTGCACTAATGCTCTAGCAGCCTTGATTCCACAGAAATATTCAATTTACATTCACAATGCTTTTTCAGGGCCAAATTTATTTTAAAGCTCTGCTTCAAGGGAATGCCCTCACTTTGCCTTAAGAACATTTGAATTCAGATGAGTCTTTATTTTAATATACTATTTGAACTGGTGAATAAAAGGATTTTAAGGCCTATTTGTATTATTCCATGTTCACTTAATTAGTCATTATAGTCTTCATTTTGCTAAGTCCTTATACAAACTGTGAAAAGAGATAAAAAAAAAAAAGTAATTGTAAGCTTTCAAAACAATTCTGTGTAAGGATCTTTTTGGTACCTTGAAAATAATAAATCATTTCTTCTTGGTTTCCTCAATGAGCTTTTAAAAAATACACACTCAATTTGTTCTAGCACTTCACATTTTCCCTAGAGAAAGTTTCTACTGATTTAAGTGGCAGTTTTCCTTGGCATGAGAATATAGTTGCAATTCTTTATTTTGTTACTTTTAGTGGTTATGGTGGTTTGAAATCTTGGTTTGTATTTTTTTGCAGTTCCTGTTAAATTCATTAGTTGCTACCTTCTGTAACTTGTCAAAGACTCTTTCTTGTTCCTTGCTTGCATAGGTTTTATGACCCCACTGTTATTTTTATTCTTTGACACAGGTACTATTTCAAGCTACATTTATGCCTGTCTAGACTTTTAGTCTGTGCTAATCTGTCAATATTCCATGTACAATCTGATATTTCACTTTAACCTGCTTCTGACTTAATTTAAGGCTATTATTATTACATCATGCAAGCTGAACTAGCTATATGGGTGAATTTCTGAACTGATGAAAGCTAACATAACTTCTGAGGCTTTCTTAATAACAGTCTTTGAAAATAGCCTTCACAAGAGGATTGTATAGGCTTGCAACAAAGTGCTGTTCTGTAGTGCCAGCTACTTATAAGTAGCATGTAAGTGCCATTTGAATTACTGACTTACCTCTCCTGAGTATGTATAGTGCATCCTACTACTGCTGCTACTGAAAATGTACTTTAGTACAGTGCCAAGCAGAAAATAAAAAAATAAGAAGCCTAGATTTAGTTCTTTCTCTTGACTAAAGGGAATTCGACCACCAGCTTCCCAGGAAAATATTCTATAAAAATGATTTTTTTAAAAATTTGAGCTACTTTTTGGAAAAAAAAAAGTGTGTATTGTAAAAGCATTTATTATAGTTTAGTGGGAATGTGGGCACAGGTCACTGATCCTAAAAATTTCTCTAATTCCTTTAATTTAGAAGTTTCTCTCTGAAACTCTCCCCTATTATGAAGTCCCTGTCACCGTTTAACTTTCCAGTCCTATCAGGAATTCCCCAGATTCTGTGAATTGTCACAGTTTTGTAAGACTCACAGTTATTTATGTTTTGGGATTGAATGTTATGGATAGTTTTCTTCAGAGTATGTATAGGAAGAAACCCTAGCTATGATGTGTCAAAACGTTTCAGTATTTACTGGGTTTGAAATTATGTACTACTTGAAAAATTGCAAAGCTTAATAGTGGCTTAAACACAGGAGAAAAAAAAAGCATTTGAACAGAATTAAATGTTTTGAATTGCCTCAAAATAATTTGGTTTTATTGTCAGACTGATTCTGAAAAATACCCCATTTTTCTCTTTGTTTTAGCCAGTGAATAAAAAATCAGCTGTTTTCATAACTTGTTGATTTTTTTTATATTATTGATAAATTTGAAACTGATAATTCTCTATTAAGACAATGCAAATTTACATACTCCATTTGATAGTCCTGTGTTGCTAAATAATTCATGATCAGTTTCATTAGATGTCCATTGCTATGCATTTCTGCCTAAACATCATGGCTTCTGCTAAATGTATTTCCTTCTGCTACTATAGAAGAAGGCAGTCCTATTATAGTTACATTTTCCTAACAAAATTTCGACAATAATATCACAAATTAAAATAATTCTATGATATAAGGTTGGTGACCTTAGACAATTACATATAAAAGAATGCTGTGAGGTGGGCATGGTAATAACTGGGCCATATCTAAAGAATTGTATATCCTAGAGTGGATTAAAAATCAGAGAAATTCGTATTTTAATAATTTCCTACAAAGATCAAATCTTAATGTTTGAGTTTCTCCTTACGCAGATATATAAGGTAATGGCTGACTGCAAATTCAGAGCCATCCGTTCTATATCAAAGTCTTGGCAGTAGAATATTGTGCTTTAAATTCAGTTCAATTTAATATAAAACATTAATTACAGCTCATCTCATATGAGGGGAGCTGTCGAGCCTTCTGATTACATATTCTCTGTCTTTTTTTTTTATCTAAAGCATCATCATTAGTGTTGAAAAATATTAAATACTGTATTAGTGACAGATACTATCAAACCAGATGGAGTTGTTTTCAGCACTTTGTTTATTTGTATTTTAGTAACACAGAAGTTGTGCTGGGAAGTTCCACAGATCTCAGAGTTGCACTCAAGATCCAGATAAACCAATAGTTACAGTTCTGTTTAATTCATTGGGCTCTTGGTAACATTCAGTATTTATACTACTAAATCTCTAATAGGGTGATGATGTATGAGTTAAAGAACACAGCCACCTTCCAAGGGTGTGAGCTGAGTTGGCCCTTGTCTTTCAATTCACTAACCAAAGAAATGTGAAAATGCAGGATGTTAGTGATGGGCTAAAAGCCAAGGAGGTGATTTGAGTCATAGGTGCATCTCTGAGTCACAGTGATTCTGGAGTGATTGCTGGAATCATGCTGAAGTTTATGACCTTAAGCAAACATTGTTTTTCTGCAACTCATTGACCAAGTGTCTGCAGAAGTTAGTATTATTTGGTATTTTCTAATTGTCTGTTTTGCAGGGTTTCTGAAAATCAAACAGTAACTTGGTCTTTGTTTGGAAAAAGGTGGGTACTGTGTTAAATGACATGAATTTTGCCTTTGTCATCAAAGGCAGATGTTTCTCTAAAAGTTTTAAATGGTAAAAGAAATATTTGTGGATTTGAAGTATTGATGAATAGTTTTCTTTCTACAGGGGACGGGAACGTAATGTGGAAGTGGCCTGTAATCTGATTTGTACCTAGACACGCAAATTGTCCAGAGATTAAAATAATGAACTGCAAAAGTGAGGAAAGAATAAGAAATGCTAAATGATATTAATAGCAACTGAAATACATAATATTACACATTATTCTGAGGACAGTGTTCTCAGTTGTTTATTCGCTTTGCAGTTTACATGTAGCTCTATTTGTTAATAAAGCTATGTATGGATGTTAAGGCTCATTCCAGAAACCAGTGTAGTGCCTCCTAAAGATGCCTGCACTGGTAGTTGTTTAGCTGTTAATGGACTTCATGAAGCATATATTAGCCTAGTGATTATCATCCCATCACTGTCCTTCTGTTACAGGAGGTGACATCTGCAGAAAGCAAATGTCTTTATTATCATCCTTCTCTCAGAGACACTATAAAGCAGTAAAACTACACCTGTTCCATTTTCAGAACATCATTTGCAGGTGGAAGCTGAATCTGTTACTTGAAAGACTTGCTAATATGACCACAATGTGCTATGTAAAATCCTTATATTTTGTTGTCTTCACGCCAAGTGTTGTGAAGACAGTTGTCCAGAAGCAGCACGCTGCTCTGATCAGATGATTGTCCTGGTTGGGGTCTGAAAACCTCTTTGATTTGCTGGCATCCACATCTTATATTTGGATCACTTGAAGTTTCAAGCAAAGACAGACACTCACTTGCCCATAACACTTCATTCTTGATTTGAATTCTCTGCCAGTTGAGCAGGGACTGTAATTGGTCTCTTATTAAAGCAAACATGTGAAGATAACTCTAACCACTGCTGATTTTGCTTGATACTAATCATGTAAAACCTGGAAGCAAGCTTCTCACCCACTTCCCTGGGCAACTAGGTTAGCTATCTGTCATACTGGCACAGCTGGATCTGAAATAAAGTATAAGCCCACCTTTAGCTTCTTTTTTAGGCTGATTCTATAATGATTTGGTGCAGCCCCAACTATGCTGCTCAGCATCTCTGCATTTGCTGGTTTTCTCCTCCAACATGATTAGGAGTAGGTGTTGTAGGAATAGGTGCAAGTGAAGAAATTTATGTCCAAAATTTGCTTAGCCCATTTGGGTTGAAGGTATGCCTTTCTGGAAAAAATGACCTGAGCACTTGGATAAATATTGCAGATGTCACAGTCCAGCACTTTTTAAATGAAAGTATTTTCTCCAAGTGAAACAAAGCTGTAAGTACAGAATACAGTGTAAAATGAATTTTCTTTAGCAAGCATCCTGGCATTTAGCCAGCTGTACACAAAGCTGTTAGAGTATGCTACAGAAATGTACTCTGTTGAAAACTGATTAAAAGAATGAAGCTGAGGTTTGCTTCTCCAGTTGACAATCCCGCTTATAACATAAAAAGACCAGTGTCTTGTTATTTAAAAATACACCAGAAGCTAAGAAAATGAAGCTTTAACCAACTAACCTGGGATGCATGCATTTTTAAGTTATCAAAAGATTTCTGTCTTGTGGTTTTGGTTTACTTTCCTTGTTATGTTCAGTGTTATTTGTGAAAACATTGTTTTAAATCATCTATTCCTGCAGAGAATTCCTGGATGCAGAATAGTTTGAATAGTCAAGAAATCTGTTCAGATTGAAATGTTTGGCTGTGAGTTGGTTCCCATGTGGGAGAAGTCCTTGTAGGTTGAGGGTGGTTGGCAGGGCAATATAGTGTAGGCATCCTGTCAGATATACTATACTAGTCCTAATACTACTGGGAGCTGTGGTCTCAGGACACTACTAGGACAGGGCCTCTGAATTCTCAGGTGTAGATTTATTCTTTTCTGCATGCGGATATTTTTGCAGACATCTTAGATACATGCAGCTTGGCTGTGTCTAATTCTCTGCTGCTATAGTAGTCAGCATTGGTGTGCTGTATTCACTTGTGCCAAGGTAGTGCTAGAATTTGAGGAACCAGCCCTGAGGAAGGGCTTTGTGAGTGCAGTGTAGTAGCCTCTGTGAATGGAAGAACGGGTGAACATTGAACTCAGAGCAACCTGGACACTGTGATATAGCGGCGGAAGAAGATCAAAGTTTGGTCCCTTTCTTCTAACAGAAGCATGTTTGGGGGTTTGCTGACTGAGTGCTGGAGGAGTCTTTTCATTAGATAAAAAAGAAAAAAAAAAAGGGAACTTGTGCTTAAATTTAAAAACATCTTTTTATTGTTACTACATTACATAGTAATGACTTGTGTGCTTCGATTGAAATAATAAAGAAAAATTAAGTAGAGGATGGACAACAAACAAGGCAAAATTCATAAATATTCCTGCAGCAACTTTTCACAACTATTTGACTTTTATTTGCAGATGTCTACATAGATGATGCAGAAGAGACTTATACAGGGTTATATACCTTACTGTTTCTTTCTAATACTAGCTACTTTTCCCAGGTAGCACAGTCCTTGTATGAGAGAGGCTGATGATGCACTATTGAAATTTTTGTTTGAGTTTTGTCTGGCAGTATTTGCATTGTTGTTAAACTACCTCTTTTTCTACTATTCTTTAAGAACACATGATAAGGGCTAATGCTATTTCATTACTTGATTTCACAATCAAATATGCCAACGCTAATCTTTTTAGTTTCTGTGCAATTAAATGATGACACACTACCTACTCTTGTTAACTGAAAGTCAAATGAATTTAAAGATGGTCCAAATAAATCATCTGGAAATGTGACCTTGTATTGCTTTTTTTCTATACCTGCTACTTGGTTTGCTGAGACTTTGCTTTAGGCAACCTGGCACCTTCAGATCTATAGTATTAAAGAAGAATTGCAATCTCCTAAGCATGCTTTCCTTCACATTACTAAGCTGTCTATCAAGTTTTTAATATGTTATTATACAAAACTTGTAGTCTTTTTTATATAAAAACAAAGCAAAGGACAATAATTTTGAAATGACACAATTTTTAAAATAATATTTAAACTTTCTAAGCAATTTAAAGTGACATCCTATAATAACATGATATTTTACATAAAATAATAAAATTCTGTGTCTAAGCCACTTACAAAACCATGTGCTTAAATTTTTGTGTTTGTCCACTAATGGTTAAAATATAAATAGCTTGTTTATATTTCATTTTATTTTCATTTGACTACTTTTCCTTAAAGTTTTTTTTTTTTAAAAGTATTTATCTTGCATAATTTATCATAATGTGTGTTTGCAAATTACACACTGTGATATCATTCCAGGTACTCTGAAAGGTAGCACTGGAGGTGTAGCACAAACCACAAACCTATTCAGCAGTAATTCACTTCTGAGTGGTTCCACAGTTCACAAGGTGAATACAGACAGTGAATGCAGAAAGGACTGAACTTACTTTTATGGTTTATATACTACAAATAATATTTGCTGTTGACAGATGGAATAGAGTGCTCAGGACTCGGTAATAAAGAACAAGATCACAACAGATAAAAGAACATTGAGTGTAGAGGGCATAACTGTAACAGACACACCGCGTTTAGAAGATGAACAACATAACAAACTAATTACGTTTCAGTACACACAGTGCCTGAACTGGAGATGTAGTCCGAGCCAAGCTCTCGGTGCATGTGGCTCATGCAGCCCAATTTACATCACACTTTTTTGATGAGTAATTGAGTCATTCCACTGTGGAGCTGTTTAGCTCTTTGATAATTTTCATGTGCAGTTACCATACATATACAAGTCCAGAAACCGCATGCTCTATTCAGATGTGCAGATAATGAGATATTTTTGCATTTATTTTCATGCAATTAAAAATCCAGTGGCACTCACTATTTGAAATGCAGCTGCTTGTTACCTTTTTAATGTTTTTGAAATAGAAATTCTAGATTTGTTTTTGTTACTTAAGAGGAATAGAATTTACTATCAAGTATAAATAAATTCAAATCAAAATGACAATTTTAGATCAACTCAAGACATTATTTTAATGTTCTGCAACATAATAGAATTGTTTTGCTTCTTTGTCTCGCCTTAGGATGTTTTAGTATGTTTTGCATGATTAGAAAATTACTTTTCTGGCCAATCATTGCTTTATCTTCATAAATCAACATAAAAACATTACCTTCTCTGGCCCTTGGAAATTTTTCACCAAGAAACTGTCCAATAAAGCTTCATTTGAAGATTCGCCTCAGATAAGTAAGAGCCACCAACTGTCTTTAAGCTCTTGAGAGTCATCTGGGTTTTTAAATAATGTTTCATGACATTAACTTCCCTGTTTGTGTCTTCTGTTGAGTTCATTTACATGCACACAACACAGCAATTCTTTCTCTTTACATGCATTAATTTCGGCCAGGTAATGGTGTGTTTTGTGGTGTGGTTTTTTAAAAAAAATATTTTTCCTCTCTTTTGGTATACCCTATAAGAAATTACTTCAGAAACCAGGGAGTTAAAATTGCCAAAATCTGGTTCCTCTCAATTTAATTAAACAATTGAAAGAAAACATATTCCTAAATGACAGTAAGGAAAAATTTCCCCGGACAGTGGGAACAGGATATATGAGTTACTTTGTTTGATGTATTTTAACATGCATAGGAAATTCTTTTCTCAGAAAGAATAAAATCTACTTTGTGATGTCCCTAATAGGAGGTTTCCTTAACCTGAACTTGAAACTGAGTGGTAAATAAATTTTGAATTGTTGGTTCATGTCACCTGGTACTTTTTTTAGGTGATTGAAGACTACACAGAATCACTGGGTTCAGTTTTTGTCTGCTACTGTGTATATAATAGAATGTGATATAGCTTTTAATAGATTGCAGTATCTGTATTTTTTTTCTGTACACTGTGGTGTTTTTATACTGAAAATATGATGTAAAAATAGTCAAGAACAAATTCAAGGTGTATTAAAGAGAAGAGAAACGACATTCCAGCAAATAATATATATCTGTCAGGTTTCTTCTGAATTTTGCTAGAGGCTTGAACGTGAGAGAATTCAGTCTTCCTCCTATTGAAAAGGGCATAGCGTAGCTACAGGTTAAACATCCATTACAACATTGCCTTTAAACTGAGTTATGAACTGTGACTATGAATCGTGGTCAGAAAGCTTCCTGGCCAGCTATGGTTTGGTGCAAAGTATCAGGCATATGTCAGGCATGTTTCGGGTAGGAGACATTGAATCATAGCTGAAAGGCTGCAGAGAAGTTGGCTGTATAAATTCTTGTCTCTAGCTTGGACTGTGGGTGATGGCTGGCTTGTAGGAGCACAGAGGGCAGGCCTGGCAGAGAGAGATCTGGATGAGAGGTCGTCCAGGAAGTAAGTCCTTACTACTGCTCAGATATTAGATGTTTATCCTGAGCTTTTCCTCTGTCTCTGTTGATCAATCCAACATATGCAAGGAGCTGAGGTTTGCCTCGGACAGCTGGCACTTTTTGGATCCTGTCTTTGTGGTAGATTTCAAGAACTCATCTTAAATCTTACTACAGCTGTGTTGCATGGCTGTAAATGGCTTAGGCGATCCTCTGGTGGGATCATCTAGCGTACTTGGATTTTGAGGGTAATGTTCCCTTGGCACACTACAAAGGCTGAAGGAGATAATGAAGTGGTCATTTTTAAATGGTTGGATTCTGCAGAAGGACAAACTCTGCTTGCTTTACTTTTTTTTTTTTTTGAGAGACCCACTTTATCCCATGAGATAAGGGATGTGAGAGCAGCAGAAATGAGACTATTTCTAGAGATTTTGTGCCTGCACAGCTCCTTAATAAACTTGGAAAATGGATGATGTGATAGCCCCTTGCAAACTGAATCGTCAGCTGCAGAAAAGCCCTTGAACTGTTTTGGTCACTGCTGGTGCAAGCTGCAAGCACTCAGATCGGACAGAGGGAGCTGGTAGATGGAGATGTGCAGAGGAACAACATTCTGCTATGTGTAGAAAGAGAAGGCTGAATAGAGTTGGTGGGAATCACTAAGGAAAATGCAGCTTATTCTTTCTTTACATACGTATTCCATTGCAATGTTTTCTACCTTGTTCCGCTTTCCCTTAGACAACTTTTGGAATGCAGGAATATGGAGTGGTTGCATTTTAAGCAAACACATTGAGTTTTCCCCCCCTATCCCCATTTTGAATGGCTTAATTTTTTGACATATTGACAAAACTTTTCATCTGGCATTATGGTCACAGTGGTATGCCTTGCTTTGATGCCTGACAATAAGTGATAACTCACTGCGTGATACAGCTGGTGGTAAGTCAGAGGCTCTTCTGAAATGATATTCGCTTGATGTGCTCTATATATATTGTTTTACCTTTATGTCAGACACATTGATGAAAGGATGGAAGAAACTGTATAATGTAACTCTATTCTTGAGAAACCTCTTTCTCATGTCCTTGCCTAATGGCTTGTTACAGAAAAATTTATTTCCAGCCAGTTATCCCTATACTGCCTTTAGGACCAACAGATAGGGTGACAGTTGCTTCAGGTTGTAATACATTTTGTGTGCTAACAATTAAATGCAGACAGAAGCCATTGTTAAAGCAAATCTAAAACTAGAGCCTTGTACTCTCCCCTCTTTGGGAGAAGTTAAACAATGATGTATTCATGGGGGAACAGAAATGAGAGATTTAATGGAGCTATCTGCCAATGTAATCTCTTTCCAAATTGCTGCCATTTCTCCACAGGAATTTCAGGGCTCTTTCAGCTGTGAGTTTTCAGGATGCCCTCCTAAAGCTCTTAACCAAGATAACCAGAATAACCCTTTGGCTCAGATTTTTATAATAAATCATTTGAGAATGGAGGCCATGTTGTTTAAAACAAGGAAGAAAGGAAAAAAGAGAATTAAAAGAAAAAATTTTTAAAAATTCTGTTGTCAATCTCACAGGATTCTTTCTTTTGTTGTTCAAATTTTGGTATGTTCAATGGTTTTAAATAGTTGCTTGATTTCCAAGGTTCGAAATCACAGAGAATAGTCAGTAAGACTTCTTGCATTTTCTCTGTGGGGAATGATTACTTGCATATACAGCATTTCCAATGGCCTCATATTTGTGGGTTGTCAGTGTCTCTTCTGAGGACCGGATGACTTTATGTCCAAATTTTTTTACTATCCTCCAGTCTGGAGTGTATTGAGTTTTTTAACATGTGTGTGATTAACTGGGATATCTGTTGACATGTTTGAATGTAATACTTAGGGATTTCCATTAAACTCAGCAGGATTGAGCAGCTCTGGAAACAAATCATAAATACTCATGCAGAGTACTCAAAATTTAGTTACCCCAAGTATGTGAGCTACTGAAAACTGATGAGAGTTTCAGCAAAGCCAAATTCCAGGTCCTGCACTTACATCACAACAACCCCATGCAATGCTACAGTCCTGGGGAAGAATAGCTGGAAAGCTGCCCAGTGGAAAAGGCCATGGGAATGCTGGTCAACAGCTGCTTGAATATGAGCCAGCAGTGTGCCCAGGTGGCCAAGAAAGCCAACAGCATCCTGGCTTGTATCAGGAATAGTGTGGCCAGCACGACTAGGGAAGTGATCATCCCCCTGTAGCCAGCACTGGGGAGGCTATGCCTTGAATATTGTCAGTTTTGAGCCCTTCACTACAAGTGAGACTCTGAGGTACTGAAACAGGTCCAAAGCAGGGCAGCAAAGCTCGTGAAGGGTCTAGAGTGCAAGTCTTAGGAGGAGTGGCTAAGGGAACTGGGAATGACTAGACTGGAGAAAAGAAAGCTCAGGGGAAACCTTTTTGCGTTCTACAACTACCTGAAAGGAGGTAGTAGAGAGTAACAAGTGACAGGACAAGAGGAAATAGCCTCAAGTTGTATCAGGGGAGGTTTAGATTGGACATTAGGAAGAATTTTGTCACCAAAAGGGTTGTTAAGAACTTGAATAGGCTGCCCAGGGAAGTGGTTGAGTTACCATATCTGGAGGTATTTAGGAGAGTGTAGATGTAGCACATATGGTTTAGTGAGGGACTTGGCAGTGCTAGGTTAAGGGCTGGACTTGATCTTAAAGAACATTTCCAACCTAAACAATGCTATGATTCTGTTATTCCTATTGCTTTTTGCTGCCTGTTTGTTCCAGATACTTGGCATGTCTTTTAAAGACATCTTTACCTTGAAGTATGTATCTCGATTGACTTGAAATCTGAAGGCTGAGAAGCTTAAATCCAACAAATAAAAATTAGTAAGATGTCAAATAGGGAAAAAATCCTGAAATCCATTCTTGGTATATTGTGTTGTCATTTTTTATTCACTAAAATGTACTCTACATGGTTTTCCTTGTTTACTTGGGAGAGATAAATTGCCAAGGAAATGAAGAAGGACTTGTTTAGAGAAAAAAAAACCAACAACTTTCTAACTACTCATATAATCATGTAAATAACCTAATATATAATGAAATTATCTACCGAAAGGTAGTTACATTGGAATCACTGTCTGAAAACTCAGTTTCCCTTAAAATATGTGTGCATGATACACCTAAACCCAAAACAAACTAGAAACTGGCTTTGCTGATACAAAAATGGTAGGTGATAACATGATAGTATTTGGAGCTATTTTACTAACAAATTCCATACCATTTTCCCCAGCTCTTGCTTTCCGCTTATCTGCAAGACTGAGATCTCAACTCAGCATAGTCACTGACTGTGGGGGAGTATCTCAAACAACAGGAAAGCAAGGACAAATTCAGCAACTTATTGCAAGTGATGGAGTGACAGCAGCAGAAGAAAAAGGCAAAGCAGAGAGGAAAAAAAAGGAGTTGGTGCTAACGACAACGACATCTAACAATCATCTGGCAAAGTCTTGAGCCTGTGCTCTACTGCTCTGCCAGCCAGCATACTGATTTTAAACTCTGCATGACACCCAGATGCTACAGTGATGGGCAATAAATAAATAACATTGTTTTGTTCACAATGAAGATGACTCAGGATGCTCAAGAGACAAGGAATGATTCATATGCAGCCTTCAGACCTCCACCAGCTGTAAGCTATTTTGCTTGCCCTCAGGAATTCAGTAACTGGGCTGAGCAACAGATAGTTATTAGTGTATTTTTGCTACTATATGTTCAAGTAAGTTGTTACTTATTCTTCAGGTGGCTGCAATGAGGATATTGTAAGAAGTTGCATGTACTAGGCCGTGGGCCTAGTGGAATGAATTCTACCGTTACAAGCCATGGAGAAGTGAGCAGCACAAGGCAAAGCAAATGAACTGCAGTCTGGCTTCTCCTCTGCCACAAGTGCCTTTCTGAACATGTATCACCATGCTCTTTTCTGAGTCCTGCACCTGATATTTGCATTACCTTTACATAGTTCTGTGCTGCCTTTTTTTTTGTTTTCCTTCCTAGAGGGTGACAGAATGGGAAGGTCCCAAGCTACACTCATCCTTTTCATTGCAAAAGACGTGCAAATGAAAGTGTAGCTCAGTTTGCAGTTGTAATTTCCTTTTAATTGGATTGTACCTCTTCAGAGCCATTCACTGCTGCATCCTGTTCTTGCCTGGTATGAAGAGAGCTTGTTGCTCTTGTGCCTTTTCTCTGTTATTCAAGACTAACTCTAAACTATTCAGCTCATGAGAACACAAAGGTAACAAAACCCATGAGATATGTCATAAAATGTTATGTGAGAGTATTATAATTTGGGAAACAGAGGCACGAATTAAAAAAATTACTTGCATAGTAGAAAAAATTACACAACTGATTATTCTGAGAGACAACTAGAAAATCCAGATGTCCTGGTTCCTTTTCCTTACCTGGAAGGATTTGAAGACAAGGTTCTATAAGTAAAAAAAAATAAAATTACACAGCGATGTATTTTTTAAAAGCTCTTCTTCTTCTTCTTTTATTACAACTTGACAATTATGATTAGAAGCAAGTGTCTAAGTTGACAAGGCCAATTCAGGAAATCAATTGCTGCCTGGCACCATCTTCTGTTCTGTGCAAATCTACACAACCATGAACATTCAGCTTAAGTTTTGTGCAGCATTGGATCCAGATGGATGTTTTTGCTGAGTCTGGAAACCTGTTTAAAAATGCTTCCACTCTTAAAAAAAAATATTTCCTCACATACAGTTAGTTTAAAATAAATGCATTTGAATATTATATGTATTTAATACATGCTCTAAAGGTAGATATGCTGAATTTTCCTTCTAGAGTTTAACTCCATTTTAACCTTTTCTGTTTCTTGATTTTGTTTGTCCTTTGAATATGGCTTTTGCTCATGCTTTTGAAAGACTGTTTTTTTTTCAGCTGAAGCTTTTTCCATGTTTCCTAATGAAAAGAGCCTCCTTCTGCTTCACCAGTTTCATTTGTGCATTACAACAAAACAGTGCAGGAGGATTACATTTGTCAAACAAAATGAAAACATATTTAAAGTACAGATAGTCTTTCCAAATACAAATGGCACTCTTTGCCTAGGTCTATAATAAGAGTTTTCAACCACTGCAGAGGCTCAGTAAAACTCTCTGGAAGTTTAACAGTACGGTAATGCCCTCTGCTCTTTTATTGCCTTCCAGTTCAGCTGTTTTACCACCATCAGCCAATGTGTCTTCATGAGATCCTTCACAGGGAGTCTCGGTGTGTACTGTTAGCTCCAGCTTATAAATAAAGCTACCAACATTGTTTCTTCACACTTACTCCGAACTCCAGAAATTCTCGGCCACCAGGTTTATGAGCACTGTAGCCAGTAGCAGCTGGTTTCTTTGCAAGCAGATGTGGTGCTCACTAAGGTTCTGTTAGCATTGCATTTAGGAGCTGGGGAAACATTTTGCGTATCCAGAAGTAAATGACATATGATCTGTGTCTTCTTTTATTCTGCCTTCAGGGAAAGTGATGAAGAAATGGTTGTATCTCATGGAGAACGAGAGAAGTTTTGCAGAAAATGGCTGGAGAAAGGTCAAATTTGTGACTATTGTATGTTGTGAAATGTACATTGTGAAACTAATGAAAAACTTATGAAGTTGTTTTTTACTGAGTAGAGGAGAGGCAGAATCTGGCCCATAGGGAGAAGCAATAAGTATGGAATAGGAACAGTACAATAGTTTTATTTACATAAAGACTTAGTAAAACAAACTGTGTTATTTTAGCTGAGTCTGCCTGAATTACTATCCAAACACAATACTTTATGATACATAATTGGCATCTGATCAGTACCACAGAAGTGGAATGTGGTTGTGCAATGTTCTGTCTTTGGAGCGATATCCTTTCTCGGTGCGTTACCGGTAAGGTCTGCTACGCAGTGCTGAGAGAGAGTGTGCGTGAGCAGCGGTAGCCCTAAATGTGCTTTTGGAAAACATGGTATAATCCTTTGCTATAATGATAAAATCGTGGTGTTTCTGACTCCCTGTATTCTGCTCCAGAGGCTGCTGCAGCCTTTGGTCTGAGTTAGACGAAGGCTCAGCAAGGGGTTGCTCAGAGGCCTTGAATTACTGTAATGCAGGATGTTTGATCAGCTCCCATAGTCCTGCCCTTTGCCTTCTGCTGTGTTGTGTTCCCACCCAAAACACTCAACAGCTTCAAGGAGCCCCCCAGCTGTGGCAGATGCACTGCAGTTCTGCAGGCACCATTGGAAAAAAAAACGTAGAAGACCTTGCTTTGCTCAAAAGTGACTGGGAACAAACATGATCTAATACAAAATGCTTCACCCCCTCACAGTAATTTTCTTTCATATTCCTTTGTTGTTTATTTTGCAGTTTTAATTCTTCATTTCCTTTCTTTTCCTTTACTCTTATAGTGCCATAATAATGGCATCCTTTAGATACACAGTGGCATTATCTGCGATACTTTCAATTTGTCAGTATAGTATGCTTAGAGGATTACGGTAAAAAAAGTCTTATTTACTCAAGGTGATGCAAGAAACAACCCTGACTCTGTGACAGGGCTGCATGCTGTGCTCGCTAGCACTCTTGGGACTTCATTCCTATTTTTTCTGTCATAGCTGGTTTATAGAGGTTGGAAGCCCCTCATCTTTTACGAGATGGAAGATTGAAAAAAAAGATAATTACTTGGTGGAGGTAGGTACAATTCTGCTCTTTATAGCTCAGTAATTCTGTCAAAAATACCTTAGAATTAGTAAGCTTAGAACTAATTAGGTCATGACTTGGATATTTTTAGGAAGCAGCTATCTGTTCCTGGATGTGCTACGAAAGCATTGCTTGATGAGACACACCACTCTGAGTCACCATGGAGCTGGTGCACACAGTGAAGCTCTAGATGGCTGCTTGTGGTCCTCCTAGGCTCCATTTCCTGTCATTTTTCTATTAACTGAGACTAGACATGTATTTCAGAAGGACGTAGAACTAAGTTTTTCTGGTACTTTCAACAGTCAAATATGTTCTTATGTTTCTCCACTCTCTTCCCTCTCACCCTCTATACTTGGAGGTGTTTGCCTCAGTGTCAGCCAAATTTGATATTTTTTTCTTACACATATCTGTACGTACAGATGTGTAACATTGCTGTCACTAGGAAGAAATGTGGGCTTTCAGTTGTGGTCAGAAAGAGCTCTGAATTTTTTATAATGCTTTTTGTTCCTAGACAAGTTTTTGTTCCTAGACCTTTGTATTACTGTGATTTCATAGCATGGCACAAATCACTTTGTTGATGCTTGTGGCTTACCAGTAAATTAGCAGAAGAAAACATCTCATAGAGGAAAAGTTTTCCACAAAATCTAATTACTCTGAGGGACATAGGTGAAGTAATTTCCATCTTTCTTTTTATTCTTCACCACCAACCAACATGAGTGGTTTTGCTCTGCAGCTATACACTGTTGCAGGTTGGGTTAAATTCTGAAGCTGCTTCCTATTTGCTCCAGGTCAGTGGGAAACTGTAAAACTGAAAGAAACCACCTCCAGTATCCCAATCTACAAAGAGTCAAACCTTGTTCATACTTGAATTTCTTTTATCTAAGAAAAGGGTTTCTACCAGGAACTCAAACATTACAGGTTCAAATGCCTATTGCAAGAGAACTTCTCATATATATGAAATACATACAACTGATGTGTATTTGTATTTCCTCTGTTATAAATACAGGCAACTGATTCAAAAATCTTCAAGGGCATCTGTGAATTCTAGGTGTAGAGGGAGGAAAGTAGGTGGGGGAGGAGCTGAATTAGTACTTATGTGCCAGCTAAGCCAGGTCAGGCACCGGCAGGAAAGCTGCGAGTAGCAGAAGTCTAGAAACCACTGTCTACTTGAAGCAGTTTCTGTATGTCTAGGTCTTTATTTTTGGTCAAGCTGATGTGAAAATGGGAGATATAGAGAAGGATAATGTTGTGTATTTGTTTTTCTTTGCTTTTATTTGGTTGTTTTATAAAGTCCTGAGATGTGCTTGGGAGCCCCACTCAGTCCTTTAGTATTGTTGATGTCTGGAAAGTTGACAGATCCTCTGAGCTCAGGTAGCAGGTAATTAACACGATAATAACAAAAGTAATTTGCCCTAAACCATTTCTGTCTCATCCCAGTCTGAGGTCTGTGGGTAAGGGAGAGGAATGTGGCCACTACTTCAAATCAGGCTGTAGACCACATTAAAGATTTGAGACCTGCAAATGGCTCTTCTGTTTTCCTCATTTTATTCTAAGCTGTGTTCAGTGTTTTCTGCAGCTGTGCACCCGGGCAGCTTTCCCTCAACAGTAATTCTAAAATGAATTCCACCATATTCCAGCCATGCTAAAATGTAGCTTTGAAAAGTTTTTGGCATTTATCACTTCTTTTGATCTGCCCCATAATGTATAAATGGCTTTACGTGTTGAATGACGTTAACTTACTTGTCCTCCTGCAGATTTTGGGTGCAAAAGTTGTAGCAGGTGACATGACTACATTTAGCTGGGATCAATACCATCTTAGCTAGCTAACTATGATATATGTACTGTATACAGCTATATTTCTAGATGAATCACAGCTGCCTGCTGGGGGTATGATGGGCTATATATTGGTAAAGGCTAAGTGGAAAATATTCTGCACCTTGAGCATGAAGAGACATGTTCTATCTCTGTATTGTGAAATTCCATCTGTAGACAGTGTGGACTAGAGGAATTATCATTGGATCTTAAGAAATCATAGATACGTTGCAATAATTTCCTTTTTTTTATCTCTTTTGTTGTTTATCAGAGAACTGCCAAGAAGTCAGAGGCTCTCATCTTGATTTCTCACTGAAATTAAGAGGAGTAGTTTTGTGTACATCCTTCTGAAACACTTTCTGAAACACTCCAGATGGCATGATAATTTATGAACTGTACTCATACAGCTGCTAAATTGTTTGTAAACTGTATTTCTTGCATCAATTGTGTTCTGGTCTCCTAAATGAAACAGCTGTGGATGTATTTACAGTTTGAGAAAACTGGACCAGTGCTAGAAGCTCGCAGTTTTAGTCATTGCTCATTGGCTGACATAAAGGCAAAACCAATGGGGAGCATGTGCTTTCCCTCTCTACAGTCTCTGACTCTGTCCATGTGCTGCCATCTAACCTGGGTGGATCAGAGAAGCCAGAATTCAAGGCTCTTGGTAATTCAGGTTTGTGAGGGTATATTAAGTCCTAAACATCATAACGGCAGATTGGTAAAGACTTCACAAAATACAGCTACACATAATGGAAGCGGTGAAATACAAAGTTTTATAAAGCAAAGAATGAAATGCAAAACTAAGGATCACAAGTTATTTAGTAAGACATTAAAAATATCTATATTTAAAAAAGAAAATAAATCTAAATTCTATTGTTTGCTTTAAATGTCCTGAAATTCTCAAGCAGGCCTTCCTACAGATCCTTGAACAAATACACTAAAGTTGCTTCTGAAACTTTAGTGGTTACAGAGAAAGTGTTCTTGGATTTGTATTTATTTAGAACTCTCTTTATTACAACAAACTAATAAATGTCTTGAGAATACTTTATTCCTGTGTTTGGTTTAGAAACTAATCTTAAACTGATGGCAATTATCACAGAGTGTAACCAGAAGATGGCAACAGTTCAATGGTTTTTCTACTGATTAGACAAGAAACTGAGTTTATGTACTGTTTTATGAGCTCTACTGTCTTATTGGAGAGGAAGAATGCTATGGATGCTATTTTCCATTGGAAAGGAAGTGATTAAAACAATTTGAAGGGTAAAAAAAAAATGCTTCACAGTTTTTGTGTAAACATAATTGCAAACTTTCTTTTTTAGATTGCTAATAATTGGACACCGCCTCTAGGATGCAGGAAGCAGAGAATAAACCACATTGAGAAAAGTCACTTATCTGATCAAGTAGAAGTGTGTTCATTTAAACACTTTCATGCAGGACAACTATGGGACTTTGCCCTGTAGTGACAAGAAGGCCCAACCAGACGGTCAAAAAAAAAAATTAGCTTCTCAAAACATGAGGAACTGGAGAGGGGACCAGAAAGGCTGAGGCATGTTTCCTTATCTTTTAACAGTGAACCTGCCATTATTTCTCACATGTAATCTTAATTACCTGTGTGCATCAAACTTTCTGGTGATGTTCACAAGGAAAATGACTAGGTTAATGAAATGATCTTCACAGGCCATCCCAAGCCCTTCGAGGTCAGGAAAAAGGTTCCCAATGACTTCATTTGTTTCTGAATCAATTCCAGTCTGGTGGCATCCCACAAGTGCCTGAAATTGTGCAATGTACAAATATGCAGCTCATGCTGGGGTTTGGATTATCAGTGCAGTTGAGGAGACAATAACAAAACAGAAGCTACCTCTCTTTGGGGAAAAAAAATTACTAGGGAAATAACTGTTTATCGGACTTACAGTGCAGAAACATTCCCAAACAACCAAACCAAAATAACCAAGCACTCAAAAAAGCCTTTACTCCTGCTCCCAAGCATTTTCAAGTCCAAACACCTCACACAGCAAAGCACACAGCATCTTCCAAAATGTAGAAAATCCCTTAGGAAAAGGTTTCTCATAATCACTAATTTCCTTACAGGAGATTGCTCAACAACTCTTACGTGGTATTTCCATTATGTGCAAAGCAAAACCAAAAGCTTGTAGTGTTCCAGCATGTGTACACTTGCTGCTGTGACTGACAGTCTATTCTTTGCTTTGCTCTCAGCTCCTTTGTAAGGTGAATATGAGTTAGAAACATAATTCTGGCAACTGATTTCACAGTTGTGAAGTGCCATTATCACTTTACTAATGTCTTTCAGCAGGACTAATGTCTGATACTCACCCAGTGTGGTTCGCCACTGCGGAAACACTTTGGGTAGTTGAAGGCTGTTCTGATCAGGGACCATGTATTAATTTATTTTAAATGATGGAAATTCCACTAGCATTTTCCTGTAACTTAGTATTTGTATCTCAAGGTTTCAAGCTGAAGATAGACATGGGGAATAAATAAAAGAAACAAGCACAATGTGTGATTCATATACTTTTGGCTTCAGAACAGAAACAGTTTGTCCAAAGGAAGCAGAGTGAGTAGGACTTGCTTTTTCCTATGTAAGGTTTTAAGAGAAAAGCTACAGGAGAAAAGAGCCACAAAGTCTCTGATAGGTGAAATGTGATGGAAAATTTGCCTGCCTTTTATACAACTGTCACATTTGTTGTGCCTTTTAACTTATCCTGATATTTGCTAATTCTAATTATACAATTCTGAAGTTGGAAGTAGCCTTGGAAAGAAGCATATAACGCGACTTCAGAAGAGGCATGTGAGCTCCTCAAGCTCTTTGTTAAATAAATAAAATGTTAATGTTTGTAGCGAGTTAAACATCTGCATTTCACTTTGAACATCAGACAAACTTTGAAAATGCAATTTCCCCTGTTTTTATTAAATTCAAAAGTTTGACAAAACTTGGCTGTCAGAAGTACTTCTAAAAGGAGTGATAACAAAAAAGTGTCTTTCATTGTATTGAAAAAACAGATGTACTAATTTTTTTCTTTTTTTGACGACTCACACATGTACAATTTGTGTGGATGATCATTCCATTACCGGTCTTACAGTGTTTACATTTTGTCTATGTACTCATTAATTTATACATTAAAATTCAAGGGTTTTCTTCTCTGAAAAGGTTGTATAGGAAGAGGAAAAAGGAGTATCAATCTCATAGTTAAACTTAAAGATTGTTTTACTTTATTTTTTTAGGGAGGAGTTTCAACACGATCATCTAATTTTTTAGATTTTTTTTTTCAAAAAAAGATAAAATATGAAATTATTTAGAAATGTAAATATCTTTTTAAAAACATCTGAGAAAATCTGGACATTCACATTGGTTTACATTAAACCTTGGAAGATTTAGAAATGTGTGTGATTATTTTTTGAATAGCTTTGATTAACATTGGCTTTTTTTGGTGAACCACTTAACTCTCAAAATGCCCTATTTCAGATAATACAAGATGAAGAAAAATATATCTCAGGAAACTATTGTGTTATTTCCAAGAAGTATTTCATATCTAAATTTGATTAATGAAGAGATTTGGATGCCATTTATAAAACTGAAGTCTGCTGAACAGCCTTTGGTCTCACAATTTCCTATTCCACTACTCTGGTCTACTCTTGAGATGAAGAAGACCTAGAGTGAAATATCTTCTTGGAGGCATCAGGGCAGTATTAATGCTTAAGCTAGCCACATTTTGGATGATACTCCAACAGAAAAAGGTGAAATGTGGTCATAAGCTATGTTCCTTATTTCATGTAATGAAGGAGCAAAATGCTGTAACTCAAAAGCTGAGGAAAGGAAACTCTGAAAGTTCACAGAGAGGAGCTGACAACAGTTCCCTGAGGCTGAACATGTCACTTGTCACTGATCCAGGCAAGCAGTGTTGGCCACAGCTGGCTCCTTTCTTCTCCTAGAGAAGGGTTCAGAGGATGCAGCCAGCACATTCTCACAAAAGCCAGCCCTGCTCTCTCACATATTCAGGCCTGGCACACGAGCAAGTCATCTGTGATCCAAGAGCAACAGCACTACCACCTTTGATACACAGGGGCAGCGACATGAAGTGGTTTGTTTGTTTTTTCCTGATTGCTTTCTGACTCTGGCTTGCTGACATTATTAAGTATGTCAGATATGTTTCTGCTTGAATGAAATGTTTTGTTTAATCTCAAATGATCTGTTTTAATTGTCTGAGTGTGGAAACATTTCAGTTTGGGATGGATCCAAAACAATAACCACTAACTTTTTTCTTTTTTTTTTTTCTGTTGGCTACCAAACCAAAAAAAAAAAAAGATCAATTATTTACATGGTTTCTATTTTGACACCAACTGCAGAGGAACTTAGTAGGATTATGCCTTTAAACCTGAAAAGAGTCAGATGCATGATGGAAAACCTATGTCACCACTCCTGTAAAGCCAAACAGAGGCTGTAGTTTCTTTTGACCCTTATGGTGCTTTTAATTCTGAAGTAGTTGATTCTCAGATGGAAAATAGGAATTAAAAAAATCCAATCTTCTTTGTCCAAGCACAGATTAAAAAACTGCAACTTGTTTTATCTGCTATGGCAGTGGAGAGATGGAAATAGCTTGCTTAGGTACTGGTTATGAATGCACTTACTCCCATTCCTTTCTCCTTCTCTTCAAGCCCTCCACTATCTCACGCTTGCTTCAGTTAGCAACTGAATTAAATACATAGAAATACTGTTATTTTGCACTGTAGTCACAGGAACAATGTCAAAGCAGTTACTCAGTAAATTCAGCTTGGATCAAATGGAACATACCTGCCAAGACTAGTTCATATGAAGAATGTGAAAAAGAATATGAAGAAAAGCTAGAGGGTGATGTTTTGGGCAGACTGGAGACATCATTAGGGTCAGTCCAGGGATCATTTTTTGATAAATGATCAATATTATTATGTTTATAGATTTTACTTTTTTTTTTTTCATATACAGGAATTATAGCTAAAAGTCATAACTGGATGCTGCATATCTTTGAAAAGGCTATGCTGAAAAACTTAACAGTCTGAATTACCCTTTTGAAGTACTGCAAGATATAATATAGACTTCCCATCAGACCCACTTATGTTCTTCTCCAAGTCTGGAGTGTAAGATCACATTCAGGTTTTCTTGACAGAAAGGAGGGCTTGGAATGTAATTGAAAGAAAACAAAACCTGATGCACAAGTTCTGTGGAAAACATTGAGTGAGTCAGTAGCCACAGTTTCTGGGAAACCTTTCATTAAAAAAAAAAAAAAGGATAGTACTTAGCTAAAAGAATGAAATTTCTCTAAATGAGCAGCTTTTTGTGGTGCTGATTTGATGATTATATTGAAATGTTTGAAGGTACTGCTGGCAGCCAATATTTGCTCGCAGTGCGGAGCTGTGTCCTAACATCCTGCACTGGCTGTGCTAATCTGGGTACAGAGTTTAAACTCTTTTGCAAGTGCTGGTTTCACAGCATTTATTCCAGTTTTGTATATACTTCTTAAATTGCAAGATATGAGGTCCTGACAAAAGCATTAACCACTTTCTATTTGTCTTTCCCATACTTTTGCTACAAAGCAGTGCTGCAAGATTTATACTAGAGGTATGGGGAGAGGAAACTGCAACGTTTTTTTCTCCTCCAAAACTGCCTGCAAGCTAATCCCCACTTAAGCTTTGCATGGAAAGTTATTTATTACAGATTAAATGTTGTCTTAAGAGCTTGAGTTGATAAATTTTCCTCAAGTTTTTCTGTTAACTCACTAAATGTTACATACCTCACTCTACATGTACTATATAGATTACTTCAGTTCATGGTAGATGAAATATCACTATATAAGGAGAATCAAACTAAAAAATGGGTGGGAAAAAGTTCAGTCAGTTATTTATCAAGCTGTGGAATTTTTTTCCTCTCTTAATAGTTAAATTAATTTTATAATGGTAATGCCAACCATAGTTGTGGTATGAGTGCAACATAATGCTCTCCATTTGATTATTATACTCCTGTTTTCAGCTGCCAATAACCTTCATTGATATTAGCTGAATCTCTACTGCTATTTTTACAAAAGATAGCAAGGATTGAACCGAGCTCCCTTTTCTACAGGCGAACAGATCAGGATTAGAATACACTGGCAGAGCAATATAGTAATACTAACTCATCATCTTTCACTTGGTCATCATTTACTCAGTCCTATTTTACAAACTTTCGACCCTCAAAGTAAATTAATTAGTTTATAAACTTTTTTTCCTACAGTCATGCTACCGTAACTCAACGAAATCTCTGTCTCTGCTTTATTTCATTTCTTATTTTCACTGTTAAACAAATGTGAAATCATGACTAAGAGGCCAAACATGATGCAGTGGGAATAAATAGATGGGATTTTATTTTTTTTTTAGCATATTTGCATTATCTTTTCTTTAAGTGCTCCAATATTATTTTTCACAAAAAAAATCAAGAGTATAATTTGACTTCTATCATAACTTTTGTATCTTGTGAGTGAATTTTATTCTTAGTGCATAGAACAGAAAAGAGAATAAATTTCTAGCTTCATAGTTTGTCTGATTACCAGTTTTCAATATAAATAATTACCTAATATTTTTAATAGATTTTGGATAGTTTCCCTTAAAAACTTTGCCTTCTGCAGTAAACTATTGATTTTATTCTAAAGTAGAAACTGAGTATAAATTTTGCTTTGAGTAGAATAATGTGGAACAAAATATAAGCCTTCTGCCTACTATAGTCAGCTGTGTAAAATATGCACGGTGGGATTTGAGTTAGGAAATTGGGATGTTAATGATAGAATTTATGTCTTTTTGCAGAGGGAATAATCAGATAATTTTTTTTATGTGTTTAGTCACTCCAGGTAAGGTAGATGAAGTTGTTCTTTTTCATATTGATTCAATGAAACATCTTGATTTAGGATCTCTGGAGGGGTTTTTTTGGATGATACTACATGCTGAACTGCCTTTACCAAAAGAGGATGAGTGGTGATGTTCAATAGACTAGTACCTATGGCTTCAAAACAGAAATACAGAATTATTACACATGCAACTTATGGAAAATGTAACATGAAAACTCAATGTGCCTTTACATACAATGTAGGCAAAAAAGAATGGTAATATTGTAATAGACTCTTGGTAAGCTATGTTTGTATTCACACCTCTAAACATAACAGTTGAAACTCTGGAAGGGAGTATTCTTAAGCCTTCCCTGGATTTTTCTCATCAAAAATATATTGTAAAAATAATGTTATCAACCTGAAACAAAGAGTTGAAATATATTAATCTAATATGATAGAACTGTTAGAAATATTAACCATCAGTCTGAGTCATCACTTTGCACTATAATTCTGGACTCCATTGGCAGTAACCATATATATAGATTTTGCTACATACTTGGCTAATATCTAAGAGATACAATGACTTTGAAGCTGGAATTAGGAATGTAAAAAACACCTCAGAAACATGTCATAGATGGACATGGGTCAACGTCTAGAATAGAAAAAAAATACATGCCTTGACTCTGGATTTCCACTTGTTTTTACAAACCAATTGTTGGAGCATCTATGTTTTATTTCCCTAGTAATCTCAGAATGAAAGTAGCTGGGTTTATGAAGAATAGCCTTACATTTGGTTACAATGTGAATATTATCTTTTAAAAAAATGAACAGTCTGTTTTTCAGTAGTTAAAATCATCAAATTCCTTTGATTTCTCTCAAAGAATACTTTTGAAAGTCCTAATCACACCAGATATTTCTTCCATCTTCTATTGATGTTGACACTTTATATGAATCATTTTTATGTTATACTATAAAACATCCTATATTTGTTATTAGTGTATATATGGTTAATAGTGTTTAAAAGAAATTACTATAAAGTGTAAAAGTTCTGTGGTTTACATTCTATCATGGTGCATTGTGAGCTGCAGATTACTAAGTACTCTGTTCAGGGCTGTCTCAGAAATAACATCCCGGTCCTAGCATCCAGGATGAGATGTGCATTAGATTAGGCAGAATTAATTTGGTTTTAATTAATTTAGTTTTAATTTGGTCTTATATATGGTCATATTTTGTCTTTGTCTTATAGTTTCAAGAGCTTATGAAGAACAGAGTGACTCTTTTGCCTGGTTAGACTGTAATATTACCTAGTTTAGTATCTGAAAACATGTTTTAATGGTGGATGCTGGTTCAGGGATGGAAGAAGACACATACAACAGGCAGGGTAAGGCAATCAAGGATACCTAAAGAGCAGAGTAAAGAAAGGAAAAGATTACTCGAGTGGAAAAAAGGATAGAAAAGGCATTTGCTAAATGGTTGAAGGTCTGTTCATATAAAAAACCTGCAGACAGAGATGAGGTGGCATCATGAGATAATTCACAAACCAAGTAAGAGCAGTTCAACTGGACTGATAGACATTGAGTTCTTTTCAGCTGTGTTTTATTTTCCTTCATCTGCTAACCAGGAAACAGGTACTATTTCATTTTACACATGGGAATCGGAGGCAGAGAGAGATTTATTTAAGGTCATCCAGGAAGTCTACAGCAGAACAGAGAACTAAATCAAGATTTTCTGAGTTCCAGACCAGTATGCTAACCATGGAACAGCTCATTTCCTCTCTATGGGAGTTTCTGCTGCCAAATTGCATTAGACGAGAGCAAGTCCCACTTGTTTACATTTCTTTAAAACAAACCTTCATTAGGACTAGGTTCAATACATCACAAATACATTACCAAGATTACCATGAAATGTTTACTAAATCTCTAACTCCTAATGATAGGATTGGCTAGTGATGTAAATTAAATGAGATCACAAGATTCAGGAAAAAAAGCAAGAGTTATCTGAGGAGAAAAGTAAGGTTATTTTCTGACGCAAGGAAAAAGAATTGAAAAAACTCTGAAAAGTTTTTCTGAATTGGGAAAAACTTGTTTGTGTGATTGAATATACCAGAATAATTTAAAAGCTCATTTATTATGCAATAAAATCTGCTTGTTTGAATACTGTGTCTCAACAAATCCCCTGAGGCTGTTTATATAGAGGAAAACAATCTGTCAGTGTTAAAAATTTTACTCACTTCCCTCATTTCCCAGTTCTTAAGAAAAAAAAAAAAAAGAAAAAAAAAAGGAAAAAGAAAAAATTATTTGTGCAATACTCTTAAACTTACGGAGATCATCCTATTGCAAGAGCCAATTGTCTCCTAGCTGCTGTCCTCCACAAAGGATGTTGCTCAAGTCATTAATGGAAAAAAACTGTGCTTAAAAAACGAAGAAAAGAAAACTGCTTATGCTGAGCATAATGGGTCCCTACTAGATTATAACACTTTGCATATACTGTAGTGATGCTCCTCATTTTTAGGGAGACAGTGCTCCAGGACAAATAGCATTGTGTTTATGTGTCTATTACAGCTCACGGACATAAGTCTGCTTTACTGTCCTCCCTCCCACCTCCCAAAGCCAGGACCACTGTAACTGTGGCTTGTTGGTTCCCATACTAACCAGACTGTAGCTAGATTTCCAGCTTCTCTGTAGGCAAGCTGTTTTTCAGAGTTTATCTGAAGTTTTCTATCTGCTTCCAGCTGCTCATTAACTCATACAAAGTTATTAGTTTAAATATAAGTGCAAATTCTCTTGTCTCTCCTCATTAGCCCAATTGTTTTTAGCCAATTTTGTTTTGCAGCAGCATGAGTTGATACATGGATTTCTTGAGGAAGCAATTTGCTTTCCTTAACTTTTCCCCTCACAGCATACGGTGTATCGACTGTGTTGTCTGATTACTGCCTTTGTGTTCCTCTCATCAAAATATTTCTGTATGCTTCTTGGTCTCTGTTACTCTTAAAATACTACACACTTCCCTTGTATGCTATTAGTGCATTCGCTTGTTTTTCTCTTAATTCCCTCTTCTGTTCCATTTGGAAGTGATTTTCTTTTCTTTGCCAGACTTTTGACTCCATATAATTCATTTTTTTTTTGGTATTTCAACAGAACATATCACAGGGAAACAGTATCCTAAATCTGTTCTCTCAAATCCTTCAGAAGAAGGATGGTAGGATGATGCATTTGGCCAAGAAATACACTGTTTTGTCTTCTGGCAGGTAACTGCTGATTACTTTAGGCCAGCTGTTTTCCCTGTTTCCTTATCAACACTTCTGGGACTTGCACAGTTTCTCTCTCTCAGTCTTTCAACAAAGAATAAGAATTCTGGATGTGCATCATCAATCTCCAAGATTAAAATAGGCTCCCGTATCAGAACATTTCTCAGTTTTATCCATCATCTTGTTTTGTATCAGTCTTCCCAATAATTTACAGTACTACTGCATCTGTCAAGATGAGACTATTGCTATTCAAACCTGTTAGAATTACTCTTTTCCAAATCCAATAATGACAGTCTTTCGGGTGCCTGATTCACAACATACATGTGATTCAAATGTTTATTCTATGCAGTCTGTGGATAAGGTTTTGTGTGAAGTATGAGAAAACAAGGAGAATGAAATATTAATGTCAGCTATCACGGTGGCTGGCTGCATCAAAATTAAGACTGTGTTAGAATTTTAATTCCTTCTTTCCTGAGTGAATTAGTCAAATTTAAACTCACTGAAAAAAAAACCAAACAAAACAAAAGGGCAGAAATTTAATTTCTGGTGCAGCTATGCTCCTGTCAATATTATACTCATGGGACAATTATGTATAGTATGAATTTGAGCTTGAGTTAACTATATTTCAGCATAATTACAAATAGTCTGAACTGATTTAGATATAATATTTCATGAGGATTGCCACTTACAGTTTACTAAAGAGGGTAATATATTTTGTCCCCCTATTTTTTAGATCAATTTTCTAACCAGAACTTTTAAATGAGAAATCATGTGCACGTAGATGAATTTATTACCCATAAGGGTTGTTTTTTGTCTTCTTCACGGATTCATGGCTTAATGTAATTTATCTGGTGTTAGAAAGCTGTTGTTGATGTCCTGCATCGTTAAAGCAAATTATTTCTGTAGGCCTCATTTTATTGTCTGTATCCACACTTGAAATTCAGTAGCATGGCTGACCTCTTTGTTAGTGTTTTAATGAAGCAAGTTTTAACAACAATTTCTCGCTTTTACCTTCTGCACCAGCAAGACTCTTGGGTACACTTTGTCCCCAGAAACATTTGCAGGAAATGTAGCATGATTTTCTTCTATTCAGTGAGGGCTGAATTGTGCAATGGTAAATAACTTAATTGCTCAGTTAGCAAAACCTAAATCAATGGTGATGCTGTTGCATGGTTATATTTCATGTTCTAAACTATAACTCATTTTCCCTCTGAATCAGAAATCCACTAATTGTAAGGAAAATGCTTCTTTAACAGACTTCAATATTTCTACCTTTTTTTTTTTTCCTTTTTTTTTTTTTTTTTTTTTTTATTCTACTAGTCTGTTTAAAACTGCTGTGGTTAACCTGAAATCCTGAGTCAGAACTGTGGTAGTGTGACAATTTGTGAAGACTAGAGTTGTGCCATGCACAGAACAAGCTTGTCATTACTTGATCCTCAATATGAATGTTGTGTCCAATTGTTGGCACTGAAGATGTAGACTAATTTGCTGTTTGCTCAAGGTGATCAATCAATAGCATGATGGTTATGTTTTGAGTCATTGATTTTTTCTTAACTTTTTTTCTATTTGAAATTCAAAAAATAAGATTGTCCTATAACCTTTTACTATTAGGTTTTCTGCTGCTGTTGTTTGAGAGATTTTATTGTTGGGTTTCTTTTATTTTTTTTAAATGCTGGTTCAGTTAGAAAAACTCGTTTTTGGATTCAGCTACAGTTTGTATATTCCTCCAAAATATGACATACATCCTATGGAGATATTAACAGCTCATGGATATCAATGCATTGCATTCACAGGTAACTCCAAATATAGCTGAATTGCTACAGAGCTGATTAGGGCCTCAGCAATTTATCTCCAGTTAATTATTCTGTTGTCAATATAACTCAGCAAATAAAAGGACAGAGAACTTAAGCAAAACATTAAATATTACTTGCTGTATACAGCTGATGAAAAATATCAGATCGCACTGAATTTTGTCAAAGAGTAGATTCTGGCAAGGAAAGAATACTGTGCTCAGTACTCTTATGAACCTCTGACCTATCCTTTTTTAATACTGTATATTGCTTATGACGTGCTCTCTGTGACATTTATTGTGGTTGTGGGGTTGCTGGGATATGCTGTTCTCACATACCCATTACGAAAAAAATATTTTCAAGTGAAACATGATAATATGAGATTTGAAAATGGTAACTTTTCTTGGCCTTCTTACACTGAAAATATCATCAGAGACAGTGATTTCATGCAGCCACAAGTTCTTTTTTTTTTTTTTCATTCATGTATGGAATAATATAATACGGAAGTTGAACACTGATTTATATAAAATATGACGTACAGTGCCAGATACGAGAGACTAAGTAAAAATAAAACACATAATTTAATTCATTCTGATCAATCAATACATCTGAAAAGAATAACTACTAAGGAAAAATATTACACATAGTATACTTAATAAACAATGAATAGCTGATTTTAGATTGATTAAATGCTTAGAAAAAAATTCAAGTTCTGTAATCAGTCTGAAAGTGTAGTATTGTTATTGATGATTTCTACATTTCTAATCGAGCTCTATACTTGTGCATGTTGTATTTTACATTTAGGATATTGCTGTTATTATTTAAGACGTAGATCTTTAAAAAACTGGTAGTGTTTATTACTAGAAAGTGAAAAAAAGTTAAGTAAAAAACTTCTTTTCTTTCAAGCATTGAAATTTCTTTTCTTGTCTTTCATAGCTTTCATTTCTTACCAAAAAACCCCAGCTGCCTGTGTTATCACCATGAACCACATGGTCTTTTGATAAATACTACCTTTCCATTCTCATATGAAAAAAACCCAACTCATTCAAACATTACCTGCAATGATTCACTGTGGGTTTTTTCTGGTTTTTAAAATGAAAATAATCATATAATGGCAAAACAAAACAAAATGAAAAAACCAAACTCTTCACTCGTAAAAATTAATCAATTAAATAAATAGATAAATACATAAAAAGTCTACTGAATAAGATTTATGCAGTTGAATCAGGCAGTCAGGTTTAGCCATCCTGTTGAAAGTCGCACCAGTCCCCTTACCAGAACACTTTGCAATTACCCACCTCGCACTTTTAGTACATTCTTCTGATATTTTCCATTTCCCATTTTCATTCATTTTTGCACTAGTTTTATCTCCTTGGGTTTCACCCTAAAGAGTTCCTTTTTCTCTTTTTTTTTTTTTTTTTGTATTTGATATTTATGCTTGTGTAGCAGATAATCACAACTCCCACTTAGTTTCTGTTTAGCCAGTCTGCGTTGATATGTTTACAGTATTTCCTCAAGACTCACTTTTGTCATTCCCGTGCCTTAATTCTTCCACTTATTTAATTCATTCCAAACCTGTGGTCACCTATGGTAGCAAGGTAAAAAAAAAAAATTCTACATTTTTCTAGCTGCAAGGAAGCAGTAACATATTTTCCTAGACAATTCCTCTGCCCATCAGCTTTTATCAGACATGGGAACATCAGAAGATCTCAGAAGAGGGTGGTTAATTAGGGATGAAAGCTAAGAAAAAAAGTAGTAAAAAGACTGACCCTCTTGAAAAATAAATCAAGGGGCTAGGATCCATTCAAAATGGAAACATGAAAATTCTACTCCTTTAAGTAAAGCGCAAGTGCACTAGGACCTGAAGTGATAAAAGCTCGACGTTTGCCTTTCATGCTAAGGGCTAAGTAATTCTCAGGAAAAACTAAATCTGACCTCATATCAGCCAATTAAGTAATGTTAAAAATGAAAGTAGAGTCAAAGCTGTTACTCAGGATGAGATGAAATGTCCTTAATAAATGTCCTGATATTTGATTAGTTAGTCAAATTTTAACAGAAATAGTACTTCTCCAAGTAGCCTTACAGACTCATTCGTGTTTAGGACTTTTTTAACCCAAATCAGGCTACTCAAAGGCTATCTTGTTTTCACTGCAGTGCTACACAGTACTAGTATTATGGATTAATTTTGTACCTTTTTTTCCAGTTCCTTATTTTTTCATCTGTTTTACTTCTATTAAGTAAACAGTTCTGTGCCTACTCCAGTTTTCCAGGCTAGAAAGTAGAAGTCTGATACATAATTTCTGGATTTACTATTAACTAGCTATGACCTCAGGCAATCAAAATGTTAAAATGCTGCTAATTGTTTTGTTACTAATTAAAGATTTAAGAAAAATATCCTTATCACGTTTTTTCAACCTGTAGCATTACTAACGAACTTACATACAGCTGAAGAAAGCCCAGAGTTTTAAATTCTTTAAACATCAGAAGTCAGACTCACTCTTTCTGTGCTGCCACTCACTTATACAAGTGATCTACTATCTATATACAAACGCATGTGGCTGGCCTCTAAGAACATTTATGATACTTCTGGACATGCTTCTGTTCTGAAGATGTAAAGCTAAAGTTTCTCACCAAGCACCAGTATCTGAAGAGTGTAGCTGCAGACAGAATTGTAATTCACAGTTGTGTTGTGTCTGCCGCCCTATCTTTACATGCACACAGGCTGATCTGATTACTAAATCTTTGCATCTGAAGTTTGCTTGGTCAGTCTGGTCATGCAGAGGTCTGTAACCAAACTTGAACACTTCCTTTGTCCTAGAAATCCGACCTTCTACCCTTCAGAAAACAAAGCCAAGGAAAACCAGTGTTGACGTACTAGATGTGAATTCCTTTTTGCTTTCTTCCTTAATAATATGCTTTCAAGCTTTGATAATCCAGCTCCTCTCCAAAAACCACCTTCTCTCTTCTCTCCAGTGAAACTCTGCTAATGCTATTACTGCAAATATCATCAGCTTTCATGTTTATCAAATCCTACTGTTTATCAAGACCAACTGGTTTATTGGTATTTCAGAAGTAAATAATCTGCTTGTTTTAAGGTTGTATCTATACAGATTTTATTAATTTAGTAAGAGTTGAATGGTTACACGGCTGCCTATCACACTGAAAATGAGATTTCTTCTAGTTAAGGATATAAACTTGTTTACTACTATTCTTTAGCACAGATATTACTTGAAGTAAGCCAACACTGTGAGAATTACTTATCAAAAGAATTAGATCATTCTTAATTAAATATCTCCACAGAGAGACCTCTCCACATCATAAATGAGTGCTTTCTCTTTTCATTAAGAGGAACTTACTTCTTCATCAAAAATTATTTTCTGCCAGGAAATCCAAACACTTGCACTTACTTGAAAGCCTTGAGGCTGAGCTCCTGCTTGTGATTGTGGTTTGCTGTTGAGTCTAAAGTTTAAAATCACACTTTTCTTTAAGATATTATTGATTCTAGGGAAAAAAAAAGTGAAAACATGAAGTTTTTTTCTAAAATTAGACTTGTTTACCTAAGCTGTTGCCTTATTAAAATTTAATTCAGTTTTCTTTGATGTATACTAAACAAAATTTATTTATCCTCACTTTTAGATGATAAGATATAGAGGTAATTTTTTATCATTTATCTGCAGCAGCCACATGTTTTTGCATCTCTAGCTATGCTGGCGTGGCTCAGGGAGAGAACTGTGTCTCTGAAATGTAGTAGCTGGCTATTCTAGGGCTGCTTTTTCTGCCGATCAGTCGGCATTTATATTGCTTGTAATCCAAAGCCACTTGAAATCTTCCTGTCGCTTTTCGGGTTTGTATTTTATGGTATGCTTAAAAATAATATTGAAGTATTTTTACTTCAAAATATGAAAAACAGTAAGAGGATAATCAGAGGGAAAAAAAATCCAGAAAATCAAAATTAATGAGCCTACTTGCTAGCATGTATTACAGAATCACAGAATTATTGAGGCTCGAATAGACCTCTGAGATCAAGTGCAGCCTATGATCTAACACCAGAACATCAACTAGACCCTGTCACCAAGTGCCACATTCAATCTTTCCTTAAACACCTCCAGGAACTGCGACTCCACCACTTCCCTGGGCAGTCCATTCCAGTGTTTAATCACCCTTTCCGTGAAGGAAGTGCTTCCTAATATCCAATCTAAACCTCCCCTGGTACAGCTTCAGGCCGTGCTCTCTCGTCCTGTCACTAGTTGCCTGGGAGAAGAGTACGACCCCCACCTGACTACAACTTCCCTTCAAATAGTTGTGGAGAGTGATAAGGTCCGTCCCTGAGTCTCCTCTTCTCCAGGCTAAACAACCCCAGCTCCCTCAGCCTCTCCTCATAAGACTTTCCCTTCAGTCCCTTCACCAGCCTGGTTGCTCTCCTCTGGACCCGCTCCAGCGCTTCAATATCTTTCTTGAAGTGAGGGGCCCAGAACTGCACACAGTACAGGTGAGGCCTCACCAGTGCCGAGTACAGGGGGAGAATTACATCCTTACTCCTGCCGGCCACACTATTCCTGGTACATGCCAGGATGCCATTGGCCTTCCGTGCCACCTGGGCACACTGCTGGCTCATGTTCAGTCAGATGTCAACCAGTACTCCCAGGTCCCTCTCTTCCTGGCCACTCTCCAGCCACTCCTCCCCCAGTCTGTAGTGCTACCTGGGGTTATTGCGCCCAAAGTGTAGGACCCTGCACTTGGCCTTGTTAAACTTCATACCTTTGGCCTCAGCCCATCAACCCAGACTGTCCAGGTCTCTTAGCAGTGTCTTCCTACCCTCCAGCAGATCGACACTTCCCCCCAACTTGGTGTCATCCGCGAATTTACTAATCGTAGACTCAATCCCCTCATCCAGGTCATCAATAAAGATGTTGAATAGAACTGGGCACAGTACTGATCCCTGGGGGACACCACTGGTCACCAGACACCAACTGAATACAGCACCATTCACAACCACTCTCTGTCCCAGTCATTCAGCCAATCTTTAACCCAGAGCAGGGTGCAGCTGTCCAAGCCATGGGCTGCCAGCTTCTCCAGGAGGATGCTGTGGGAGACTGTGTCAAATGCTTTGCTGAAGTCTAGGTAGACCACATCCACAGCCTTCCCCTCATCTACCAGGTGGGTCACCCAGTCATAAAAGGAGATCGGATTGGTTAGGCAAGACCTTCCTTTCCTAAACCCATGTTGGCTGGGCCTGATCCCCTGGTTGTCTTGTACATGCTGCTTGATGGCACTCAGGATGATCTGCTCTATAACCTTGCCAGGCACCGAGGTCAGGCTGACAGGCCTATAGTTTCCAGATCCTCCTTCTGGCCCTTCTTGTGGATGGGCGTCACATTGGCCAACCTCCAGTCATCTGGGACCTCCCTGGTGAGCCAGGACTGGTGATAAATAATGGAGAGCGGCTTAGCCAGCTCTTGTGCCAGCTCCCTAAGCACCCTAGGATGAATCCAATCCAGACCCATAGACTTGTTAGGATCTAAGTGGCACAGCCGGTCACTAACTACTTCCTCTTGAATTACAGGAGGGGTATTCTGCTCCCCATCCCTGTCTGCCAACTTAGGAGGCCAGTTGCCTTGAGGATAGTCAATCTTTTTGTTAAAGACTGATGCAAAGAAGGTGTCGAGTACCTCAGCCTTTTCCTTGTTTTCTGTTACTATGTTCACCCCTTCATCCAATAAGGAATTGAGATTTTCCCTGGCCCTCCTTTTGTTACTAATGTATTTATAAAAACACTTTTTATTATCCTTAACAGAATTGGCCAAATTAAGTTCNTTTGTTACTAATGTATTTATAAAAGCACTTTTTATTATCCTTAACAGAATTGGCCAAATTAAGTTCTAATTGAGCTTTTACATGTCTAATTCTCTTTCTACATGACCTTACAATACCCTTAAACGCTTCCTGGTTCACCTGCCCCTTTTTCCAAAGTTGATATACCCGAGTTCTTGCAAAAGCTCCCTGCTCAACCAGGCTGGTTTTCTTCCCAGATGGCTCATTTTTCGGCATGTAGGGACAACCTGCTCCTGCGCCTTGATAATTTCAAAGTATGTTCAACCTTCCCAGGCCCCTTTGTTTTTGAGGGCTGCTTCCCAGGGGACTCTCCAAACAAGCGTCCTGAATAGACCAATGTCAGCCCTCCGGAAATTCAAGGCAGAGGTTTTGCTGACAGCCCTGCTAACCTCACCACAGATTGAAAATTCTATCATATCATGGCCGCTGTGCCCCTGACAACCTCCGACCACCACATCTTCCACCAGCCCTTCCCTGTTCGTAAACAGTAGGTCTATCAGGGCACTACCCCTGGTAGGCTTGCTTACCAGCTGCAACAGGAAGTTGTCATCCACACATTCCAGACACCTCCTGGACTGTGCCCTTTCTGCTGTGTTGTACTTCCAGCAGACATCTGGTAACTTGAAGTCCCCCATGAGAACAAGGGCTAGTGAATATAAGACATCTCCAAGTTGTTGAAAGAATGTCTCATCAGTGTCTTTATCCTGGTCAGGTGGCCTGTAGCAGACTCCCACCAGGATATCAGCCTCATTGGCCTTCCCTCTTATCCTTATCCATAGACATTCCACCTTGGTGTGTCTAACATGGAATTTGAGACAGTCAAAGCACTCTTTAATATACAACGCTATATTAGAATAGAATAGAGCAGAACAGAATAGACTAGACCATTTCAGCTGGAAAGGATCTACAGCAATCATTTAGTCCAACTGCCTGACCAATTCAGGGCTGACCAAGTTAAAGCATGTTATTAAGGTCATTGTCCAAATGTCTCTTGAACACTGACAGGTGAGCTCAACCATCTCTCTAGGATGCCTGTTCCAGTATTTGACCACCTTCTTGGTAAAGAAATGCCCCCTATTCTTGTTTGGGGAAATTTCATTGATAATTAGAAGCTACTGTGAAAGATTTTGTCATTCCTTGCTGTTACAACAGAGCAAAAGGGTTTTGGATATGCCACTACATGGCTAATGTTAAATAATAGGATCCTGGCTTTCCTGAGTTTATTTTATAATTGAAGGGATTATGTTAACATCTTCGAAAATCCACAAAAATACCACTGCATAGTTCAATCAAAATTGTCTTGCTGAGAACTTACACCAGTTAAGAATTTATTAATTTATTTATTATTTTTAAGCAGATCATAATTTTGGTTTAAAATCTCTCTCTTTTCTTAAGGAAAGGAAAGTTGTTGAAGGCTCTTTTACTAAAGCTTGCAGAAACTGCAGAGTTTTTCCAAGTATATGCTGCCAGAAAGCTCAGTGTTGTGCACTGTAAAACAGATGGGTAATAGTTGCTTTGATAGAACCCTTTTTCTCCATTATTAAAATAAAAAGAATTCCTCCACCATTCCAAATACTTGTTAAATATGAATTTCAAAAGAAAAAGGACAAAATAATTTAGCTAATGGTATAAAAATGTAAAGGTTACAATGCTGATTGATTCCAAATTAATCTCTTCCATCATTTTCACTGACTTTTATAGGAATTTTCCCGTTATGACCACAATTTTATTTTCTCTATTTGGAAAGTGACTTTATAACTGGATGACCATTTTCAGAAAAGCTTGTTTCATACTCATTTATTTTTAACCCATTATATTACCCCCAAACAATTATAAAAGAAAAGCATATTTAATTAGCAGTTAGATTTACAACTGTCAGCTTTTCATTATGTCTTAGAAAGGAAAACCTATCAATTCATGGATTCACGATTACAAGTGTTCTTCAGTTCTCTTTCACATTTGATGTATTAAGTGGTATTTCTGTCAGAAGTTTGACTTCTCTTTGATGTGGAAGAAATGGTAACCTATTTCTAGAGTGTAAGTTCAAAGGTGAAGTCTTTGAATACAGGATACAGCACTCCAGGATCACAGACAGAAGATACAAAAGTCAGACAATCTTCATAGACTGTGAAATGTATGACTAGAAAGCTCTTATGCTAAGTGATGAAATTATTAACCCACTGAACTCCATCAGTTTGTCCCATTTACATCTGAAAATGCAAAAGGATTCTATGTTAAAAAGATACTTTTGGCTTTGTACTTCAATGTAGCTGTGCTCTATTTCCTGGTACTTTCGATAATCACAAGCAACTAATGTTAATCTGACTGTGATTTTGTAATAGAACCTGGATATGGAAAAGCGCACACATTTTGCAAACAGCAGCATTAATTACAGCTTATTAAACGGAAAGAAAGAATTTCATTCAGTCATGGCTTTGATTGTCCTGTTAATATCTGCTTACAAGAAATAATGGATAACATTTTTAATTTTTTTGATGAGTTATCAGTTTCAAATGTCTTTTTATTCTTGTACTAATTGGAACAGATTCATCTGAAATTGAAAGCATCATATTTCACCTTAATTGCCTGAAAGAAATGCTTGTCAGGGCCCAGCATGGCATATTGGAAGATGACTTCAAAAAAAGTTGCTTTTATGCTTCTAGGGAGATGATTACTTCAGCCTCTTCTATCTATTTATTTATGCTTAAGGAGCAGGGTCAGTCCTGTGGCTGTTCATACCATCCTGACTGTGTCCTGGCTGTGAAATAAGACCACTGGAACGCTGACAAGCTTTCTCCTATTACCCCTATCTCCTCCTCCAAACCCTTCAGCTTCTCTGCAGTAGCAATGAGTAATCAAGTGAACAAGAACATTACATGGTTTGTAATATGTAAACTGCTTCACATGTAAGTAGGTGTAGGGTACGATCATAGCTCTTGAGGAGTTGTACAGTCCTTTTATCACCTCCAGTTTGTGCCTTCTGCAGGGTTGAGGCTGCTAAAAACTTTGAAGGTGCTGAAGGCCACTGAACCTGCCTAGCAATAAATCATTAGATGTTCCTTCTATGCTCTTTACAAAGTTAATGGGCCACAAAAATGATTTACATTTTCTCCCTTTTAAAGAAAAATATATAAAGTAGCATTTAAAATGTAATTTTATCTCTTCTTAATTAATCTCTTAATTAGAAGTCTCCTAGATTAGTAAGTAATTTGACGAGTTATCTTTATCAATATCATCACCCTTTACCATATTCCTTAAATGAAAAGTTGTTCCATTTAACAGCATTTCACCCTTCTTTTGAGCCACAATTAATACATGGAACTCACCTCCCAAACAAAAGCATTAAAAATCACAGGATTAAGAAGAGAAATGAAGAATGACTCTTTAAAGTTGCCACTGTTCATAACTAGTGCATTTATTGTTTGGTATTTTAATTCTGTAAGTATTTATTCAAGTATTGAGAGAATATTACTTTTTTTTGTCTGTGAAGCTGGTAAAGTCTGAAGAGACAGTTTTCTACCTGTCAGCTGGCCCAGAAACTAAGTGGTGAGGTAGTATGGCACTACTACTAGAACTTCTACTGAACTCAGTGAACTATGGGTCATTGAATTTAAGTAAATGATTTCTTTGAAGTCACTGTAGTGATTCTGTTTGCAACCAATAGAACAATATGACCTTTTATTTTCAAAATATCCTTTAGAAGTGTTTAATGTATCAAACCTTCACATATTACATCCTTAAACATGTGTACAAGCAAAGAAAGCAAATAAATAATACCACATAACTTGAAGGCATACAGCAGGCATACCCTTAATGAGATTTATTCACGTAATGCACTTATTTTGGCCATTATGTCACATGGCATGAATGTAATAGGTTAGGACAATTTAAAGGAAATTATTTTTTTAATTTGATTTGACCTGAGCAGAATGACTCAAAAGAATACTTGATGAAGGATTTCTTCTGACTTGGTTTCACAGTGTCTCCATTCTGGAGAATGGAAGAAGAGAAAAGGAGTTAATATGGCTCAGCATTTAGTATCACTTTGTAGATGGATTGCTCTTATCTGTCAGAATATTAAAGAGGTGAGTCATAAGAGAGAACATTTTGTCCTACTTATTTAAAATGAACAAAAGAAAATTATACTGTTATTGTTATGGGTAGAACAGTACTTCCAGTCTTGATTAAGCTCTCTCACTACGAATTACCCCGGCCTGAATAAGCAAGATTCATGTCAGTAGTGGCAATGTGTGTCTCCTCTGGTCATTTAAAGACTTGGGTCTATGGTAGCATAAAAAAATGGATACTTTATATTATTATAAAGGAGACAGCCTTTGATTCTGAAACGTCACGCTGAACTTCAAAAAAATGTATTTCAGCCTTAAACCTACTTTTCATTAAAGCCAGAGAAACGGGTACAGAATAACTACATGAAATTTCCTAGATATCCTTGAAGGGAATGCTTGCAGATTTCTGGATTTACAGGACGAACATCCTCAGATTATTTCATAGACAATATTTAAAAAATAGTTGAAAGGTGTTTCAGTGACACTCACTATATATCACCTTGTTATTATTCTGTTCTTCTTCCCTCACTTTTAAGGGGCATACTTGTACAAAGTAATGCATAAAACTGTATAGAAAGAATCAAACTACACACAGAAGGATCCTAACCATCTCCCATGTATCCCTTGTAGTGACAGAAAAAAAGTGTATCAAGGAAGTACCAGATATCCAAGGTTTGCAAATGAAGAAGAAAGAAAGGGAATTACTGCATTCTGGTTCTTTCTATTATAATCAAGTTAGGCACCATTTGTAGTAATCTAATAATTTTAGAGTGACAGAATGTGATTAAGATGAAAGTGTATCTCTAAGTAGCAACACACGTAAATCAATAAACTGATGTAATAAAAGATTTCTGAGGCCATTTCCATATGTAGCACTGATTGGCATGATCTGTTAGTGAATCATTTGACCAAAACCCAGCATCTACATTTTTATGTTAATGTAAACATTGCTAAGGAAAAATGTAAATAAAACAGTAAAGAATCAACTTTTTTTGTTTGAACAGGTCTGCTGTTATCTCAGAAACAATTTGTTTGTTTGGTAACAATAGGCCCATCAGCCATTTGACAGTCAAATTCTTTGGGTAAAGAAATGCCTCTGAATGGACTTCTTCAACTCTTCTTGTGACAGGATCTGTCTTTGCTCTTCCTAGTGAAAAGAACTACAACACAAATATGAATATCACGTATTACGGCAGATTTCTATGCCCCCCTCCCCTCCTTTAAATTTCACCAGGGAAACTGGCTATTTTCTCCTTTGTTCTGCCTACACCAACTTATACCTCATTTTCTAGGAGGCATGTCTCATTATCAAGAAGCAAAGACTTGAACTTCCTTGCTGATAGGGATGTTTAGAAAATAAAACACCATTATCCACAGCTGTACTTACAGTAAAAGCAAACAGTCCCTTTCTAGATATCAGCAGGTGGAAATCTCAGCAGAAGGATGCATGTTTGTTGTTATGATTCCCGATGACCTTTCTTGGTTTTATTTCACTCCAATAGCGAATGCTTACTGGCATTTTGGTGTTTTTAACCTCCTGAACTAATTTTGGTCTTGTTACAAAACACCACTGATTTATATTTAACTACCTAGGAATTTCCTCCTTTAACTGTATTGGCCAGTGTCCCAGTTCAGGCAGTACTTATGCCACAATTTGTGACTCCTTTATGAACTACTTCATGCAGAGGCGTGAAGGTCAGAGCGGCAGTTATCTGAATGACAAAGCCATGGATGAGCTGTTCAGTGCATTCTGCTGAACCGTACATTTTTTAATTGGAGAAGTGTTTCAATATATTTTAAAATGAGTATTTTGTATATACTGAAGTACTGGAAGTATGTATTTTAACCACCCTTCTCACGAATCAAACAAACCCAGGATCCTGAGACCAGATCTTTGAGGACATACGCTGCAACTTCCATTACTTGCTTCGGGTACCTACACTGTCTAACTGCACACCAACATCACAGTGCACGTGTTCTTATAAAATAGTGGCTTTTCACTTGGGCAGAAACTTACAGTTTTGTCTTAACATTATCAAGCAGGACCTAAATCAGAAGCTATACCTGATTCTGAAAGAGGACACAACAGTCACATAATGATTTTAAGAAAGATTTATTCGTTAATTTTATATGAACCTTCAAATGCTTAAGAATTGGTGACATACTTTATTGTGCACTTATTGCCATTTTACTATATACCTTATCACCTTCCACACTAGTAATCTCATTTTCTGCCTACGTTTTCTAGACATGAGGTATAATTAACTTCTAAAGCAAAATCAGCTCTGATCAATAGTCATTGTTTCACGAAATGATACTGCAAATTCTTTCACTTACATATGATTTAAAATCACAGTATCTTTGAAAATCTGCTGTAAAACCATGTTAACAACCTCCAGACAGACAAGTAAATTATCCCTTATTTTCTAATAATGAGAGTTATCTGTTTATTTATAGCAAGGTTGTCTGGAGTTGGTCTTTAGTGAAATACTAGCGCAACACTTGAGTATGCTTCTGGATTTGTAGCAGGAGCCTTTGAGGATTTGATTGCTGTACTTCATTTGCCAACTGGCTTTCCCACGCAGAAGAGGTTTTTCACATTTTCCTCTCGCTGTTTGAAGTCTGGTAACCAGTGGATGGATTGCAGCTACCACAGCACATGGAGATGCAGACTTTTTAACTCTTCATATATGTTAAACCAATGCTTTTGAATTTAAAACCATTGAACATGAGCAGGGAATGCTGATTCTTTCATTCAGGTAGAAACTTGGGGCAAAACAAGTATTCATCTTCTTGATTCTCGAAGTATCCAGGAGTCCAGCGTTTTACAACAAACACAGGCTCCAAAACCCATTCAGAAATGCTGAAGTCAGTGGGTCAAGACAATGGCATCACTTCAATTCTTCCACCTTTTGCAGTCTTTGAACAGTTGAAGCAACACAGTCTCTAAGAAACACTCCTATGTGACCCCTGCACTTACAGCTTTTGTTTTCAGTCATATAATGGACACTATCAAGCCCAGCTTCATTCTGGTTGGTTGGCAAACTGATGGTGAGGGAAAGAGCCCTGATGAAGATGACATTAACTCATCCTCTCCCTTCCCCCAGCTCCAGCTTTTGTGTATGACCTGGGAAGGGGTTCCTCCCCTTTGAGAAAGTAGTGGCTGCCCAGCCAGGACCCACAGCAGGGGCTGTGATTAGGCAATTTTGCTCACTCCTCTTTTTCATTACTAATAGGCAATGAAAAGGGCTGACTACCAGTCAGTATGAAAAACAGTTCTGCTTGTATCATTGCCAGTTTTCAGTCCTCCAACAACTTCTGAAGTCACCATCCTACTTAGCTCTAACTCCACAAAATTACCACATTCTAGAGAAGCTATTATTTCAGTTATTCTTGTCTTCGGAGCACACAAATGTGTACGGGGCTGACCTGCAGCCATGCCTGTCCTGCTTACACTGACACTTAACACGCCTGCTGCTTTGTTAACAGTACAAAACTGCGATGTGACGCTTTGTGCACTTTGAGCTGCACAGGTGCAGGAACACTCTTCTATGTCTCTTGTCTGAAAAGAGAGATAGAAGTTTATATATTTACTATTTCTTTCTCTCCTTTCCCCATTTCTGCAGCAACAGAAATGTTAGTCTACCTCCTTTCAGCAGACTGCTGCTTTTCTCAGGATGCACTCTACAAGCCTACGTTTTCTTTCTTGGCTCTAACCACAGTTTTACAAACACTGAAACATCTGTCTTGAGGCTTTTCTGTTTGTTTCTTTGGCTTGATCTACCTGATAATGGCATTTTAGCTTCTATCTCCCAGACAGCAGAGTCTTGAAGTACCAACCTCATTGCTTCTTTTCAAAGAGAATTGGACCCTGTTTCAGGAGGGATAGATGAAGAAAACTGGCTAGGAAAGAAGGGTGCAGTGCAACGTGTTTGTAGTTTGAGATCTCTATCTCCATTTATTTCTGGGTAGGGAAACATAAAATAATCTCTTTTTCTCTGAACTTTAATGAGCAATAATACATTTTGAGATGTTTTTATATTTTACTTTTGTCTTAAAAAAGAGGAATTTCTGGGAATTTATAGGTCTTGTTCAGACCAAATTGACCGTTTTTGTTCATTGTATGATAGGATGCCAAAATCTGACAAGCATTTTGACGGAGAAGGCCATCGCATGGTGCTTTTAACTCTTCTTTATGCGTGTGACTTGAGATACTATTTGAAATAATGGATTTAGCTGGCTTGTATTACCTCACTGGTGGATTAGGGAAAGGCAAATTGTACCCATAGTATTGAAGATATGAATGTAAGCAAAAACTATAACATGTTAGAGAAATTTAATTTTTAAATAATTGTCTTGTGGAGCTAGGAGTAGTACAATTCAAGGTTGTGTCTCAACGGAGACGAATACAAGAACACCATCATTTTTGCCCACGACAAATTCTGTAATATTTTAGTTTGATTTTGCATTTTTATCTTGATTTTATATTTTGGCTTATTTCTACTAGTAAAAGTTCTTAATAAAAATTCCCATTCGGGCCTGTTCAGTAGTCCTGGACACTGATGGATGACAGAACTTAGAATTCTGTTATCTATAACTTCAAGTTGTAACAGCCTGAGTATGCGATGGGGAATGAAGAATCTTTAGATGTCCAGCATTATGCACAGTATTATTAACTTCTCTCCTGGTCACGTTCTCATTGTATCGCTCCAGAGAACAAATGGTCCAAGGAGTGCCATGAGCTCTACATGATCTGGTAGGTGCAAGGAGCGCATGTCTAGTGATGTGCACAGCTGCATCTCGTGGCAGTATTCCTGGGGGATATCCTTTCCTGAGCTCCCTGTGAAGAGGCTGGTTGGGCAGAAGCACCTGGGAAGTGAAGGGACGAAGCTGTGGCTGAGGACAGATGTGGTTTCTTGGTTGTCCCACGAGTTGCTACGGCTGTGGGTGCAGCACCGAAGGCAAGAACTCATCTGCCTGGCTGGGGTGGCGTTGTCACCTGGCGCTGTGGCACGGCAAGGCAGCCTGGCCTTCTTGCCCGAGACACCTCTCCGCACCCCGGCGCGGCACGGCTTTGCGCCGGTGTGCGAGGGACAAGCTCCCTGCACCTGTCCCTCCTCCCAGAGCGGGGGAGGCCCGAGCCCAAGGTTCATCTCCCCGGGACAGAGCCGGGCGTCCCCGGGGCTGCCCGAATTGCTCGCAGCCCCGCCCCAGAAGGGCCCGGTCAAGGGAAGCTGGGACGAGGCGTATGGGGGTACATGCCGCGTCCCCGGGCGCACTCGGAGCTCCGCGACCGCCCCGCACGGCGCGNAAGTCGCTCCGTTTGCCGAGAGGTTTGCCGGCTTGCGCTGCCGGGTCGCACGGTCCCGAGGGGACGGGAATACCTTTGGCTCCGGCGTGTCCGCTTTCGGAGCTAGCTCAGGAACTTGAGAGACCGCTCCGGCTGTTTCTAATGTGCATTGTTAAAGCCTGCGCTTTTTTTT
>VWZK01009050.1:12838-36592 GCA_013396935.1 Baryphthengus martii | reverse complement strand
TGACGTTTTTTTTTATTTTTGAATTTTACCTTTTTTTTTTTTTTTTCCTGTGTGGTGTTACATATTCAGTCGCTGTCTTGTGCTAAAATTACCTTTAGATGGTGTTAGAGGCACAAGACCCTTGATCATCCTTTTTCTGGTGTCTGGTGTGGAGCTGAACTTGACTTCTGCACCTGCTCATTGGTAGAGAACTTGTTTCATGCTTTTATATATGTGTGTAAATGTGTGTATGTATATAACACTCAATATTATATATAATATTATAATCAATCACCACCTCTATTTTAAGACTCCTGGAGATACGTTTTTCAGAAGCAGAGCTCATGTGGACCTCTGCCTGGGGCTGTTGGACAGGGACTTCCTTCTGATTTCTTTTATTTCTTCCGATTTCTTTCATGAAGCTCCATCTCATCTGTTTGTCAAAAACAGCAGCCTTTTCGAGTTTTCTGCCACTGTGAGGGAATCTTTCCTTAATGAAGTACCAGAATGAGCAGTACTTCCTACTTCTTCCCTTATGGGCGAGCATTTATCTCTTTTTGAGGAGTTAAGAGAAGGAGGGAATTTACAAAAAAAGCAACAAGTGAAATTCATGAGTTTTCCGACAATCTGTGTAGTCAGTGATTTGCAGTGGCATATATGTTCTGTCAGTCCAAATAATTTTGCTTTGTGGTGGGCATTCCAGGAAACTATGTTCTTAAGATAGTAACGTCAACTTCTCTGTGTAGTAAATCATCTTTTTTTTTAATCCTTTCTAGAGTTGTAGCCCTTTGCTAGAGATATGTGAATTTTGTTGGATAAATTTGCTCTTTAGCGGTTGGATTCCCAAAGCAAATAGCAGGGCTGGAGCATTTTGTAATAAGCATCTCTGATGAAATAAATTGTTATATAAAGCTGAATTTTGGCTGTGACTTGATGTCTGGCCTGTCATGAAACAACTTGGTTTTGAAGCTGTGTTTATATGAGCAATTCTGACATCAGTACCTCAAATTCTATGGGGCTCAAGGGATAAAAATATTTTAAATTTTGTTTTTGGAGTAGCATAGTGAACTCCCTGTAATTATTATTTATCTACAGGAACAAACTGTGATATGGAGAAATGTGTAATATTTTTCATGTGTGGAACACAGTCTCAGCGCTGAGAAAAATACTTTTACATTCAAATTATTCTTGTTAAGGTCTTTTTCCATGCAGTTATCTGATTACTTTCATTCCAGTTTTACCTCCCCCCTACTGCAGAAAATAGCCACTCCTGTTGTTTTTTTTTAAGGTCTCAACTGTTTATTTAATGTGATTAAATCAGCTCTTATTCAGTTGCTTTTTTACTGCCTAGATTAATTTCTAGCAGTCTCTTCTCATGTAATCTCTTCCCTTCCTAATTTTTTATGCTAGTTGTTTGTGTCTGAACTTGCTCAGACTTCTTGTCCTCAGGTATCTCATGCAACAAGGTTCGATGGTTGGTTTTTGTGCACCTAGGGCTGCGTTTAGGTTACAGTTTGCTGAATCACTCCAACCTAGAAGCTACTGGAGCTGGTCTGAGTGGTCCTTTCAGTGAACATGCTGCCAGAGGAAATGAAAAGGACAGTGGTGCAGTAACAGGGAAGCTCTCAGTGGAATACCCTTACCCCAACCTGGTTGCTTCAGATATTTTAGGTGTTGAGACGAGCTCAGAATTAGTATGTGCTGAGGGAGGTCAGCGAGTTGCAGGTTTAACACTAACAAAATTCTAGGCCGCATAGTTGCATACAGTGTGAGGTACTTTGTTGTACACGGCAAGCTCCTGTGCATTGCATTTTAGTGTTTTCATATGTGTAGTCATGTATATATGTGCACAGTGACACTTTGTCAGGAGTTCAGACCCAAGTTACCCTTGAAGTGTCTCTCCATTCCTGTTTTCTGTATTTTTTAATAAGCCGACAGTTTAAACTTCCATTAGACTACCTTGTGCTTCTATGTGCAGTCAGCATCATGTGTATTATTTCATTGCTTTATTAATGTTGTTTGTGTGCCTTCCCATATTGCTGGTTGTATTGCCCCCACAACAAAATAGTTACTTTAAAATTGTCCCTTCTCTTGTGCTTTTGTGACTGATCATTTTCATAATCAGAAAAGGCAGGTAAGGAGAAGCAGGCACAAGATGCAGGTCCACGCTTTGCCAGTGAGGCCCTAGTCGCCATGTACAGTACAGATCTCATGGGTGGCTGCTCTTACACTCGCAAAATGCGTTGTTAGTCAAAGCTGCAGCCTCAGGGAGCTTGTTGTGCCTGCATACGCATCTGTTGACAAGGAGACTGGTCTTTTCTTTTGGAAAAGAATAAATTAGGCTTTCAGTTTCCAGTCATCTGTTTCTGAAGAGTGAAGGAGTGTTAACATGTTTAGTTAACCTTACAGATTTGCATACTGTTGTAAAAGTTACTTTCCCAGGGGAAAAGCCATACATTGGCTTTTTCAAGATTCAGGTTTTAAGGAAGATAATGACTACACTTGTGCTGGCTTTTGTCATTGAGTTCTTGTCATTTTGCTAGGAAGGTTTTCTGTTAACACTGTACGAAGATGGATGAGCTGTCAGAATAAAGAAGTGATTCGAGTTGGGTCTGGGCTACACTTCACACCCTGCCTGCCACAGGCTGATAGGCATGGGAGAGGTGACCTGCTCAGGACCTCCATGGGCGTTGCATCTTTATGGCCAGTTGCAATTGGTGAAATGTTGGTGTCATTCCTAATATTATGGCCCAGAAGTTATTTTGGAATAAAGAGCTGATTTTAGGGGTTAAGAGGAAAGAGAACACTCATTTTGATTTAAGTTTTTGTTAGTCTCAAGACAGATTTGTCTTTTTAGCTTAGTTTCCTGTGAAATAAGGTTTAAGCAGCAACTCAATTCAAGTGTGTTTTTTTTCTGTCACCATGAAAATACTCCATGGAAAGAAATTGGAGATGTTTGCAGAGAGGGAAAAGCGAAGTTTATTTAATACAATGCATTTAAAAATTCGATCCACTTATTCAGATGTGTTTCTGTGACACTAGAAACCCTTGGATAAGATGTTCATGCCTATTTTTTAGCGATGATTACAGAGATCTTTCTTTTATTCTGGATTCTTAAGAGGTACGACAGGCAAATTTCCACCAGATTAGATAAGAAATGGAACAAGCGTCATTTTAGAGTATACCCACCTAAAATGATACTGAATTTCAGAGGTAGTGTTTCAGTGTTCAAAATTAGTCTGTTACTATTTTCATCTTTTATAGTTCGTAGAGATCTTATGGGCCTTGGCCTTTCTGAGAAATATGAATCATTTTAAAAAAATGTTTTTAAATGTGGGCCAGGGTGTAATTTATCATAGAGTGCTTAGAAACTCTATATTAATTGTGGCTATATTTGTCATTCAAGTGTTTACCTCCCTCTCACAGAAGTCAGGGAGTTGAGCAAATGACATACTCTCTCAACAGGAAAGAAATTTCAAAGAAGAAATGGGGTGATGGTCAGCATATTGTCCTGAAGGAATGATAGGAACCAGGGAAGGAAGAGCTGAGATTCATAGTTTGGCCTTTATCAGAGGCTTCTGGGGAAGCATAATTATAGTTTTTGTTATCTATGTTTACTCGTGCTGTTTGCAAAAACTTGCGTAAGGCCTTTTCCTGAAAATGCAGTGCCATCAGAATTCAATGAGATTGGTTTATTTAGGAGAGGAAAAAGTAGGGAAGGCAGGTTTCCAGTCATGTGAGAACACTGCATTTTCAAAACAACATGGTCCTTTTTTTCTTTAAAAAATTGCTTGCTATTTGATTAATTTATATTATATGTTTGGGATTAAACCATAAAGATCTATAAATTGAAACACAATATTTTGTTCCAAAAAAATGTCACTGACTTTCACAGAAAATTGTGATTTTCTTTTTTTTTTTTCCCAGTTTTGAAATTGCCATCTCAAAAAATCAAATTCCGAAAACTTCAGCCAAATAAATAATTCAGCCATTCATAACCTCCTGTTATTTATTCAGTTTGTAAAGTTTTGGGATTCTATGTCTGATATTAAAAAGTAAGTCAATTTGACATACGTTCTAATTTTGTTTGATATAAGCAAATTCTTCCTATTTCCTATATACTACACTTAGTCAGGCCTTCCTTGCTTGAAAATATCATAGAGTGGATAACCATTTTTGGAAAATGTCATACACAGCATAACCATTTTTGGATGGTTATTTTAGGAGAGATCTCTTTCCTGACTATCTAAAGACTTTAAATGGTAAACTTCTTGCTGAAAAATCTCTGGGACAAATATACTCACATGGAACAATTCCAAAAATCCTTCATCCTCATCAAATGTAATATGGCATCAGGGTGTGATGTAGATTCATATATTCTGTGAAATATTTATTATTGTGTTAATTCATGATCTTACGTTTTGCATGGTGATTATAAATGCTTTCTAGCAGAAGTTTCTTATCTCAGTAGTAGCGTAGAATCAGTTCATGTTTGAGCGGGCACATTATTTGGATCCTCTTCTGGGAAATATGCTGGTTAGATTTAAAACAAAGCAATAATTCTTATTTCCTTGGCTTTTAAGAATTAAATTTTACATTAACATATTCAGAAATTGCTATATTGTAAGGATTTGGATTACAAGCTCCCCGAGGAAGGAAGGTGCCTGTCTACTCTGTGTGTGCACAGGGCCCAGCAGAACAGGAGTACAATCTGGTCCTGTGGGTTCTGTTTGTGTGCTTTGAGAAATAGTAATGGTCAAGTAGCAAAAGGTTGTGGAAAAGGTTTACACCAGGAGGTACAGTCAAGTTTTAGTAATTGTGACTCATTCTTTTGGATTCATTCTCATATTGGATGAGTTGAAATAGCTGAGCGGCTGAATGAATCTGAGCTATGCTGTAGGGAATATACTGTCTTTTGCTGAAGGATTACTCTTATCTACTCCAGACAGGGCAGGGAGTAGGGAGCAGCTCGTAAGCTTGCTCTTAGATCCTCTTTTTAGTGAGCCATGTGAAGACCTCACTCAGAGATGGGTGCAAAGGGCAGGTTTGAATGGCATTGGAATTGTGTTTCTGCGTGATTTTTCCAAGAAGGTTGATGATGAGCTTTTGTGTGAGGAATGTCCTGAAGTGAGGTTTTTAAGACAATTAGTTGTCAATACGAAACTCACAGAAACTTTGTCATTGGAGAAATGGAAGTTAATGACTGAACTCCAGCTGGTCCCCTACTTGCTGTCCCAGACCTGTGCATTGCCAGCTGCCTCAGGTGGCTTGAACCCTGTGTGAAGTAGCAGCAATTAGACTGCACGGCCACCTCAGTTACAGGAGTGAGGGAGGATGTAAAGGATGTAGTTAGTGAGTCTGCCCATGACCAACCTTGTCACCCATGTTATGACCAACATCAGGACATGAGGATTTAGGGAAGAAGACTCTTTTGCTGGCGGGGATGTGCCAACTGTGTTCGCATCTGCCTCACTGCATGGGAAGGTGTTAAGGCAGAAGGTGAGGAAGGAAGGAGATGAGAATCCACATAAGTGGTAGCAGTTTGTTTTAGGATTTACAGTTCATTAGTGAGTTGCAAATAAAACTGAATCCACTTTTTACCAAGTGTGTTGTGCAGTTGCAGAAGTAGTGAGAATTAAATCACTCTTCAGTGGAGATTTGCTTTTTCTTTTCCCTGCACACCTAAAAGGTGGCCCAGCTGCACAGCAGTCCCTTTTAATTTATTTGCCAACATTAAAGAAAAAAAAAATTGCAAATGATATGTTCCAACTTGGTAAATATATTGATGATTCATTAGACTTGCTATTTCCATTCATAGCTTCTTAGTATACTTCTCCAGAATGATATATAGAATAAGTCACTTTAATAAAGGTGATTTTTAAAGAAATAACGTGAAAGGAACACATCACACCTTCCTCTGCCTCCAGCCAGATTTGCAAATGCTGCAGATCAGATAGCACCAAGTCATTAGGTAACTATGAACCCATCTTTAAAAAAGATTTAATTTCCCTCTGCTGTGTATGTTGCATACGTGGTAAACATAAATGTACATAAAATATAATTACAAATTAACATTTTTTTCCTCTTTATTTTCCCCCAACACCCATATAATAAACACCACAGTGTCCTCACATAGTTCAACTGAAGGTCTGACTCCATTGGTAGACAGTAGAGTAGGTTCTTTACTTTTTTAGACCTGTTGATACTCGAGGTCTTGCAGCTGTAGTCGCACATCAAAGCCATCTCATTTCTGAATTCCAGAAGAGGTAAAAAGACCACTATATATCATGACTGACTCACTGTGAAATTATTTTCCCTTCTTAACACTTACACTATGTATGGATATCTCTAGGTTTGATGGCATTTCTTCTGAAAGCCTGTTTGTATGTGCCATGCCTCTGAAATTAGGGAGCGACGTGTCCAAGGAACCAGTAGAGGATTCAGCTTGATTCTTGTCTGCTTAGACAAAAATCACAAATCTGAGACTATTAAAAAAAATGGCCAAGTAAGAACTGGCTGATCCCGCATTCCCTAAAGAAGAACATATTCTTGCGTTCAAAGTGGAGGTCTTGCCTCTGGCTACTGAATCTGTATCCTATTTCTCCTCAGACACGTAAATACAGAGGAGGATGACTTACTTCAGTAATGAAGGAGTGTGAATGTGGTGGTGTTTGAAAAGACAGTTCAAAGCTTTTGGTTTGGTCCTGTGCATAAGTAATTACATGCTGAATTCATTCTATAATTTTGGACCTTTGCGGCTCCTTTTTCTTCCAGATTGTCTGTATATTATTACCTTTTTTTCTATATTTGGATACTTCTCTTCCTCCCCAGTATTATGTGTGATTTGTGATTCTTTCTTTGGATACTTGTAGGGTATTAGTGAAAGAAGAATAAATAGTGAGGAAAAATAAATGGATCCTGAATACATATAGTCCTTACATCTCTAGTTACTTATTTATTTGATTTGCTTGTGTTTCTCAGGGTGGTCGTTATTATGCAGTATTAGACATATTCCATTGTTTTCTGGCTCCAAGAGGTCTAGCAGTTAACCTGTAAAGTTTCTCTCAGTGTTGCTGGGTAAAGAGTATTTTAATTTTATCTGTAAAACTGATTTTTTTTTTTTTTTTGTACAAGAGGTTTTTGTTACAGGCTGTGTGGTTAGGCAGCAATATATTCCTTGCTATGTGGAAGTCAGCATTCTTGTAACTTTAAAACAAGTGGCTCAGAAAACAGATTGTTGATCTGACTTTGTTACAGACAGTATGTCTTTTCATTATGAAGTGAATCATCTACTTTTTTCAATGCTAAAAACTTCTCCATGCATATGCATTCTACTTTCCTGTCAAATGAGTTAATCAATTAAGCTGTGTAATTACATTGCCAGCCTGGTTGAAGTGACATATTTCTAATTTTGAGGGTTAGGGAAGGAAAAAAGAAAAAAGGACTGTCAATCCAAGATAGAAACATTTGGATTCTTTGAGAGAAAGAAAGAGAAATGACCTGCAATGCTTCATTCAAGCTCAGCCTGAATTTACATTACTGCAAAACAGATGCAAATAGGTAGTGTCTAAGGGGAAAGTTGTCAGAAAATGAAAGCTTTGCTTTCAGTTAGTGTTTGCAAGATTATGCACACAAAAAAATCATTCTATGTGGCTTCATAATTGCATTTCTGCCTTATATACAGCATGATAATGCCAAAGGCATTTAACAAAATATAAATAATGAATATACCATGGTGGCACTTCACATTTTTTTTCAGTAATTTTGACAAATTCTTGCATACATAAAGATTTCTTTTCATGTGATGTTTCCAAATGTTTGTTCAGAATGTGTATTGCCAACTTCAAATATTTTGCATAAATCTGAAAAAATACAGCTGGTGAAAATGTCGCACTTTAATGATGCAGCAATGGAATTCAACAGACTGTGACTCCTCTGCAGACCTTAGCCTGTGTGAGAAGAGCAGAAAGTTCAGAAGAACTGAACAGCATCGGTGAGCAGGGATCATATGGTGAGGTCAGATGGAGCTGAGCTGCTGGGTGGCAGATGAGTGTCACAGAGCCTTAATTTAGTGTCAAGTCTGTAGTGTCGTTACACTGCAGTCCTTTCTTTGGCATTCAGTTGATGTGAGATCTGCCCTACCAATTCAGAGGGGTGCTTGGACGTACTGTTTCAAGACTTTGATCTTGCCAACATGAGAAGAGGCACACATATCCTGAATGGCACCATGTTCATGAAGCAACATCATCGACTGGTGAGAAATTGCCTGAGAAATGAATATTAGAAACTGTTGTCATTTTCTTAATGGAAAATAATATGTTTTCCTGTTTTCTTTGTATTTTTTTTGACTTTTATCACAGCAGTAGTGCTTTGGGAACACCTCTGAGCTCTGACTGCCTTTAGCTTTACAGTACCTCCGAAGGGTTTATGCAGCTCCATTTTAAGGGGGCTAAATATGAAGCCTGTGGAGGCTAAGTAAACTTCTACAAACTATTTTTGCAGCCTCATCTACCTCTGGTCATCCAGATCTTATCTACCTGTTTCTCATTTGGGTTTTGTGTTTCCTGAGAGACTGTGACCCTGGCAGGGGAAAGGTGCTTTTTCACACTAGCTGCCTTTAACAGAATAATAAGTAAACCTGCATGTTGAAGGATGCGTATCATGTCAGGGAGTAGTTACCATCCTTGATTTACCTGTTCTGGACTAGAACTTGGTTTTGTGATGTAGACGCAGATTTTTCCCCAGTTCAATAGTGAGCCATTGCAGTGGATCCATTGTTAATTTTTAGTGTCATTATTACATTTTCACAGAAGTGTACATGAGAGAAAAGAGGACTCCATTGTTTTGCTGCTACTTGTCAGGAGCTGATCCTGCAAAACTTTACACAGGAAGTGGTATATATCCCCTTAAAAGGGCCTTCTGGACTTCAGTGTGAAGGAAGACTTGCTAACTCATTTTGTCTTCTCCAATTCCTTTTTAAATGCACATTTTTAATAAGCTCACTATGCTCAGTTAAAATTTACTTGCTAGGCCAAATGATCATCTGGTATATAAAAGTTGAAGGTATATGGTTCACGATTTTCTTTTAAAAAGGGAAAGGAAAACATCAGGGGAAAACGCATTGCAGATCTTTGACATAAAAAGCATTATGTGGCAGAAATGATGTGCTACATATTTTTCTTGGAAGCATTTTTAAAATTACTTACGTAGAATCACATAAAAAGTAAAATGAAGCATATTCAGCTTTGTTGCACCAAATGCTTAGTTTATATACTGCAGTATCCATATAGCAATGATATAGGCAGTTTGCTGTCAATGTTTCTTTTCTAATGTCTATTCTAGGAGATAAAAAATGCATTTTGATTTCTCTCTCCCCTTATGCTGAATTTTTTTTTTCTTAAAGTTTGTATTTATAGAGTACTACAAATTATCATCAGCTCTTGTCTGTAGCAGACTGTAACTTCTTTGTAACACATATGAATAATGGAAGTTCCCAAAACTTCTGGTAATTCAAAATAATCATGTATTTTTTGTTTCCACGGAGTGGGATGTAATCAGTAGAATACCACCTCGAGTCCTATGTGATTTAGGCGAAGGGAATACGCTCCTCTGGATTTGACATAGGCACTGGTGACAAAATAAAAGTACTCTGCAAATATTGAAAACAATACACTTCTTCCGTGAATGGAAATTCTCAGAACTGCAGGTAATGAAATCCAAAGGAAGAGGAAGATGTTTGAGAGGATCTACAAGGTTACCTCAGGGAAGTGGAGCCTGAAGGCTGAGCTACAGAGGAAGAGAATTTCTGCTATTTGTCTGTTCTACTTCCTTGTCAATCTGCTGGTCACTTTTTTTAAAACCCAGTTTCCTGAAGTCAAGGTTAGGACCCGGATTTATCCTATGTGCTGAAATGCATCAAAGTAGCATTACAGTTTGTCATATTTCCTAACCCGCTGTAAATGCTTCTTGTTTTGACTGGCTGAACTTGAGTACTAACAGGAATGGACTAAGTACTACTGCCATTTTGTTCTCATCTAATTGAGATCCAGTTGGAAGGGAAATTAAAGTCATACTGTTTATATTTGGAAAGCGGTGTGAAGCTTTGGAGCAGTTTTTTTCAGTTTGTTGCACTGAGTTTTGTCCCTAAAGGAAATAGCAGTTCTCTGGTGCTATCTACTAGATGCAAAATTGTAAGTCAGAAATTTCAGAACTATGTAAAAATTGTTCCATCGGATTTCCTAGATCTTGCAAAAATGAGCTTTGGTTTCAGTGAAACCTGAAATTGGACAAAAAAGATGGGAAAGTTCAATATATTGTCAAGTATTTGCTTGACACTAATTTCTCTGTATTTATTTTTACAAACAAGGAATTCTCAGGTCTCTTCTTAAACCGTGAAGGAATAATATGAGCCAGAGTAACTTTATATTTTACAAGCAGGCAGCTTTGGTTTAGAAAGTCACTTTTAGTTAGGCTTTTACAGTTACTTTCCTAAGTTTGAATTGTGTTAGTTACATCACGTGATACTTTCACTTTTTTTTTTTGCAAACCAGGGAGACATACTACAGCTGTCTTCATGTAAACATTGCATAACTCAGCAAAATGCTACTTGGTGAAGGGTTTGGAAAACATGTCTTAGGAGGAGAGGCTGAGGGAGCTGGTATTGTTTAGTCTGAAGAAGGGGAGGCTGAGAGGAGACCTTCTTGCTCTCTACAGCTCTCTGAAGGGAGGTTGTAGTGAGGCGGGTGTTGGCCTCTTCTCCCTAGTGACTGACGATAGGACGAGAGGAAATGGCCTCAAACTGTGCCAGGGAAGGTTTAGATTGGACATTAGGAAGAATTTCTTTACGGAAAGAGCGGTTAGGCATTGGAACAGCCTGTGCAGGGAAGTGGTGGAGTCGCCATCCCTGGAGGTGTTCAGAGGGTGATTGGATATGGTACTTCAGGGCATGGTCTAGTGATCATGGAGCCACTGAGTGGTAAGTTGGACTTGATGATTCTAGAGGTCTTTTCAACCTTAATTATTCTATGATTCTGTTATTTACCAGCTGGGGATTAATTTTTTGAGTCATGCTGAATCTGCATGAATATTAAATTCAGATGTGGAGCTCAAAGGCAATGGGATATGATGCAATTTCATTGCTTCTTTCTACAGATTTTGTAAGAAAATTATTTTGTGAGAAAATAATACAGTATTACAAAATTTAGGTGGAGCCGCTTTTCCTAGATGGCACATCTACTGCTTCCTCTTCCAGGCATGAAATTCCATTGGGTTTGCCATTTGTTAACTTTGCAGAATGTGTAAGAAGAACAACAAATGGATTTTTGAGGTATGTCAAGAAGCAAATTGGGCAGCTACACATCTATATTGTCAGACATACAGCGTTATTGGAGAAGGACAGTGGTCTGTGAGCTCTGTTGTGCTGTCATTTGCTGCCTAGTCCTACTTGCATGAGTAAGGAGTATTCCGTCTGAGTTTGACTTGTGTCCTCCAATAAATAAAATGTAGGACTTCCTTGAGGAAACATCACATGCAGAAGCCAAAGGAGTTGTCCATATTTGAATGAGCTGCTGATGTCAGAGAGGAATGTGCCCAATGACTGTGGGGTGAAAACCAGATTCAGGGAACTCGTTTGTGTTTATGTTGGCTTGGTGCTCAGACATTCCTCCTCCTCAGACCAGTTCCCAGCTGTGCTTCTGCTGGTCATACCAGCTTCCTTAGGAATGTTCTTAGGGGCTCTCTTCACTGCTGCCATAGTTGTCTATACAGAAAAACTTCATTAAATGCTTAAGCAAGCAAATACAGTCTCCCTGTATGCATTCACTTTGTTCCACTCAAGTTTATACTCAGATGTGGTATCCTGCAGGCTATAGGTAAGGCCTAGGAATACAGAGAAGCATTTAAAAAGGAGTAAAATAGGTTTGCTGGAATCTTGAGCAGTAGTTTTCTCTCTTCATGCATTATTATATTTTCATTTTGGGTTGGGTTTTTTTTGAGAATGTATCTTTGTGAAAGTGTGACCTTCTGCACTCAAACAGATTGACCCTACCTCTCATCGCTCAATAAATCAGTGTACTCATAGCATCAGTTGTAAAATACCCCCATTTTTAAAGTTAAATGACTGTATCACTTTAAAGGCTTTAGAGCTGAAAGCCTCACAGTGTTTCATCTTTCTACCAAAAAAGTCTGCACGTGCTTTTAACATTAAAAATAGAGAGAGGTAATTTACCATCCTCCGGCAGATTCCTGGCTTTTCAGAGTCAGGCGTTCTTCACAGGAACTCAGGTTACAAAACCTCAGTGTCAGAAAGCCTGTAAAGGAGAGCTCTGCAGGGCAGGAGTCCCAGCAATGTCTTTCACTAGGGCTGGTGTTTCAAAGCCTAGATTTGCAGCTCTGCAAAGTGGAGAGGCCAGCCACATCTTACTGGGCTGGTGTAGCTCTTGGGTATCCTCTACCAGAAGCAGGCCTGCTGAGCTATACTGGAATACTAATGCCTCCACCCATGTGAAACTTGGCTCCAGCAGTGTTGTTGCTGGTGGAGGTTTGCCCGTATACAGCACCTCCACAGGTTAATGAAACCTTCTGTGTTTCTGTTGACAAGAGGAGGGATATTGGTGGCTTTTGTCATCCCGGCTTAAAGTTTCCTAGAAAACTCTAAATCCTCTGGTGTCAATAGGTTGTGTTCTGTTGCACTGTTTACAGCTTAAAATGTGTGAATCTTCATAGTGAAATCAAGGTGCTGTTTTCCTTATGCAGATCTTTAGTGTGGAAAATGTGAAAAAATACATACCTTTCATAAAAATGTTCTATCAGTGGCCTCTGTCTTTGAAAAAATCCATTGCTGGAACAATCTTGGCATGCTTTGTTAGCTCAAATTCTGGGTAAGTTTTTATTTCTTGCTCCAATCAGTCCATTTTTTTGGAAGGTATTCTCTGGCTGGTTGCCATCCCCTGCTCAAGATTCAGCTGAAGTAGTTCAGCAGAAACACGTGTATGTCGCATGTAAAACTATTAGGATTTATAGGATGATAAATATTGCATATGTGAAAGTATTTACTTTGCAATTGGGATGCATTGATGCTCTGAAGGTGTGAAGATTAATGTTGAAACAATTTCATTCATTTACATACTCTCTTGTTGTATGATTTTGATGTATGATTTTAAAATGTTCCATTTTCAGGTGACAATGGCCAGAATTGGGATAAGTGAGAGTCATTCAAAGGAGACCTGTGAAACAATACTTTTTGCTCTCCGAATGGCAACGTGGAATCAGATTTTAGATCCCTGGGTGTACATTCTTCTCCGGAAAGCCGTACTTAAAAACCTGTACAAGATCACAAGGGGATGTTGTGGCATGCACATCATAAACTTACACATGTGGGAACTCAGCTCCATCAAGAATTCTTTGAAAGTTGCAGCAATATCCGAGTCACCAGTAAGTTCCAAACAAATAAACCTACAGCCACTTAGCTCTACAGGACAATAAAGTTAAACTCAGTGGATGAAGAGATGATGGAGATAATGGTCATACATGGACAGTACCTTAAGATAAATTCCAAGGTTCAGTGGTTTGGCACTTATTTTAAATGGTGAATGGTTTGCTCTTGTTGCTTACAGGTTTGATGCTGCAAAGGTGCACAAGATGCACTTGAATGGTTTAATGCCCTTCAGAATACATCCCTTCCAAAACTGACAGTAGAATAATAAATTATCCTGTACTTCTCCCTTCCAGGTACTGAAGTGTACAGTGAACATTTCTTAGAATACTCCCCACCAAATCCTTTACCTCAGCAGGTATCCTAAGAACACATGCAAGTGCAAAAGTAATCTCCAAGGCAATTTTTAAAAGGTGTAGATTTTATCATATCAGTGATAACCCCAAATCCTTTGTAGAGTCACTGCTTCCTACTGTAAAGTCTGCCATCCTTTCCAGAAGGATATTCTTTGCTTCTAGGCACTGAATTTGCCAGGTGGATATGTAAAAGACATTTTGCTTGTGCCCAGCTTGTGAAATGATGTAGTTTGCTTGGTTCATTGACTCGACCTCTTAATTATTTACACTTCCATGAATATTTGGGAAAGGTGCAAACTTCATCAGTGTAAGCGCTCCTTTCAAATCTCTGACAAAACATGAGGTTCCCTATGGGAATACGGAAGCAGATAAGCTCAGCTTGCTTACAGGTACATTTTCAGTTGTATTGGTGAGTTTTCAGTCCTTTCAACATTTTTTGTTGAAATAGACATAAAGCTGTAGTTAGTCTGTAAAAAAGAGTAGGCTTATTTTTCCCCTAGATGGAAGGAAGTTTCTTGAATTGTTCCCCTAATGCATATACTGAATTGCTCTTGAGATACATCTGCTTCGTTTGTAAAAGATCACATGTCTCATGAAAAATGTGTTTGACCAAATGAGCACCTCTGCAGGGAACTGCACTGGGAACGTGATTTTTTTTTTTTGTGTGTGAAAATGAATGGCACGTTCAATTTTTGCAGGGTCTGTGTCTGAAAAGCTGAGGACGTTCAGTATATTTAAAGGTACTGGAAAGTTTCCAGGACTTTACACAGGAGGCCCTTCACCTTTAATGCTGCTAAAAGAAGCTTTGGGTTTTGTGACTACTCTGTTAAGTGAAAATGGAAGTATCACAGACTTTGTAACAGAGGGATTGTTTGAAGATAGAAATGTCTATGTTATTTTTGCCTACTTAACTTTGAATAACTACATTAGTGGATTGTTGGTATATTTGGATAAAGTAGATAAAAAGCTGATTCACCAAGAAGACAGTCTGAGGGACCAAAACTATTCAGAAGCTACAAATTTGTGTTGTGTGTGAGAATAGTCTTAAGTCAGAAAATAAACAAAAGGCTTAAATATTTCTTTTTTTTGTTGTTGTTTTAAAAGCTATTTCCTTTTTGTTTTAAAAAGGTTGAAAAATAAGTGGGTTAAATAACCTTGTAATGAAATGAAATGGCTTCATTTACCCTTGAGTATGTGGTTTATTTTCTCAGTCACAGAGCTGATAAACCGTGGACAGATTTGATGCTGGTGTAAGCTCTGCACTGTTGCTTCACATGGGTTCTGCTGAAATCTGGAATTGTTCGGTCAGTGCTCAGTTTGCCTTTTGCATTTCATAGAATGTGATGCCAGTGTATCTGTTGACATAAATTATTTGTTCTTTAAGGAATATTATTGTTTTAGCAGCTGTAAAAAAATGTTGGTCTGTAAATTGTTGAAGTATTTGATAGGTGAATGAAGCTTGTCAATGTTCCATTTTGTTCCGTGTTTAAATGTACCTTGTGTAGTTCATACTGGTTGTCTTGTAAAACAAACAAAAGTTTATATGTATATGTGATTTCTTATATTTTGTGTACTAACACATATTGAATGTAAATTGCAAAGCCTCATTAAAGTTGTCAAACTGTATCTTGAGACTTATGATTTTTTTGCATAACAGAAAAGATCTGAGGTTGTTAAAAGTAATTCTTATGATAAAAAACCTCACACTGGATTCAAGCCAGCCACTGCCATTCATATATGTAATGTCAGTTTTGAAGGTAGAGAGAACAGTGAGAATTCAAGCAGGAGGTGGCAATGTTTGTACACTTCATTGTCGTGTGAGCAGCCCAGTGCAGTTGGTGGCCTAAGGCAGACGAGGCCAAGTTCTGAGCATCCATGCTTAGAAAATGCAAATAAAAGCTGGAGCTGAGTGAGTTTGCTGAGTGAAATTATAGTGGTTTTATACAAATATCTGCCAACATGTTACACAGACTTTGATTAGTTTCACAGACTATGAATCCTGAAAAAAATGTGAATTTTGCTGTTAATGTTTTGTTTTGTCAAGCAGAGGCAACTCAGATAAGTCACCCAAGGATCTGTTACCACTGAAAGTGATTTGATTATCATTACGTTTCATCTCACAGGAGAGCCAGCAATGCGCTGTGCTGTATGATTAGCAAATTTTATGTTTTATGGAATATGAGATTATAAAAAAGACAGTGGGACAGATTCACGTTAGGATCTGAGTATTGCCAGGCATGGAGAAAAGGGCAGTCTGTTTAGCAATGTGCTGGTGATCCCTTTAGAGGTTGGCTAACAGTATGAGCAGTCACGAGCTGCCTATTTACTGCTAGGCAGCAATTAGTGTCTCCAGAGCAGGCAGGGACAGTAAGTGTTCTGGTGGGAAGAAAATGAATCTCATTTCTGACTAATGACTGAAGAAATCCTCAGGGTGAGAGAATATTTTAATCTAATTGGGATCTTAAGCAATGGCAGGCTATATAAAGAATCACATTATCTTGAACTGAGGTCCTAGCCTGGGCTGAATCAACCTGCTGAAGCAAAGAAAGCACCAGTAACAAGTTTGTCATTGTGGGGATTAGGCAAGTATCTGTAGTTTGTTACCTAGAGACAAAGATGGAGAGCAAGGTACAAGGTCTTTTTGATCTGATTCTTGAAGCAAAGTGTCCAGTTTGTGTGTTTATTTTCAGGTATTTGTATATAAGTGTTTTTATTATTTCAGTCTGATGTGTTAGGAATGATTTCAGGAACAGCAATACATACCAGTTCTGTAGCCATGGTGATCCTTTAGGACAAGATGTTGGGACCTTTCAGATATTCCTTGCCTACTGATAACACTCCTCCAGGACGTTCCTGGTAACACAGCATGCCACTGATTAATTGCATAGATTGGCATGAGATTTAATTCTCAACACTTGGTTCCTGGGAAAAGGTGAACAAGTCCCAGGGGAATTTACAACACCTGTCATGCCTTTTATTGCTTCCTAGAAAACCCCAGATGCTTTCCAATTTAAACTTAAGTGATCTGCTACCATTAAAAATGGCAAAACTGGTCTTTGATTTCAGCAATGACTTTCAATTCAGTCTTGCTGCATTCTATTTGGGAAAGTATTTATTTCTTGAAAAGACAATGGTTTCCTGCTGAATGTGACTTAATTTTAAAACTAGGAAATGCTGTTAGTATTAATACTTAAATACTAACAGTGTAATGCTGTTCCAAAGATGAGTAAAAGGGGCTATTTAATATGAGCAATTGCATTTTATGATCTTGAGATAATCCTGTATTTACTACTTCATGATGAGGAATAACTGCAAGGGAAAAACAACCAGTTATGAGTTCCAGTATCTGTTGGCCATCAGATAATACTGAATGTGTATCTCAGATGGAAACCATTGCACATTAGTGCTATGTGTATTGATTCAGTAACAACATGCTTTTTATTCTCATATAAATGACTTTTTGAGGTGGGCTGCTCCTTACCAATGGATACAGCAGTGCGGGGATACGTGGTGACAGCTGTTTGTCTCTGCTTCTCATCTAAAGCACGGGAGCTGAGTAAGCAATGAGAAGAATATTGCATTTGATATCATATATTCTCTACATGATCACAGCTCAATTTCCTCTGACTACTAGTATATCCAACTGGATGCTTTTGAAGGAGACCTTTTTGTGTTTTAAATACAATTCAGACTGTCAAGTAAAGGATCCCCTCTATACCAAAACATTTGCCAGGCTGCTATTAGCTTCTTGGAGGTGGCTGATCCAAGGCTGGGAGGATGAGGTGTCTGGCCATGAGCTCTTGCTGCTGCCTTTGCACTGGTTTTGGCATTTGAATGTACCATGAGTTGACTGAACTTGCAAAAATGGCAAAAAAAAAAATAAAAAATGAGCGCAACAAAAGAGGGATTAGCTGTTTACAGACTTAGTTGAATTGCTCTGTGTTGCAGTGCCAGAAGCTTTGCAAGAGTGAAGCAAAGGGAACATGGAGGGGGGTGCATCACTGAAGGGAAGGGCAATGAGACCGCCCTCTGAGGAGCTGTTAATTTTACTCAGCTGTTTTGTGAACCCATGACATAAGTAGGAGGAGATCAGGATGATGAGCAGGACCAGGACTTGCTTGTTGTTCTGGGATACTGAAATGTAACACAGAGATTCATTAACTCGTACTTTCTTCAGGCTTTTCCAAGCTTTCCTGGTTGTTTAAACAAATTAGTTCACAATGTTCATTTATTTATTTAGGTGAAGACAGAAAAAGGCAATGGCTGTTGTAGGTTTTTCTCTATCCTTCATTATTTGTTTGTTCTTCTCTGGTAAGCAGCAATCCATACTTTTTTTTCATTTTCACTTCACTTTAATAGTGTCTGGCAAATCAAACCAGATTTGCAGTCTGACGCATGTGTAGCTGCTGCTCTGCTTTTCTGCAGATAGATAGGATCTGAAACGCTGTGGTTAAGTACAAATTCTTATTAGGAGGCTTCCCTTCCTAAGATTGGAGCTAGGGAGTGTGCAGAAAGGATCCAACCCTAGCAGGACAGGAGAATATAGGTGTGAGTATTTCCAGGTCTTCTCCATGCTCCTTCCAGCAGCAAAAGAAAAGTGTTCCTTTTTCCAGGTAACTTTTTTTTACTATTATTGTTATTTTATTTTTATTTTTTTAGGAGAGAATTACCATAGGAAAAAGTCCCATCTGGCTCTGGAGAAATGTTGTAGTTTGACGACTCTTTGGAGGCAATTCAGTCAAGAATTACATCTGTTGGTGGAAACAGGGATTTTATAAACGTTTTATAAAACATTAGGTCTTACTCAGTGCAACTTATTCACAAAAAAACAGAGAAAAATCAAACATAATATTTGAAGCAAGTTAGAGGAGGAATTAGTAACACAAAAATTGCCAAACATCTAGTCAGTCATAATTGTTTGCCATAATAGATCTGACCCCCCTCATATGGGGAAAACAGCTTCCTACGAATGTTTCAGCAGCTTCAGAAGGTGATACTTAAAGAACAAACCTATTTACCTCACTTGTCCCTTTTTCTTACTGTTTACAGTAGTAAACCAGATAACTTCTGAAGTGATTGGACTATGGCTAAGTATAAAAAATATCATTTCAAATGGAATTAAAAAAAACATTTATAATCAGGATGAGTTAAAGAGTGACATGAATACACTAATGACTTTGTTTCTTGGCAACACGTTCATGGAGTCTTTAAAAAAAGTCCTGTGGTTGCAGGAATATAAACATATATCTATCAGCTGTTTAATTTCAGCACCATGGTTGCAAAATAAATACTTGGTACAGAAGTTTGCAAAGATATATCCATTTCACTTTTAAAAAATCTATTGCTAGTAGAAGGTTGACAGGTTAAAATACTTGAGTCAAAAAGTTTCTATCAGTAATAAATACATTGCTACCAAGTAGCTACCATTCCCTGTACAGTTTTGGGTGTTTGTGTATTTACTTTCTTTTGAAGCCAGCGGAAGAAAAACACTTTAAATTCCACTATCAGTTATAAATTCAGGTATCTGTAATCTGAAGTAATTTCTTCGTTGAATTTACATGTTTTAGTACTTTTTTTTTTTTTGCTTCAGACACACTGAAGACAGAGCTGTGTGGAAGTGAGGGCTCCAGCAGAAGAATTTAGAATATCTTTTTTTAATTTGATATATTTTTAATGAACTTCCTTCTACCAAGTAACTTGCAACCTGACACATTAATCCCACAAAATATCACACCTTCATTTCACTCCCAAATAAATGTTCACATTTCACCGTGTTTGGCTGATATATTTCTGCTCACGTAAGTATGTTCTTGGGAAATACTTTATTTCCGAAAAAATAGTTTATATGCTGTCAGTGATCTCAAAGGAACGCATTAGATGATTTGCCAATATATATAGGGGAACCAGGTTTCTTCCTTGAACTTTTGTAAACTATTTCAAATATTTCTGTTTTCAAACAAAGGAAAAGCAATTGTCAAGAGGAACTAAGCATCATTCATATATTAAAAGTTACTTTCCTTAAAACGCTTTAGGTCACCAAGCAGGAACTACAATTTTTGCTATGGTTAAGCAGAGATTATTCTTCCAACTTGTGTACTTGGTTATTAAGAATTATCCAACTCACTGTAATTAATTTAAGAGGATGATATTTTGATAAAGAAAAAAAAAAATAAAAAGCCCCAAATAAATTACTGTAATACTGATAGCTTGATAATGGAGCATCACCTACTACGTCAATAAACTATACACGGATTTTCAGTCAGCAGTTTGTATAGTCCTGCTGGTGCTAAAATGTCAGTAGTTCATGAAAATGTACTGAGTTTAGGGCAGTAATGTGGAGAAAAATAACATCCTGAATCAAAGCCTTGTTAAGGTTTTACGTGAGTGCCAGAGGCTCCTGCCAACATGGTAATTAGTGTTGTACAGTCACATGTACTGCCACATTTTACTTAGTTCATTTTGCTTTCTCAGCTATGAAAATTAGAAATGCTGCTTTCATTTCAGACCTGTGAAGTGAATAATGGGGGACCCAACCCAGAGTGCACGTTTGTGCACTGCACTTTTTCCATAGGAATGCAATGATTTTGCAGTGTAAATGTCAGTAGTGAAATATAATAAAAAAGTAATTTTAAATAGATGGTTAGGCATTGCTGATGATATTCAAAGTTGTTATTTGCATACATTTTTTATTTTCTTCCATAGAAAAGGCTTGGGAGATGTAAGTAAAATGAAACCAAGGATATTAAATTATTGTAAATATGTGTCTGCGTCTGATCTCAGTGCTAATGTGAGGCTTGGATCTTGGATATATTAATTTTAAGTGAGATCACAAAACCTCTGGAAAAATCCTGGATGACAGAACCAACCCAGTATAACTTCATCATAAAAGGTAAAAATCTCAAGTGTAATGTTGTCTGGTATACTTATTTTCAGGGAAATTATGCAAAGAACAGATGGGGAAAGTTATAGATGTCATATATTTCAACTTTCAAATAATTTTTGACAGAGTGCAGTACCATGGCCTGAATGGATGAGCTTAGTCCATATGTTCATATATTAATCCATGTATCTGAACAAGGAAAAATCTTGGCTGGAGACAAGGAAAATTGCATAAAGTGGGTTAAATGATAGTGTCATACACATGCCAGCAGACTCTCAGCCAGAAGAGCCACTTTTTGTGATTGTGCTCTCACCAGGAGACAAGATGATGACGTAGTATTTCTCAATCTGTTTTACACTGCATGTTGCTCCAGAAAGATCCCAGAGAAATCCCACTTGTCAGCGCTCCTCACATTCTTCTGGGTGATGCTCCTGTGGTCTGGATGTGATGCTTCAACAGGGCTGGTGAGCAGCCTATGGAAGCCCTTTGAAGGCAGGGACGTTGTGAACCCCAGCTGCTGTGATGTGTGGGTGTCCTTGGGAGGCTGGCTGGAGCTGCTAAAAGCCCTGCAAGCCTCCAGCATCAGCAGATCCATTATGCAGTTTCTGAGGTAGGTGGAATTTATACTCTGGCCAGTACAAGAAAGATTGGTCTGAAGCTGTGATGGTAAGATGAATATAGATTCTTTTCATCGTGAAAAAGGAGAGAAAAAAATCAATCCTGTAGTAGATTCTTTTTTTTTTTAATAATAAAATATTTCACCTGTAGTACAGCTCTGTGAGTATATGCTACCTAGATGACAGCTCCAATAAGGCACTCTTCTCAAGATTCTTATTCCACAGGGAGGAATGTAAGGTCACTTGAAAGCAATAACTAATTATAAATTTTCCTATTTACCTCAGGCCTTACTATGTGCAGTTGGAGCAAAGAAATCTCTCAAGAAAACCTGTGTGGAAGGTATGTACAGCTCTCAGGAGCAGAACAGAAATTCCTCATTTGCTTGAGACCTGGGTTTTCTGCCCTGGGTGACTTAATAAAATCAACCCGCAATGTGGCCAGTGATTCCATGCCAAGGGGTTTGCCTAGTGTGTGTCAGCCTCAGAGAGAGGTGAGGACACAGGGTTAGAAAACTGTAAATAAATTGAAGGGATGTTAGCATTTTCTGTGAAAAGCAGTATCACTACTTCTGTGAATTGGAAGAGAAACCAAAGCAGGACTGCGTGAATTTTGCTTGTATATCTGAGATGTTCTGCTACTCAATGTGGGAATAACTGGTTTTCATTTCATTTGATATGAAAGTGGGACTCATTTAGCCTAATCTTCAACCCTAGCCCAGTACAGGAGAAACTATTAGGAAAATAAACCAGTAGAGAGAGGTAAAGCTACCCCTAGTGCTTTAATCAGCACTTGTATCGGTGAACTCTCTTCCAATTTCCATTTTTCATCTTTTCTCTATTTTTTTTTTTCCTGCCTCTTTCTTCCCTTTTCTAATTTCTTTGTGTTTTCTATGTCAGTGGTAGGAATTTATGGTAGAAGTAATGAGATGCTACCCTGTTACAGTTCTGGTAGGCTTTCCCCAGCTACCCACCTCTACTGCTTATCTTTGGGACTGTGAAATCCTCATCTCCTCCACTGTATTGTTCATAAGTAGTTAGCCGCAAAATCAATGTGTGATGTCTTTCAGAATACATAGTAATGCAAAAATATCGAGTTCTAACAGAATAAGCAGAGAACCACTGTCAGTCAAACGCACATGGCAGAGGACTGAGTATAATGCAATACACTGTTCTTAGTACTGCAAATTTACACTTGCTGTCCTCTCAACATTTCTGCCATGCAAATCAATGAATATAAGGACATCTGTTGTAACCCACTTTTCTGAGAAGATTTCTGATTGGGGGGCATATGCTGAATGGAATTAACTCGCTCCTGGTGAGAGACAAACAGCAGCTGCAGCCCCCTCACCCTCTCACTGGGAGGGTCTGATTGACCAAGGGAATCAAACTAGTTTTGCTACTTCTTACCTGCTTTCTCCACAAAGAATAAAAGTGAGAACATGAGGGGAACCTAGGACTGTGCTACCGATTTCATGGCTTTTATGTGCTGTGTTTGCCAATTTTTATTTTTATTTTTTTCCCCAGGTTTAAGAAATATTTCTTAGTGCTTGCAAGGAAAATGAGAAATGACAGTAGTTACTCTCTAAAAGATGATTCACCAATATCTTAAACTCTGCTAGTGATTTACAGTGTCTGGTTCTGATCTGGGGGATAAGTTATACTTACTGTGAGCTGCAGTGAATGATCCCATTGCTAGTAAGCAGGGATGATTCATGCTGCAGTATTTCATGAGTGCGATGTGTCTGCTAGTTCTACTGTAATGCCTCAAGTAAACATTGCAGTCCACAACCACATAGCCTGCCTGAGATAAAAATAGATGTGTGAATAGGGTTAAAACAATAATGCTCACTAATGTCACTTGTGCTGAAAACAGTATGTTCGTGTTCTGCCATCAAGAGGTAAGGAGTTTCTGGGTGACTTCTTCAACTTACATGAGAGGGACGTATCCTCACTCGTTGGAACTCCATTCTACCTATGGCTATCAGGAAAGTTTCTACTTACCTGGGGAAGATGAGTAAGTAGATCTCCCTGTTCCCGATGTATTAATTTATGCAAAACTTGTTCACTGTTGGCTAATGACTGTATATGTGCAACAATATGTGTGTAGCAACATGCCACTATTTAGCAAAGTATTTACCAAAACAATGAGAGGATTGCAAGAAGATAAGTCACATTGCACTAGCTCCTCATTTTTTGTCTGTTTCTTTGTGTGCCGTTAAAAATGTACATATGCAGTTTGAAGCTCAGCCCCTTTGTTTGACTCTACCCACTTTGTTTGACTGGATAGGCCTCAATTTATTTATATTTAAAATAATTTTTATATTCAAAACAAGTCAAACTTGCTGAAATACAATTTATTTTACTTTTCCAGTTATTATTTGATGTGGAAATTGAAGAGCTATCCTCTGAGGGTGATGCCACGATTATTTTTTTTTCTTTTGTCTTTCTTTTTTTTTCCTTTTTTTTTTTTCTTTCTTCTGCATCTCCCCC
>VWZK01009050.1:0-12810 GCA_013396935.1 Baryphthengus martii | reverse complement strand
TTTTTTTTTTCTTTTTAATCTGCAAAGAAATTAGACTTTCGATTCTCTTGAACTTTCAGGGATATATTTGCGCACTGAATCCATGGAGATATTTTTTAATGATAAACATTATAATGATAATGTGTTTATCATTAAAATGTGTTTATCATTAAAATAATGACATCAGCTTAATGTCACTATTCTTGGTGAGAAGATAAAGGGATTTGCTTTCAGATATATGTTAGTAAACCTACTTATAACAGTCTACAGATTTTAACTGCTACAGCAGTAAAAATAGACAAAGATGCTCACGTGTTTTTAATTTTTTTAATATGATTCAAACTCAGCCACAAAAAGCCCTTCAGCTTTTATAGCCGAAATGCACAAGCCGTCAGAGAATGGAGGACTTTCTTTTTAAGGCTCTGAAGGGCAGATAACTCCTTTGACATTCAGCTTCCATCAAAATAAGCTAGCCTCCTTGCTACTATCACAAGCTGTGACAATTATGTGCTACACAGTAAGTACATTTGGTGCATAGAGCAATATTTATTTCTCATGTCTTGATGGTAAAACTATTGAATATATTTCAGACCTGTATGTCCGTTGCTGAAATTGTGGTTTCTTGCGAGGGAGAGCTCGGTTTGTGTAACAACAGTTTATAAAAGTTCAAAGTCCAAATTGTGAAAACCATAAGGAGCTAGAAGAGAATCCCTTATCTGGATGTCATTAGCAAAATGCTGTCTGACTGCTGCCAGCAGTGTACATGAGCCTCAGCCACAGTTGTGCTTTCTAAAGCATTGACTTTTATCTGCTCTGAAATAATTTGTTGAAGGCAAGAAAGTACTTAATTTGAGCTGGTACAATAAAGATAGGTATGTGGATAGGTATTAATAGGCTTTAAAAATGCAATTAAAACAAGGGAAGCATCTTTAAATCCGCAGAAAGATTTGGTCTTGGATTTGGTTCTGTTCTCAGTGATGGAAATAAAAAGCATTTAATGGAAGAAGAAAACCACCCCAAACTATTTAAGGATACATCCACACTTCATGGTGCAGTGTGCAGCGGAGGGATAGCATATCTGAGTTCAAACAGTGTAACAGGAGTATCAGAAACAGTGTCAGTGCAGGGTGAAGCTGTGCAAGGCAGGCCTGCATGCTGTAATGGCATTCAAGAGAAGCCTTGCATTTATTCAGGAAATTGGCTCATAATAAGTACACATGGTTCAAATGAACATGGAAGAAATGAGTACACAGTGAAATTGACCAATTTGGTTCTATATTCTAGTGGAATTAAAATGCTGGAGTTAGATGTAATCACACATCAAAGTTGTATCGTGCAAATTATACACAATGATATTACATGGCAGTAGATTTAATAATTGCAAGAGAGATAACGCTTGCAAGTCATTTTCATGTAATCTAACACAGACCTCTTGTTAGTCTGTGTTATGTGGGGCAGGAATTTAGATTGTGTTCCTAGCTCACATGGCTGAAGAAACCTGCCTGTCTTTGGTTATTAGTTTGCTATGAATATGAAAGTAGTATAATGTTGAATGCTCGACCTGGAAGAAAAGAGCAAGCAGGAATACAGATTATAAAATTGTGACAGACAGACTTGCTGAGCAGGTACGTGTATTCTGTCTGAAATTAGGCAGGAATTAGGACATGCCAGGACAGGTCAGCACAACTGAATGAGGATTCATAGCATCAGAGGTAGATCTGAAATTGGATAAGCAGGGTAAACAGTCATTCAAGATGGTGTCATTGAGCAGCTTCATTGATCAGCTTCATGGATCAGGTTCATAAAATGTGATCTCAGTTCTGAAATAACTTTGTGGCCCAAGTGTAATGTTCATAATCACCTATTCTATCTCATTCCTTTCCTGCTCCTTGTACGGCAGGGGAGGGTGAGTTGGGCAATGGCTGGACCCTTTTATCTTCTAATGAATTCTGTGTCCTTGAATGCCCCCAAAGGATGTTCATTGTCTGTATACATGTTTGCAAAGAGGTGGCAGCCTTGACTATGAGACCATCTGTGAGACTCCATGAGAATGCAAAGTATGACCGGTTGCATTTTCTGAAGTACGAAACATTAACCTTTTGTTTAAAAAAGTCATGTTATGTGCCTTCCTGAAGGGAGTCTTTTTGGGAAAAAGTCAACAGAAGCAGTTCAGCTGTTTGTGGAGATGTGACTGGGGAATTTGTTACTTGGCTCATAGCCGGTGGGAAAAATAGATAAGGATTGTTTTGTGGTGCGTATGTACATGCAGTGCAAACTTTGACTGCAAAAGGAACACTAATTTAGGCATTTTCTGTCTTTTGAGTGTTTCTAACTTTGAAACATTCGTATCTTTAATGAAGATTTTTATTAATTGTGTAGATAATGGAGAAGCTTGCCTTCATAAAAACCTTGATTAATATAAAATCCCATCAGAAATAAATTGAGAAGGTGTTCACCAGCCAGAAAGTAGATGATCTTTCTTTGGGCTGTATCTATTGTAAATTTCTCTGGAACTGCAACGCATGGTATATGGAGTTTCCGTGGAAGGGACAGATTGTAGGAGAAAGCATGAAGGTGCCCTGTGGGAAAGGAGGTGGTGTGGACTACAGGTTAAAGAGCTGCACACAGGTCCTGATCCTTGGAGTTCTGCTTGCTGGAAGCCTGAACTTCTAGGCTGTGCTATAAAAATACATTTTGCTACAACACTGCAAAACAACAGCAGGTAACAGCAGAGCCTCCATCACTGAGTTGCTCTACTGCTGCAATTACAATTAAGATGTAAGCTGGTTTGTATCTTTCACGAGAAAATGTTTTTAAGTCAAAAGTGCAATTTTTTAATTTTTTTAAATACAACTTACTTTTGAGCACAAGACTATGAAAGCCTCAGGAAACTTCCAATGACTTTTGCTGGAGAGGAAATATTTATTAACTCTTAAAAGATAACATATTTTCTGATTCCCCCATTTCCTACTTCTACAGAATTTGAGTTTAGTCAGATCAGATTTTATATGTATATACGTATAGAAGTTTAAGAATATATAGAAAACTTTAATTTTAGAAATAATAATATTATTTCAAACTAAAAAAAATCCGTAACTTTGCTTTCACACAGGATACTGCTAGTCTTGCAACTACTAGCAATAAACTAATCCTGTTTAACTATTTGTAGATGTTAATATTTTTATCACAGAAATATATACTTGCTTGAGATCATACACAATAACAAATATGCAATGTGAAAATATAACAGCAGTGTGAAAACATAACGGCAGTATTGAAGTAGTGAAGGATTCAAATTATTTAAACATTATTTTTCTTCTAGGAGTGTGTACATAAACAGAAGTTCACACACATATATATGTATAGCACAGCATACAGGTTTTAATTTATAAGAACTGAAGAAAGCTTCACACCTTATACTTCCCTTTATAATTATTAAAATGGCTTGTATATCGAAAGAAAACAAATTCTATTTCAAACAATTAATTATGTGAAAATAATCTGTGTAAATAAAATCCTTTTGTTCAATATAAAACTACACTGGTACTTTTATTGGTGCAAGGGGAAGAACAAAGCATTTCTGTCCCCTGTAAAAAGTATAGCTAGCACCAATTTAGCTTGACATCTTATTATCCTCATCTGGAATACTTATCTTGTAAATTCATCTTGGAAGGTTGTTTCAACTCTGCACTGATTTCAATTTACCTAATTCGTCATTTAATTATGTGCAATATTGACCATCATATTAATCAGCTATAGTTAGTAAACTACATGGGAAAATGTCTGTCTTTACACGTGTTACTATCACACTGAAATCGTTGCCCATAGTATTGCAAGGCATTACAGTTCAAAAACACAGGAAAACATGATCATAGAATCATAGAATGGTTTAGATTGGAACAAACCTTAAAGATCATCTAGTTCCAACCTCTCTGCCATGCACTCCACTCTTTATTGATACTGTTATTTCTAAATTAGTTTGTTTTCCATTTCACTATTTATTATCAGAAAAAAAAAAGCATCAAAAAGAACTTTAAAATACTGCAGCTGAAAACATCAACCCTTTGTCTTATTGGAATTTTGATTGGTTTTAAATCATTGTGTGTAATTGTGTAATTCCTTCAGATAAATGTTCTTTTACAGGTAAGCCCATATACAAATAACTTGCAATAGGACCTGTGTTTGAATATGTGTTGCCTATTTTTTATATATGAGGGATCATGATTTCAGCTGTTTGTTGTGTTTTTGTTGTTTTTTTTCAGAAAAAGATTTTATTAAAATTATTATTTTTTTGCTGTTTTTTTTTTCTTTACATTCTGAATCAATATTTTCTAATTTGATAAATTTCTAGCTACCTCTTATCAGATGGCATTGGTTTACCATTGAAGCTGAGAGGTGGCTTCAGACAATAGGACCAACCAGTGGGGCACTGGTGCATCCAGCTCTTCATTGGGCAATCCTGAAGGACCTTGAAGGGAGTTCACCTGCCAAGGCCAGGGCTTGTACTCAGTCCATCCATTCTTATGCACAGGTGCTTTCCGCAGCAGGAAGAGGAAAAGGACTTTTCTTCTGCCAAGCCACTCTTTAGAGGATCGATGCTCCTATCTTTATCCAGTCTTTTGAGCAGTTACTCTTCTAAATTGCAATGGGAGAAAAGATGCATCTGTCCTCATCTAGGCAGTATTTAGTACATTAGACTGCAATTGTTAAATTATTGAGAGCATTCTTTCAGATAAAGAGAACCTAAAAGAGCACCCATATCACCAGGAAAAACATTTGAGTCTGCTCAGGCAGAGAAGGGGATGATGATAGGTTTCCCTCACCTTAGCTGAAGGATGTACTACAGAGGTGTTTGTATAATGGAATATGGGCTAAGTGAAGAAGAAAGTCTTCCTTCAAGTTGTATCAAGAGAGTTGAAGCAACCATTAGCACTTGCACGGTACTTGACCCTGTGCATCTGTACTATAAAACTACATAGGGGATCAAACAGGGACATGGTGTAGAAAAATATCTGAGCTTTGAAACTTGATCAACTTAATCTATTAGCTAGAGACCAAAGATATTTTTCTGCCAAAGCTGAGATGCTTCTGGGTTTCCTTGGAGTAACGAGAAGTTTTTCACTGCAACTTCAGATTTGTATGACTGAAATCCATTTCTGAATCTTTATGTAGTCTTTCAGGAGACTTCTGAAAGTCTTTGCCTCTCTGTAAAGACAACTGTGACAATTTCCAAGAGTAGACAGATGCACTTCTCAGCCAGGATTGCATCCTGCTTGCAACAAAAAGCAGAGGTGTACAAAACTACTGGCAAATACCACTTCATTTCCAGTCTGCACCATTAAGTTCTTGGGCTATACTCATGCTAAATAGGACAGAGTAAAATGCTTCTCAGAATTATGCAAGTACTCTGCAGGAAATCCACGTGATGTGTTTCCTCCCTGTCCTGCTCTGATACACTTTACCCTGTGGAGAAGAGCTTTAAACCTAAGATGCTGCCCTTTTTTCCCTCTCCATGTACCTGGGACTTTTAGGGCTTGATGTATAATCAAGATCACTGGCCAGGACACTTTGCATCAGACACATCTGCTTATGCAATGGGCTATGTAAGTTTTATTAGTGTTACACTGAGAAATGTATTACAAAGTACATTCCTGAAATGTGCTTCATGTTGTGGCTGAAAACGGTTTATGCTCACAAGGGCATGGAATTCTTAGTGGTTTTCAATAGTACTTTTATTAGTTTCCTAAGTTAGAAGACTTGATTAGTTATTTAAAGGATATAGTCAGATTTATTAACACATTTTGAAACTCATTTGGCTGAGTGAGAAAGTAGGTGTGGAATTCCTATGAGCTAGACATTAACTGAGCTATCTTAATAATGGGCTTATCGTACTGATAATTATTTTCCTTTCATCAATGTCACAATTTTGTTTATGAAAACTAAAGGTTTTTGTCTAAAGATAGGAGGAAGCACCAAAAAAATTACTTAATGCATATATTTATGAGAGATTTTATCTTTAGGTTGATCTCTTTTACTTACTATATATTTGTTATAGCTTTCATCCAGTAATGGCTTACACTACTTTCCCTTTCAAATTCTGTATCACAAGGATATCATAAGTGGATTGTCTCCTTAGATTTATTTGACCTAGATGGCAATGATTTTGCTGTGTCTGTTTGCTTTAGGTTTTTTCTTTTGGGTTTTATGTTGTTTCATATTTCAGCTTTCACGGGATTGTGCAGATGAAAAAAAACAACAAACCAAAACAAAACCAACCACCAAACCCCAAAACAATTTAGTGTAATTTTCTTTCCTATCTGCATTTACAATCCCAGCAGGAAGAAGTTCATAGCTGAACAGATGGAGTCAGTATACAGCCCAGCTCTGTGCATGGAAGACACAAGGGCTTATGAAGCCAGAGCTCGATCAATAACTGTAGCAAGGGGGTGGAAACTTGTTGACCGTGAAGAAAGATGGAATCACAAATCATCTCTTTTGTGAGGCCATCAGTTCATATTGTTCATTTGCTTCAATGGCAAAACTGTGAAGAGGAGCAGCCACAGTCTGCCCGGGTGATGCCCAGAGCAGCTGGAGGTGTACTCTGTGACTCAGATATTTAAAAAGAGAAAATCAGCTTCTTTTTCCGAAGTCCTGAAAAAGTCTAGAGCGGAACAATAAAACAAGCTGCTTGTCATACTTTCCATCTGATCCACAGGTTTAATGTGTAAAACAGGAAAATCCCTCTTCATGAAATTGTCTTCAAGTGTGCCTTAAGAACATCATACAATTTTTAGGATGACTGAAAATTTCTGAATCAAATAAAACCAACCACCCACATGAATATGTAAAATGAAACAGAAAAAAATATTTAGGCCTAGTTAACAACCCAGAATAACTTACTGGACACTGTGTCTACAAATCAAATGAAGGGAGGTTTGGAAACTTGACATAGTAAGTAAACAGAGATGTACCAAAGCAGCTGTAAGGAAATACTTTCTTCTTCCTTTTTGAAAGAGAATGGGAAAATGCAATGTGAAATTGCTTTTATCTTGGGATTCTTTTGCATAGTCTGGAAACTGTGTTCAATATAATGTTGTCTTTGTATAGCATCTGTACAATAATGTTCCTTACAAATACGAAATAAGTAGGATGTGATGCCTAAAGCTTTGCTGATGGTGTACCTCTTCGTGTGACATTTTAGAGGATAACTTCAGTCATAAATGTTATTGAGCAAATCTGACTGGGAAATGTAACATGCCTTTTCCTTTTTTGTCCCTAATAACTTGAATGTGTATGTTCTCTGTAGTGTGTAAAGTACAGATGTGTTGATCCAAATATAGGCATTTGGAAGTTGTCTGCAGCTGAATTTTAGTATAATCTCTATAATAAGTTGTGAAATAAAAGTATAAATGGTTCCTCTTTGAAGCATATTCAGCTAGCCCCTAATAAATGCACACACAACAGCACATGGAAATGTTATAATCTGGGAGATACATTCTTGACTTTATTCACAAACTAGATAGTTTATATTTTTAAGCAGGAGTTTAGAGGTCAAGGAATATACTAGTAAGTGTATTAGAAAATATTGGGCCACAGTGGTCCATTACATTGATCTGTCAGTGTACGTATAATGCAGTACAAATAGCTTTTAATTTTCTAACTCATTATGTATCTATAAATAAACAACTTGAATTGTTGATGTTGTTAAAAGTAATAGTTTTATCATGGATTTTTAACGTAAGATTCTAAGGGGGAGAATAAGTTTGAATTTTTTACCAGCAAAGACAAGACAGTTAAAACTGTGATTAAAATTAATTTCTACCTTAAACCAAATACCTCTAATGATTAAGCTGCACATATAATAGTTTTTATTCACTTAAGGACAATAAAGAACCAGAATAAAAAGTAAATATGAAACAAACCAAAGAATTACAAGCACTGTGTATTCCTGTATAATTCATGTATTATGGGATCTAACATTTCTGCGTATTGGCAGTAGGTGTAAGAAAGACTGTAGGGTTACTGACTTGCAATACTTTTTCCTCTTTTAAGGATAATGATGTCTGTATTTAGGTAAGATGTGTGATATGTGTTTGTAAAGACAATAGTTTACCACAAGCAAAGGCATTAAATTTTCTACTTTGGAGAATATGAAACATATGCCAGAATATTTCACTTGGAACTTCTGAGCGTATTTTTACCCTTCTAAGCCATTTGTGAATTTAAAGAAGCTCAATGGCATTCGAAGGAATAGTTTCAGACTTTTCTTTTTTCCAGTGGTATTTATTTTTCTTGCAGATGTTATGAGAAAAAATTCTTCATAGAAGTAAATGTTTTAACGGTTTAGTTTATTCTCCTCTCTTACACCTTTTCTAATGAGTCATGCTGATGCATGGTGCTCAGTAGTAACTTGGAGATAGTATGCACTTGCACCGTCTTTAAGTGCTTTTGCTAGTGTGCTTGTTCTCTCACCATAGCCAGCCCCACAGCTTCTCACCACCAGCTCTTTAAATGAAAGATTCCTCAAATCTTTTTTTTGTTTTGTTTTTCTAGGTATGCATAATGCCAGCAACAGTTAAAGACAATCTCAAAGTCTTACAAGTGCTCCACTACCTAAATTACCAATTAATGTACTGTTAAGGTCTATTGTGACTTGCCTCGTGGGAGGAACTGTGATGTTGCTAAAACAGCCTCAGAGCTGTCAGGAGAAGATAAATCCACTAGTAGTTCTGCTCAGTTGTTTAAATATGTTTATGTTTGTTCTTATTTGATATCGCCACCTCCAGATCAGTATCTATTCCTTCCTTCTTTCTCAGTTCTGGGAATAAAACTAATTTGAAGCTCCTTGTGTCTATCTGGACCTTATGCTGCTGTCTGCATTGGCAGTTTGTTGTTGTATATCCAAGACAGTATTATTCATTTAAAGTGTGGATCCACATAATTTGGATTTTATTTTTGCATTCCTTTTCTTCCATATTTGCATTTTCTCAGTAATGTGACCAGACTTCTCAAACAGTGCATTCCTATTTTAAGCTTTGAGTAAATAAGACTTTAACCAGTGACATTGTTTGCTTTAGGACCAAGCTTTGTAGTTTTTGCAGTTTGTAAAGCTGTGTGCGCTAGCACGTGTATGATGATGGTTCAACTAATCCTGTTGGAGAACTGGAGTAACACATCTCAAATCATACTTTCCTGAAAACTGCTTAGATTCATGCTGCTTCATGATGATGTGCTATCAGATTTGGCAAGTATGTTGTAGTGTCTTCCAGGTTTGAATCTGTTTTTAACTGAGTCTTTAATGTGGTTTAAAAAAATATCTGCTAGAATATATCATTGGATAACTTAATTGTTTATATTTATTGTGCAGGAACAATATTATGTATTCCAGATAACCAGAGGCAGTAGAAATGTGCAAAGATCAGTCATGATATGGAAACTTTTTGGCACTTCAGCATACTCCTTTTGCTTGGACATTTGAGTCCAATTAAAGTGAAGCCAAGAATGCATGCCTTTAAATTTAAATGGTGTACTGCCTTTCAGATGTACTCCATTTATCTTCTGCTGTAATATTAATCACGAGTTTTCTGAAAAATTTCTTGGAGTTACTGTTACTCTTGTCATGCTTTCTGTTTATGCTGTGAAAACTTTGTTGATATTTCCAAATTCTTGTAAAGTGATAGAATCCTTTGAAGTTTTTGCATCTTTCCCCAAATACAGGGGCTTGTTTAGTTTTATTTTACCCTTCTGTTTTGTTTTACAATCTTGAAGACTGAAGTTCACATTTCTATCTTTATCTCCCATATTATTTTTAATTTTTTCTTATCATCGGTGTCAGAATACCATTAAGCCTTCAAATTTGACTAACTTCTGCTTGCCAACAAGTAATTCCTAAGGTTTCTAGTCTTCCTAAAGGTCCTATTGTAGACCCAAAGTGTAACACAGTCTGAAAGAGCTCAGCTTCACAAAGACTAACTCTTTGCCTTTAAAATAGTCACAGATTCTACTTTGTTTTTATGCTTTGTCTAAAATTCTCTTATAATTTTGAGTGTGGTAGATGTCATACGTCAGTATACAGCACTGTAGCTACTTGGCTGTCTAACCAGGCAAAGACATGCTGAAAACTGCTTCAGAACTAGCAATATCAAAAATGAAAATACCTTCTGCTTGTCTTCCTTCTTGCTCAGTCCCATTGCTTGCAGATACAATTTCTGCTTTTGCTATCCTCATATTTCCCGGTATGGTAAAGTTGCTGGGACTTTTTGTTTTTAAAGGAAAAGTCTCATCTTGCTTTTGCCTGCAGTGGTATGTTTTTCCATAGTTTCACACAAGTCTGGTGGGGGTTTGTTTTAAACAATCTTTAAGTTCTTTTATCACTTGTGCAATAGAGTCTTCTTCATAACTACTACCTCATGCTTCCTAACTACTACTCCCAGCTACCTCATGTCACTCCCTCTTATCAATCTTTGTTTAATAAGTTCTCTAAACAGAGACGCTGAACATCTTTAGCAAGATGACATGCCATTCTCAAATCTATTGAAGTGTGCCTGAAGTAGAAACAGTATTTTGATTATATTAATTTGCCAGTATTTATCTAAATTAATGATAGTGGTCATTCTGCAGGAAAAGGGAGCTCTCAATTTCCCTTCTCACAGAGGCTTTATGTAAAAGAATTAAATGAAATACTGCATTCTATGTGTAAACTCTGATAACCAATGTTTACTGTGTGGTAATTAGATCAGACAGATCACAAGCTACCCTTTATTTTTATGAATAAATACGCAGTTTAAACTGTAAGAAACTAGGTACTGGGTGGTTTTTTTTGCTATGTTTACTCAGGTCATGATAAGAAGAAATCAAATTGCCTGGTGGTCTATCAGGGACAGAAGGTGGAATTTACTTCTATCATTTTCCAAATCACTGTCCCATCCCAGAAATGAACGTAAAATTTCCTTTTCACTTCATTGAAATTCTGCTGCTCCATGAAAGGTGACACTTCATTATTGCTGTCTCAGTCTTCTGCTGCTTTTTTCTGATTTTTTTTTGTTTGTTTGTTTGTTTTGTTTTTTTTTCTGCCTGTGATTTTGTTTTTGTTCAGCATGCAGAGGAGATGGGGTGACATTGATTGAGAGATGGGTAGAGAACTTGGCCTTTAAGATACAAATTTATACCAACCTCAATTATCTTTGAGTGATCCATGCAAAAAGGAGCAAATGTTCATCCCAAGCAAGCCATGCTCAGCACAAATAATCTGCTGCTGAGAAAAGGCATACAATGGAACTAGAGGAGGTTGTCAGCTACATCTGTGAAAGTGTTTACATGACAAAATAAATCAGTAAAACCATAAGGCAAGCCCAACAGGAAATTACTGAGTCTGTATTTACTTTTTGTCTCCTGAGGTTACAGGAGAAAGGTGACCTCAGATAGCAATGGTAAAGGCATGAAATTCAAATTACAAATATGTGCCATATGTTTTTTAATGCATGAATATACACTTTAACACTTTTGGGTGTGGAGGTTTTGCTGCTTAATGAAAGGCTGTCATGGAGAGCATCAGTTTTCTAACCAAATTGAATCACGAGGGTGTGATTAGCAACCTGATGAGCAAAACACAGGTGTTTGGAATAATTGCCCCTTACTTGCTTTGTTATGGTGATAGAATTTATATTTTGAGCAAATACTTTCATAAATCTCTCTTGAGAGCTTCTCTATGCCAGTATTTCCACTGTGGGCCTTTTCTCGACAGCAAATTTCACAGGTCTGGTGTGGCTGGTTCAGGAGGTGTATTTGCTCTTTGTAGACTAAAACTGGCTAATACTTCTTCCAATCAACTGTGAACTTACTATCCTCCCTCTCCGCAGCTAACATCCCTTTCATTTATGCTAGAGATCAGAATAAAATGAAACTGCAGTGATAAAAACATCAAAACCACCCCATTTTTCTTTCTGTTTAACTTTATATCTTATTTTATTCTCTCCTTTCTCCTTTTTTATACAGTTTGTCTCTCTCACCTCTTCCCAGCTTCATTTTCATTTCCCCTTTTTAGGTGTTACAGTGGAAGGTATAGAATCATAGAATCATTAAGGTTGCAAAAGACCTCCAAGATCAAGTCAAACCTTCTACTCAATACCTCCATGACCACTAGACTATGTACCAAAGAAGTGCCACATCCACCAGGGATGGTGACTCCACCACTTCCCTAGACAGCCTGTTCCAATGCTTAACTACTCTTTCAGTCAAGAAATTCTTCCTAATATCTAATCTGAACTCTCCCTGGCACAGCTTGTGGCCATTTCCTCTTGTCCTGTTGTTAGTTACTGGGGAGAAGATACCAACACTGGCCTCACTACAACCTCCTTTCAGGTAGCTGCAGAGAACAATAAGGTCTCCTCTCAGCCTCCTATTCTTCAGACTAAACAATTCGAGCTCCCTCCACCTTTCCTCATAAGACATATTCTCCAATCCCCTCACCAGCTTCGTTGCCCTCCTCTGTACTGGAAGGTACAGAAATACGAAGGTATTGGCCTTCAGGACCAAAGCACAGCCACAGAAGAAGGAGAAAAGAGATGCTATGACTCTTTTTTTTTTGTATATATATATGTACATATAAATTTTTAATTTTTCACTTTTTATATTCTCTTCCTCAGGATCAGAGCAAGAGAAAAAAAGTAAATACATTACATAAAGAAGATAGAGTGGTCTTTCAGTAGTTTGATATCACATATTTATGTTTAATACACGTACTCACTGGTTAGATACTGTCTTCTTCATTGTGAAGGCCGATTCTTGCTCTCACTCAACTCTAATCCAGGTTCATGTGTTACCCTGGGTATT
>VWZK01009046.1:13245-42288 GCA_013396935.1 Baryphthengus martii | reverse complement strand
TGCCTGCCTGGCTGTGTAGTTTTCCCAGCGAATTTCAGGGTAATTGAAGTCCCCCATGACAACCAGAGCCTGTGATTGTGAGACCACTTCCAACTGCCTGTAGAAGGCCTCATCAGTTTCCTCATCCTGGTCAGGTGGCCTATAGCAAACACCCACAACAACATCTCCCATACTAGTCTCTCCCTTAATCCTTATCCACGAGCTCTTAACTCGCTCTTCATCACTCCCCAGGGAGAGCTCAATACATTCCAGTTGCTTTCTCACATAAAGAGCAACTCCACCACCTCGCCTTACTCGCCTATCTTTCCTAAAAAAGACATACCCACCCATGACAGTGTTCCAGTCATATGAGCTGTCCTACTGTGTCTCAGTTACTCATCATTAATTCTTCAGATCAACTTTGTTACCACATCAAAAGCTGTAATGCTTTTGCATCACATTTCTAGAGCAAAAGGAACAAAACTTTGCAATAATTTGGAGGATTTTTGTACATGTTTGTGACCTGGAAAAGCCCCTCGCATTGCCCAGCTGCAAGAGGGAGCTGATTTGCCTCTGTTCCTCCTGCCACAGTTCTAGACAGTGCTGGCCATCAGGGAGATGCTGGAGAAAAGACCAGGTCTTGCTGTGCCCTACTCTACATCCCTGTGTCACAGGAGCCCAGCAAGCAATTGTCCTCTGCTGACGATCAAAGAGCAAGAGCCAATTCCTAAGTGGCTCGCGTAACTTAATGGCTGCAGCTGGACGGTACAAAACAGACACCGGCTTTGCCTGCTGGGGAAGCTTGCGGCCCTTAATTGTGAATGTATGAGATACTGAGTTTATTTTAGGCAACCTGAGGCTGATCCCTTGCGTCACTTAACAAGGAGCAGTGCTCACAGTCTCTTGGATGTAACAGCCTTCATGGAACACTTCAACTCACCTTCTTACAACGAATTCAGATAATTTTGTTAAACTAGAATTGCAGACAGCCCAAGGACATACACTATATCTGAAAATAATTTGTAACAGTCTAACTCAACCATTTTGTAGCAGCTTGGGCCAGGTCAAGACAAGGTAAACATGAACATGAGAAAGAGAAACAGCTTCTGAGGAAGACAACAGTAACTAAGTTGCCTGGAACCCAAGCTTGGTGCTATCCCTTGAAACAAGTGCTCATCTTATGATATAGCAAAAGGCAAATAAAAAGCAAGCCACTAGCAGCTTCAGGCATACTTTGTCTGAGACGTGACAGACAAGGTTTTTCAGCTTTGATTTTTAATTTGCTGTTGCTCTTGAATATAGAAATACCAGAAATAGCAGAAATAGCATCATGGGAATAAACCAATTACCCTCCTAACTCCATTTAAACCAGTTTTGGCTGATTCACGTGGTCTGGAGAGTAATATTTAACACACATTAACAGCTACATAGTTCTGAAAAAACACAAGACACATGCTTGTGTATGGAGCAGTTCAAGGCGGGACCCAATTCCAGTTTTTTGCTTACTGCATGAGATCAGTCAGGCTTGTATATACAAATGTAATGCCTTATGTCTCTGAGGAACCTATTTGGTATATCAAACAGAGCTTGGTGCAGGGAGCCTGTATGCAATTAGGCTATTCACAGAGCAACCCTGTTCTTTTAGGAACCGCAGTGCTCTACCGTGTTCAGCCTCCCCAGTGGCCTATATTCTTTGTTTCGTAGATCATTGCTCTAAAATATACATTTCAGTGATAGACAAACAGCCTAGCTCAGTATATTTAACTGACCTGTTCCCACCACAATTTAATGTTACCCCAAGTGGTGCCCCACATTTGACTTGCACCTGTTTCAGGTTTCCTTTCAGAGAAAGACCCTGTTGAAGGGCACCACGTGTACAGCATATCCTTCTCAGGTTCGGCTCCAAAATACTCTCAGTTGCCCATATACTGTTGCTTTTGCACTTCCCGGTTACCCAGTTATTAATTTATTCAGTAGGGGGCTGCAGTCATTTTGTATAATGCCAGTTACTATTGGGTTTTAATCAGCATGTGGTGGAGGCTAAGACCCTTCACTCTGCTGTATCAGCCACTCCATTCCCTGCTGTGATGGATGTCAGGTTCAGGAGCATTTGGTGCCCCATTCATCCCATTTACTCTTTTAAAAGATTGGCTTTTTTCCAATCCTTTTCAATTTCTTCACTGCTCCATATTTTATTTTTCATTGTGTCAACATTAATGGTTCAGAGAGCTCTTTCGCCAGTTCCTGGAAGTTATCCAATCCTGCAGACTTTGTTTTAAGTTTAATATCTGCCATTTAATATCCTCCCTAGTCACTCACTAATGGAATAGAAGGTAATCATCACTGTATCCTTATACCTTTCACACATCCATCAAAGACTAAAATGTCTTTTCCACAGAGAAGCTATTTCAGATCCCTTGACTCTGTTGGTGGCCCTCCTCACCACAGCCAGGTGCTCGAGGCAGCATGAAGGCACAGCTGAGTCCATTCCAAACTGCCACCTTGAAGTCCCATAGGAGAGAAGCCCTTAAGCTCCAAACCGAGTTATTTCACGTTTTCTTGTACTATTCCCTGCATCCCCTTATCTCGCCACAGGGCGTCCTTGTTATCCAAGGAGGGACGCATTGCTGCCTCCATGCAGCCAGAAGTAAAGCAGCTCTGCTTTTCCTGTTACACCAGGGAGCAAGCCAAAGCCCTCACAGACTCCCACTTTTGGCTGGGATTTTCCCTATTACCTTACCATCTCCCCTAGGGGTCCACTCATGGATCCAGGAAGCATCGCACCAAGGACTGGATTAGGAGTGGAGCGTGGTCCCTGTCCCGAAGAGGAGCAGCAGACCCCAGCTGGGTTTGATCAGCAGCCTAGTTAACCTGGTTCCACTCAAGCAAGACAAGCAGCCCCAAGGAACTCCTCAAGTCTCACCTCACTGCAGGTATCTCAATCAGCCCAGTCAAAAGTGATCTGAGGACAGTGAGGGACAATACCAGGAGACTGCCAGAAAGCAGCAGGTCAGAATTGCATGGCACACATCGTAGTGGTCTCCATAAACCCACAGCCTGATGCTGCATTTGATGCTTCCTCCTTTCTTGTATGTCTGCAGTCTCTACTTCCCCCAAAACACTGATTCCCCAAACCACTATATTTTTAAAAAAGATGAACTTGGATCATACATGAGCTGAAACTAGCCATGCCCTCAAATGCACCCTGCCTTCAGTCACCAAGGTGTAGACACACTTAGAAAAACAATGTCAGAAAGAAGGGGATTTCTACTCGAAGCTGATTCCTCAAAGCTACAAACCTATACAGAAATAACCATTGCTCTCAGACAAGAAGAAATAGTTATCTCTAACTTTGCATAGTGGTTTTCATCAGTGGATCTAAATGGCCTTTACAAAGGAGATAAGCATTATTATTATTCTTATTTTACAGAGGAACAAACTACACCACATGGAGGCCAAGAGGCTTATGGTCACACGTTTGGCCAACGATGGAAACAGATAGTAATCTGATTTCCAGTCAGATGTTCTGACCACTAACCGACCTACAGAAGTAACACAGAAACTTGTTTCCTGGGTGGCAGTTCAAGTCCACACAAATGGGTAACCAACAGAGGAAATCACTTTTTTTTTTTTTTTTTTAAAATACAGTCCATTTCTGTCTTTCTGTCTGTGCAAAGATCTATGAGATCTGTGTTCTTATACTCAGTCTAACAAAGAGGATTTAAACAACCATCAAAGATCCCTGTGGACATCTATGGATTTTCCAATAGTGTCTGACTATCCATTTAATCCAGTTTACTTGTGAAAGAGAGATATGCCTTTACTGTTAGTTACACTAACTTCAGGCCTGCTGACACACATTTTCAAAGCTGCTTGTAACAGAAAAATCTTAAGGCTGGGTTTGGTAAGTGAACGGCAGAATATTGCTAACATGCGGTATGAGGAGCTGATGGTGGTAAAATGCATTCACCTCCACAGAACAGTTTGAAAATTGCATGTTGTCCTTACAGTACAAGAGTTGGTTAGGAATTGGTACTTGCTGTTGACACTCCTGATGGCAGGATATCCACCAGCATCACTATTCTTTCTCTCACAAAGCAGATGGAGTACTCCAGCTCTGCGGGCTACATATCTCTGCTGTCTCTGGGGGTGGTAGTAGTGATATTAACCAACCCTGAAGGCATGAGACTGTCAGTGACTTAAGCAGAAATCGGTCTCTCCATTCCTGAAACTCTGATTAAGGAAGCTTTACATTATTTCTACACTGAGGCCATATTTTGCTAGAAAACATCTGAAATGAAGTAGCACAGGAAATAAAAGTCTCCTCTAAATGCCTGAGACATGTAAGCAGGACAGAGAAGTACAAAAACTTAAGGCAAGGAACATGTACTTTTGAGGGCAAATTTTCCCTTTTGTACTTGGATGCAAATGGAAAATAATGTTCTTGATATCATCGATTCATGCTTCAGTGATGTAACTAGGAGCAAACTTTATAAACAAACTTTTTGGTTGAAACTGTCTGGACAGGCCGCGTTTTTACCCCTGCAGAATGGGTTGCACAGCCCTGGACTCCAGCAGAGCTGTACCGCAGGAAATCTGTGTGCTTTGTGATTACCTAATCCTATGCAAACTGGAAAACTGACAACTACAGAAGAGGGAGAGTTTTCCCAAGTGCATTTCAATTCAAGTTTGTTTACCAAATGGTTGTAACTGTAGGAATCACTTTATGTTTTACTTAATAATTTACATAACAAATGAAACTCTTCTCTGCAAACCATAAATTTGCAAAGATGAGGCTGCGGGCTATATTCAGCAAAGACCGAACAAAATTTAAGTGCTGCAATGATTTTTTAATACTCGATCCTTGCAAAAGGATCAATAGGTTTATATTATGTCCTGTGGCTACTTATAGAGTGTGCTGGAAAGCCTTGGTGTCTTGGGCTGATGATGCAAAACATCGGCATCATGGAGTCAACAAAAATCAAGCACTGAGCTCTGAAAGCATGTGAAATGTCATCCCACTCCAGAGGCTGAATCTGTGCTGCCAGAATCCACCATCTCAAACCCTGTTCTGAGAAATAGTTTAACCTAGTGGCTCTTGGGGCAACATTGAGATTTACAGGACAGAAATCAATGCAAGAGCTAAGCCTAGGCATAACACCTGGGAGACTGAAAACCTTGTTTCAGAGAATGTTTCCGTGTATGTATAAGAGATGTTAAGCACAAGATCAGGGTGTGGAGCTGCCTGGTTCCCTTACCAGCAGGATACTGTAATGACCCCTCTTGAATTCCCTCCTTTTCCTTCTTGATCTCATTTAGATATTGACGTCACAGGACTTCCGGTACAGAAAAATCACGTTTTCATCCCAGACAGTCAAGTAATTGCAAGAGCCGAAACTAGGGCAAAGAGGGGAGGAAAACAACTGCCTGTAAAGAAACTACAGCCCGGTGGCTGACCTGGACATACACCAGGCGGGGTGGGGGAGGGGAAGGGACGGCAGCCTGCTCTTGACTCTGACTGAAGACTGTTCTTCAGGTGTATGCAATCGCTCCTGTCCAGACTGCCCAGGTGCCTCAGAGAACCAGGTAGTTCTGCTTGCTGACACATCCCATGAGACACCCAGGATGTCAGCTGAATGCAGAACTGCACTCGGAGACGCTGATTTCACAGAAGCAGAGCTTTCCGTAATTACAAATAATACAGGATTAGCTACATGTGTTTGCTTCAGAACTTGAAAAGGACATGATCTGGAGACAAGAAAGAGGAGAAATCAGATTTCAGAAACAAGTTTTGCATTTTACAAAGCAGTGAGCAGCCTAGTCATGGGACATGCCATTTTTAATAGGTAAAATGAGAAAGACCAGTTCAGTGAGACTTTGCGCAGCAGCTCTCTCAAATAATTATGCAGTGCTTCTGGCAGCCAGAAAGATGTGCTTTAACTTGTACTTTGGGCTCTCTCACACGGCACACTGGTGTACTTTTGTCTTGACAAGCTCTTTTGCTCTATTGTCTTGGAGTCAAACCAACATGTGGTGCAAGCAGGTTCAATTCCAGATCAGCCATTGCAGTGATGGAGTTGGCATCCAGCACTTGAAATTATTCTTTTCTCGAGCCCGTTCTTGCACAGCCCTGAGCACTGACTTCTCAGTGATTGTAATGCAAGCTGAAAACCCTCAGTCTTTTTTAAGGACTGGGCTTGAAATAGTTAAGATGATCTTGAAACCACCAACCTGACCTGATAAGTAGGTTTCCTCCTCCTGCTTTCAGGCTTGGATACTAACTTTTTTGCTGGTGGTCAGATTATTGACTGTGTTAGTAAGGCCTTCTACAACTCTGGGTATACAAACAGTTATGCTTTTGGTAGACATAATTAAAGATTGTTACAGCTGTTACAAAACTAAAAACCTTTGCATTTTACAATTAAATGAAATAAGTATGTAACACATTTTATCATAGGAAAAGTTATAGAAAAGGTTTCATTATAGGAAAGGGTTCCTGTAAAAATGCAATGCTAGGTGAATCAACTTCTGGCAGTGCTTGCATCCATCTGCTAGTCTAAAATGTTTGAAATGTGTGGAGATGCTTATAGAATAAAATGTTCCTGTAAGATAGTAGTCATGTCAAGCTGTCATTCCCAAGGCATTTGCTGACTTCATTTCTGCCAACTGCATGGAAGTGGCAATATAATAATGTACCTGTAATAGAAACCAGTGTGCTTACAGTATGCTAAGTACATTTTGAGCTCATGTGGATAACTGCTTTCCTGAGAGGAGATGTGACACTTCAAGGCAGGAAATAAGCAAGTATATTGCTAAGTGTTTAGCTTTTGCGGAAAGACAATTTAAAGGACAGTAATAAAATTATTAAATATATACCTTTTTTGTACCGTGTAACTTTCATAATTTTCATGCAATTGTTTGGTGATGACAGGATAACTGAACAAAGTTAGCTGGCCAATACCTTTCTCTACTTATCCAACAGTCTACAATTTACTGGAGGTGAATAGCACACTAGCACAAGCTGTAATTGATGTCTATGGGACACCACTAGAGGTACCAAAAGTAACAGGGAGGTGGGAAAAAAGTGGCTGGTGTTCTTTTTTTATCCATATGAAGGATCTGGATAAATTAAAGTGAGATTTGCTGTGGGTTAATATACCACCAAAAACAAAACCAAAAAACCCAAACTTCAAAACGGACAGGAAAGAGGATCACTTTGCATTACTAATGGTACTAAAAGTTTGGAAGGCTCATGTAAAAGATGCAGCCAGGAATTTCTAGGGAGCAAGTAAGTGACATGATGACTCTATGTTACCCACCCCTCCAGACTTTCTTCTGCTAGGGGGCACATTAGAATAGAGCAAGAGATGAAAGAAGGTATTTCCAAATTCCCAGCTGCATTGCATTACAGACAATTGGCTTCTGTGAGAAATGGGTATTTCAAAGCACTGAAAGGAAGCCTCTGCGTGTGACATTTTGAGGCACCCCTCCAGGTTGTTCCTAAACCAGAGAGCTCTTTGCAGACTGCTGCCATCCAGTGAGACCTGGACAAGCTGGAGAGCTGGGCAGCAAAAAACTTAATGAAATATAACAAGGGCAAGTGTAGGGTGTTGCATCTGGGCAGGAACAACCCCAGGTTCCAGTATAGGCTGGGGACAGACCTGTTGGAGTGCAGTGTAGGTGAAAGGGATCTGGGAGTCCTGGTGGACAGCAGGATGACCATGAGCCAGCACTGTGCCCTTGTGGCCAGGAAGGCCAATGGCATCCTGGGGTGCATTAGGAGGGGTGTGGTTAGTAGGTCAAGAGAGGTTCTCCTCCCCCTCTACTCTGCCTTAGTGAGGCCTCATCTGGAATATTGTGTCCAGTTCTGGGCCCCACAGTTCAAGAAGGATAGGGAACTGCTAGAGAGAGTCCAGCACAGAGCCACCAAGATGATTAAGGGAGTGGAGCATCTCCCTTATGAGGAAAGGCTGAGGGAGCTGGGTCTCTTTAGCTTGGAGAAGAGGAGGTTGAGGGGAGACCTCATTAATGTTTATAAATATGTTAAGGGCGAATGTCACGAGGATGGAGCCAGGCTCTTCTCAGTGATGCCCAATGACAGGACAAGGGGTAATGGGTGCAAGCTGGAACACAGGAGGTTCCGCTTAAACTTTAGAAGGAACTTCTTTACAGTGACGGTGACGGAGCACTGGAACAGGCTGCCCACGGAGGTTGTGGAGTCTCCTTCTCTGGAGACATTCAAGACCCGCCTGGATGCCTTTCTGTGTGACGTCATTTAGGTTCCTGCTCTGGCAGGAGGATTGGACTCGATGATCTTTCAAGGTCCCTTCCAATCCCTAACATTCTGTGATTCTGTGATTCATTCTGTGACTGGAATCTGCTGCACTGGGAAGAGTTCCAGGTGGTGAGCACTAAAGCAGCTCTGCAGACCTCCCTGCAGTGACGGTTCAGACTGCACCAGCACTGTGTAGTTAAAGATCACCCCAGTGCTGTGGCTAAATGCCCACAGCTCACTTGCCTTAGTACTCACTTACTTAAATGTCAAGAGTTTGAGTGGGCCAGAATAAGCCAGGCATTGCACTAGCCTGCAGATAAAAGACTGTCCTCCCCATAAAAGGGATGTAGTTAAGTGTGTCCAGATTCGAAGGAGAGGAAATCCTGGTGAAAGGACCTGAAAAGCAATACAGGGAGGAAGTATATACAGCGTCTGCATCCTGGGCTTCTGAGGGATGGCTCCCCCAGGCCCCTACAGCTGGACCTGCTGTAAGATGCTGAGCCAAACCACCAATCCTCAATCACCGCTGCTGCAGCAGTGCCTTTCAGCCTCACCACGTCATGTCCAGAAAAAGCAGGTCTGACACACCAGGTTGACAAAAGCCACTCCACCATGGACTGTAAATCAGCACAGTGCCAGCAAAGAAATCCCTGCCCCACTGCCTGCTCTGCCTGACTGTGATGAGGGGCAGGTCCAGCTGGTGACTATGGCCACCCCTGTATCAACTTAAGCACAGCCACCCCCACCCCTGCAGGACTGCCTCGACAGAGTTAGCTGGAAAAACCACAATGGAAAAGCTGTCTGAAGGTTGTGTGAGCCATGTGCCCTTAGAGTGCTCTTCCTGTAGGGCAAAGAGCAGGTTTTGTGAGGTTTAACTGAGCTGTAGGCACCATGTAGGTCTTTCAAAGTCATCATAATGGTCCATTACTTATAGCTGGATGTTGACATGTGGGACAAACATTGCATGTGAACAAAATCACACCCTTTCCCTGGCAGCTAAATATCCAAATAGGTACTGTGCTCATGTATAAATATGTATGTCACTGTATGCCTAATAAATATGTCAAAAACAGGTTGAAAAATACGAAATTTTCAATTTTTTTTCTCCATTATAAGTATTTAATGAGCAATAATTCAGCACTGAAATCAAGTGAAAGCTTGATTTTTAATTTGACAGTTACAAAATAGGGACACAGAGTGGGTACAGCCAGCAGGTAGACTTGCAGCTCTGAATCCCACTACTTGCTAGCAGACCATGTTTTTATTAATCACTGTTATCAACATAGATAACCATAGGAGGGACAGCACAAGGTAGGGCTGCACTCCTCATGTGACACAGTCTCCTCTGGGATGCTCGGGAGGCAGGTGTGTATTCCCTCTGGAAAATCAATCACTCACAACAGAGTAGGGGGGTATCACAACGATAGATACTCTTAACAGTGTAATTAGCAATGTCAAGAAAGAAAGATCTGTATCGAGTCTAGCTAAAATGGATATATTTTATCCTGACAGACACCTTTTAGCTGAGCCAGACATCTTTGAAGTAACTGGAAAGACTAGGGACTAGCTGGGGCTCCTTGTCTGGCCCCTTTCATCTTGGCTGCTCTGTCATACGATAAGCCCGTGCATGATTTGTGTCTCCAGAAATTTTCAACACCTTGCACAGCAGCTCACACAAAGGTGCACTGGGTGGCCTCCCACACACCTCCCCTCACTTCAGTAGCCTCTGAGCCCAGTAAGGCTGGGAGTATCTCAGCGGCGAGGATGCAGCTTGACACTGTCCTTGTGAGAACAAGGACGGATACCGTTCTTCAAGGAGCAAAATTCATCTTCAGGATGGCAGGGTCTACCGCCCTCCTGGATGCTTTCTTGGAGGTAATTGGTCTGGTGTCTACCACCGGTGCTTTGCAAACTATTTTTAAGCTCCTGGTCCTCACACCTCTCTTATCAGAGACTGTCTTCTGCCACCAGCAATGGATCAGGGTCAACGAGATCTGTGGGAGGACTGCCCCGAGTGGCCACCGAGCAAAAATATCTGCACGCCCTCCCCTTTGACACTCTGAGCCCACTCTAGGCCCCTTTACCAGCTTTGTCAGGATCTCTGTGTTTGCCCCCTCCCTACAGTTCTGTCTCTCATCCACGGCAGGACAGGTGCCACCCGGTAAACATCATTGCCAAGTGATTTTCTGAGGCCGTGCCTTCTTCCAGGAGGCCGTGGCCCCTTTTATGGTGATTATGCAGTGCCGCAGCAAAGGCTGCTGAACTTTTCACCTCCTTTGGTCACTCATTTTTACAAATCACGGCATCACCGCACTTTTGCATATTGCACAACCAAGGGACCTGACCAAGGGGCTCGGTTCCAGCATCAGGGAAAATAAAAAGGGGAATCAATATTCTGAAGGTTAAAACAGCTCTCAAAGGCCAGACACTCAGCAGCTATAAATCAATACAGCAGTATTCACTACAGGAAAGCTTACGTCGGCTTAGGATCTGGCCTGAAAACAATTCAAATCATAGAATCGCAGCAACGAGATGGAAAAGAATGATTAGATCATCTCCTCCATCCCTCGGGGCAGGGCCACCAAGCCATACTGAGTGCTTTGTGCTGCGGTCAGTAAAGCCATAACTGGTTCAGGCTCTGCTAAGGCTTTCCACTTCTTTTTTTTCCTAGTGCTTCTGTTCTTTGACAAATGTATTTTGAGTGAATAATTTATGCTTGGGATATTTAAAGAACAGAAACCTAGATCCTCTATTTACTGAATTCAAGCAGAGCTAGCCTAGAAGGAAACAGCTGCAACGCCTCATTTCCCATTGCCTCCTCTCTGCTGACCTGCTCAAGACCTTCACCTCAACCCAAGGAGAGAATCCTCTCCGGGGGAAGTAATTAGAAGAGTAGCCAAGTCGTTCATAAATGACTGTGTTAAAAAATGGTTTGCTTAATACATTAGGGGTCCAGATGTGCTACAATATGTTTTGGCTCCTTGCATGTTTTACAACAAATGTGAAAGACATGCCATATTCTCAAAAAAAAAAATAAAAAAAATCGTAACTGTTCCTGATAAGTTCACATAATCAATTCCTGCAGCTCAAGCTTGCCTCTCTTTTGAGCATGGACTCCAAATTATGCTGTCTGATGCCATCTGGTGAATCCACAGGGGATGAGTAAACAATACCAAACTGATTTCCCTGCCTACCAAAAGAACTTGGCTTGCATTCACATTCCCTTGGAGGTAAATCATTATTATTCTGATTGCTAACTCAGATTCCACTAAGAGCAGAAGGAAAAGAAAGGAAGTGATAAAGGGACCTCCTTTTGCAGCACTGATGCAGTGAAGATCACAGAGACAAGGTGCAATAATAAAAACAACATGATAGGGGCTGCTCTTTTGATGTGCTGGTGAATCACAAGACTTGATTTAATCAAATAGGTCTGCATCTGCTCTGCAGATAAGCAAAGGGAGAAAAGTGTGGGTGAAAAATCTTCTGATTTTCAGTAAGGGTAGCTAGCCTGAGGTACATTTTGTCCTCAGTTAAATTGTCGTATAGTGAAGAAAAAATCAAACAAAATAGACAAACTTGAAAATTAGGTGCAATAGATTTAGAAATTTATAAAATTGGAGGGGGGAGAGATTTCATTTAACACCATATATTCAATTTGTTTCCTGTTCTAGTTAGATCTCTGTGAATATAGATTTTTCAATCTACCAAAATTGTGTAATAATTTCAGACAGAGTTTTGCCCTGCAGAGACCTAGTAGTGCATAAAGACAGGCATGTCCATAGGTGGTCCCATCACGTAACTGGGCAGCTGTAAATTTTTCAGAAGATAACACAGAGCACAGGCATTGGGCCACAGTCATGCAAGAGGTAATAGAGTCAGAAGAATGGACTGAAATCAGTCCTTTATATCATACACATTTTCAGGTGAGGTCACATCTGATCTGTATTCTCCCTGTGGTTTAAGCCACTCATGCAGTGCTCAGGGGTGAGGTTCTCTTCTGGAGCCTACTGCAGACTTCTTGAGCAGTTTGGCATGTCAATTGGCTCATGTGCCTCACTTTCTGTCCATACTAATTGCATCTTCCTAACAAACTCGCCGATGCTGGAAACTCTGAGAGCAGTAGCTCCAGCATGTCTCACTCCTGACTAGCTGCATCTCTCCAGCAAGACCAGCACATTCCAGATGGCCCAGAAACATAGATGTGCAGAACTGCTCCGAGCGCTACGTAGGATACAGCCCAAAAATTAATTGCACACCACAGGCCTTGCTCTCAGCATGTGCAAGAGCATTTCTTAGGGATGGCTGCCCAAAGCAGGAGATGACAGACTGCTGCTTAGCACAGCGGTCTGTTGTCAGAAGGAGAAGGGTTGTCAGGCATGTCCTACTTAGGGGATGAAAAATGCACCGCCTATAGACACAGGGGCTATATGAGTCATTATAGCAGATGTAGATGGAAATAAAAACAATGTTGCATCAACTTATTGATGAGAAAATGTGAAGAAAAGGTCACAATATCCATATAAGAACCATGAAATCATATACAGTACTACTTGAGGAGAAAGGACAACTGACATCATCGTGGAGAGCAAACTCCAAGCAGTTGTGGGGACAGTAAGCTGTAGGGAAAGAGGTACCTCCTCAGTGTACAAAAAGAAAGCTCTCACAATGTGGGACCTTTCCAGGTGTTGTGGTTTAACAGTTAACAGATCGAGTGCTGGGGGGGTGACAGGTGATAACTCTAGGCCCCTGAGGGGTCAGAGGGTAGCTGGTATTCCCTCCACCTCCCTGCCACACTCTGTAAAAGGGACAGAAAGGTTGAGGTCTTCCCCTTCCTTCCTGGGCTCTGCTGCAAGCGCCCCTGTGTGCGGTCAGGCCTGACTCCACGTGCTCAGCACAATCCATCACCATTAGAGAGCTGGTTTTATAAATACTTGTATACCCCTCTGCCCTTCATATTCCTTTTCCCTATTTATCTCTGTTACTTACTAAATTTTGTTTATAGTCTTAACTTACAATTTTGTGTGAGACACTTTCTTCCTCATTTCCCTTTTTATCCTCCTCTGGGCAGGAAGGGGGAGAGGGAGAGAGGGCCCGTAGGAATCCTTTTCAGTGGGGCTTGCCCTGAGCCTTAAACGGAAACATAAGCTAACCCAGTGGATAACAGTAATAACATGGTTGGGAGATAGATAAAAAAAACCACCAAAACAAACCAACAGAAAAAAAGACATTCGGAGGAAGAAATGAGTAACATCCCTTAGAGGACAACAGCGTGAAAATCAAGGAAGGACTGAAAATATGAATATGCTCAATCACCCAGGCCGCAAATATCTGGGAAAGCAAAAGCACACCTGATCCTCCTTCCAGGACCCATTTAAATCTCAGGGAGTGGCAGAGAGGGAATCAGAGAAGACAGGCCATGTGTCTGGGCTCCCCTCTCAGAGAGAGATGGAGGACAGGGGCTGGGATCATACTCCCTCCTCTCTGCCACCCCGTGGGGAGCTGCTGCAGGGATTTGGCAGCCTGTCCAGACAGGTCCTGAGAAGGGAGAGAATTTTTCTTCTTTCAATTGTTTGATTTCTTGTTTGTTTTTAAACACCAACAATATTTCCCAGTGATTATACACGTTTGCACTCATTAGCAGCAGTTAATACAGTATCTGTGCCATGATAGTTGTGGATTCATAACTCATCAGTAGGGCAGAGGCTTCCTTTGCTGTAGGGTGTTTGGTTTGCGCAATTCGGTTTAGGAAATGTCCCTGGATTTTCCCAGGTTTTGTATACATGTAGTTTTATCGGTGGTTGCATTCAGCACTTCAAACTCCTCCTTGCTTTTGATATGTTTCTGTGGCTCTGCTCCCTGGCACTCAAATGCCATCTGGGAAACAAGAGGATCCTCTGAGATCAGAAAGTTCATCGGCTAACAAATGACAGACCTGCCATAGACTTACCTTGAGGAAAAGTGTGTTCATGATTTTATTTTAAGGAGAATTAAGTGGTTAAGGATGTAACATATATTTGTTGGTTTGGTTTGGTTTTATTTTTCCCCTACATGTTGACGGCTTTATTTTTGTAACAGCTCATCCAATTAGAAGAACACTAGCTGTGTTTGCTAGGTGTGATTAACTTTCTGCTCTGGACATATCACCACAACCTTCTAACATCTTAAGTGTAACTATAGTGGACTCACATCTGGTTATCTGTGAGGTCATATTTTACATTTTAATTTTAGTTAAAAACATTCAATTCATATCGAGTCGATACGTCTTCTAACGCAATGCTTCCCCACCCTTCCTCCCCAGCATGGCATTTCTATAGTTCGGAAGGCTTGTCCGTTCACTCTTTCAGAGAATGAGCAAAGTCCACTCTTCCGACAAGGCTCTATCGGTGCGGTCTGCCTGGCTGCACAACACAGGCAGCCAGCGAGCTACTACGTAAAAAATAAATTACAGGCAGGCAGTGCTCAAACATCGCCGTGGCCTCCCAGCTTCGCTGCCGCTCAGGCCCCTCCCCGGGCTCCCCCCGCCCGCTCCGCCCATCCCCGCGGCTCCGGGGTACGGCGGGCGGGGAGCGGGGGTAGGGCTGGGGGGCAGCGGGGAAGACGACGGCAAGGAAAAGAGACGAGCTTTCCCCGACCTGCCTCATTTACCCAAGTTAACTTGGGTAAACTGGTGCCTCATTTCAAATGAAAGAATTTGGTGCAGAGAATGCATAACCATTAGCCTAAAGTGCTAGGGCAGACTGCTTTTTCACATGCAAGCAAGCAACACACTGCTTCAGGCACACAATGCCCTCCTAAGAGAGGGGAAGATGTCGCTGTTACCAGCATCTCCTCTCCTATTCTTCTTCTTTACAGCTGAAAGTTAAGCTCTGATGCTTACATCAGACATAGCCGCGGAAGATTTTTGGCCATCGCATCACTCCTAGCATTGTCTAGTCTAAAAGCTTCGTTAAAATTCAGATTTCTGTTCTACCTGATTATTCCTACAGCAACCAGCGGGAGGTCTAACAAGAGCAGGACGGGTGGTGATCCCTGCGACTACCAGGTAATACATTTGTGTTTCCATTATGCCTTTTGGGAAAGTGGCCAAGACCAGAAGCACCAAAAGTCAGAAAATAAGGAATGTTAACAAAAAATATTTGGGGGAAATAAAAGCAGAAGTGCCAACGTTCAGACAATGCAGAAGCTCACAAAAGGAATTCTAAGGGGCCTTCTGGGCAATCCACGCTCTGAAAGTGCCACAAATCTCATTTTTCCATGCAGCTTGGTCTCTTGCAGAACTTTTTTGGAGGGAAACAGGAACACTTCCCACCCTTCTCCACAGAATACATACATACACCTCTGTGTGGCAGACAGACCAACAACAGCACGATGCAGTGCACATCTGTCTTGGAGGTGTTTCTTTTTCATTTTGGCTAAGAAGGAAACATGTTTCACAAATGAAAGGGCACTTCACCAGGCTGACACCGCATCTCTGTGGAAATTCAAAGTTTCTTTGTTGAACTGTCATTCTAAAAAGAAAACACCCAAAACCAAAATGTTATACTTTTTAAATGGTAGGAGAAGCTACTTTTTGCCACATCCTTCACAAAAATGGTAAAGCCAAGAGCAGTTGTTTTCTGCATGCAGCAATGTCTCCTTTTTGAACATTCTTGGATTCATGGGAAATCCATTTTCCTCCTCTGTGACTGACACTAGACTTGTTGAGCATGTAACAAATTAAAAATACAAGTATTTATTAATGAATAATCGTATTCATTTATAAGAAACTCAGTTATAGACCTCCTCCGCAAGGGTTAAAGCATTTTTTGGCTGCTTACTGCTTAGTAGCAATTTTCATAGTTAACCCAGTGGGGACTGCGGAGTCAGGCTGGGAATTGCTGTGTATTTGCAGTGCACATGAAGGAAAGCCTGATATTGTATGCTGAGGACAATTAAATTATACCAAAACCCTTTGTGTGGAGACAAGTGATTCTTAGAATTTTATGGTGCTGCATAGATAGCAAGTAACAGCATAACTTAACTGCTTTCTACTAAACCTGATCACACATCGTTTCCCCCAATTTCTCGTCATTATCGGTTCATACCACCAAGTTCCCAGTGGATTAAGCATAGTTATCAGCAGGCATTGATCTCCGAACTCAGTTTGCATCTTCCTGCTATAACATTTCCTTTGAGAAATGAAAATGTTTCTGAAAACTGGCAGTGGGGCGACACATCAGCTTCCTGCGGGGGAACATTATAAGGCATTTACTGATGTCAGTGCCAACTCCATTTACACGGTTGTAGTGCATGGGAAACTTTTCTGCATTACTAATGAATAACAACTTCTGAAAGATGGGAAATTGGTCTGATAAGAAGCCACCCAAGCCCTTGCAGAGCAGGCTAAAGGCACCCAGGAATGCATAAACAGGATGGCTGAGTTGGCAGGGTGAAGCAGGAGTGCTGTCAGAGAAACATAGTCTCACAGAAGCAGTCTTTGACTTTCTAGAAAGCTTCTCAGGGAGCAGCTTTCCTAGGCCCTGATCGCCACAACATCAAGAAGGCGTTGATTTCACACCCAGCTTCACCTTCTAGCCTTCTCTGTATGGTTCTGCTCATATCCCAACAGCAGCAGTAGGGCTGGCAAGAGCCGGGATGGTACTGAAAGCTTCAGACCTCCCTAATTAAGTCCTTAGTCATCACAGCCCTTGATCTTTCTAGTGTGGCCTGTCTTCCTTGTACTGAAATCAAGGGAAATGCTGACAAAAGTATAATTACTTGGGCTGTTGTTTCATGATACAGAGCATTTGGTGGCAGTGCTGCCCAAAGGTGTTCCTGTTCCCCTCGCCTGCCCACCGCTTGCTCCTGGGGGATCGGGAGACCACTCCAGAAGCTTTGCTGCAAGCTGCCTGAGGAAATCACAGAATCACAGAATGTTAGGGGTTGGAAGGGACCCTGAAAGTCCAACCCCCTCTGCAAGAGCAGGATCACCTAGATTAGGTCACGCAGGAGTGCATCCAAGTGGGTTCTGAATGGCTCCAGCAAAGGAGACTCCACAACCTCTCTGGGCAGCCTGTTCCAGTTCTCCATCACTCTAACCATAAAAAAGTCTTTCCTTATGTTTACATGGAACTTCCTATGTTCCAGCTTGCATCCATTGCCCCTCATCCTATCATTGGATATCACTGACACTAGCCTGGCTCCCTCTTCCTGACACTGGCCCTCTACATATTTATAAATATTAAGGAGGTCACCCTTCAGTTTCCTCTTCTCCAACCTAAAGAGAAATGCCCCAGCTTTAAAAAAAAACAACCAGAAGATCTGAAAAAAACCAGACACAATGCCTAGAAGAGAGTATGGTACATGGGACAGACTGAGAACAAACAGATAATTTCAGGGGAGAGACCCAGGAGTAGAGCTCCCTCAAGCTTGGATGGTCACCAAACATTCAGCAGCCCTATACACACCACTGTTCAGGGATGATTTTCCTCCAGGAAGAACTGCAGCAGTATTTTCTGCAGCAGGAGATAGCCATGCTAGCTAGCAATAAAACAGCTACCGAGTGTGATAATAATTCCATTAGTGAAGATAGGTTTGCGTCTGGGTTCAGTGAGTGCCTATGATAGAGCTTTGTGCCTAAAGAGTTACCAGTGCTCCTTTCTTTTTATTCCTCATTCTCAATTCTGCTTGGTATTTTTGTCTGTGAGGTTAAAGCCAAGCTTATTGTTCTTTCTTTCTAATAGCATCAAAGCATCAACATTATGGCTTTGTGAGATACTTTATTTAATGAAAAAGGAAAATAAGGGGGGTTATTTCTACTAAGACTAGCAGGAGGCGAGAGCTGGTATTACCAAGCTTTGAGAACAGTTGCTTTCGGGAAAATTATTCTCCAGATTGAAGCTGAGGGCACTGATCACGGTGAACTGAACTGTGATGTAATTTCATTACTTCGACTGGTTTAAGCTGACTAAGTTTATTGCTACCTTCAGCAACAGAGCATATTGGCTTTGTGGTACCGTGGCTCTGCAGTGGAGGGATATGAAAGGCTGTGAGGGTTGCTCCAGTTTTCTCAAGTGCTAAAAAAAAGTGGCCAACTGGTCACTAGCTGATCACCTGGCAGTTTAAACAGACTACATGCTGCTGAGATCTTGAAAGATGTTGGTTAGCACTTAGTGCAGCACTGCCTTTAGACTAGCTCTTGCAGAATTACCATGCATATAAGAAATCTGATTCCCACATGTTTGGTTTTCAGACTGACAGGCTCCACGGCAGAGGAGGGGGAAAACCAACAATCAAACCATCATTCCCTTGAGCTCTGTGTTACATTATTTTACTGTATGCAATCCTTTTTTGTTTATGAGGCTATATATTCCAGTACAGCATTTCTTGTCCTTTCTGGTGCTTTTAAAGTAAGCGAGTAAGATGAATAGCAATCTTGCATGGTGGGTATGTATATTTGTCTACATACGTTTATATGCAACTTTCATGTCTGTGATTTGTGCTGGACAGATAATCATGAAAATGACAGCCTCTCTTTCAAAGCAGTACTGTGAGAAGCAATTACGTGCACTTTTAATACTGACCGTACAAGCTTCACATACCACAAAACACAGTGCTTAATTTTGAACCTGGAGAAGAGAGTCACATCCTGCCATCTTTACTCTGTCTTCAAATACAATTGCCTGTACTGTGCTCCAGGAATATAACATGTTCCAGGAAAAACACCCACATTTTTACTCTGTCTTCAAATACGATTATCTGTAGTGCTCCAGGAAAAAAAAAAAATTACGTTGCTTATAATTTGCACTACCTGCAGGAAACCCTGGCTAAAATTCACTGACCTCTGTGATACAAAGGGTGAGACCGACTGATCGATTATCTTTAATCCTTAAAATCTATGAATAGAAAAAGGGAAGTGAAGAGGTCACTGTGATATGAGCTGTTCTGTTACCTATGGCATAAGCCCTAATGCACGAGGCTCTGTGCTTCCTAAACTGCCTGATAAAATTCTGCATTTGTAATGGGTGTTGGTACTGGGTGTAACTAAGCCAGCATGGAGAGTGGTTTAACATGTATAAACAAGACCAAGCAATGCAACCACAGTTGCTGCAACTTCTTTTGAGCTGTTCTTAGAACAGGGAGGAGCAATATACAAGAAAGGGTGAAAAATCATGTTGGTTTTCCCTTTCTCTAGCTTTTACTTCTCATTAATTAATTCATATTGTGAATTAGTTCTGGTTGGTGGATACATTTAGGTGTTTTGTGAGTCTGAGAGCATTTCCTACTTCCATTCAGATTATGAAACAAGCACAACAAACATGCCTATTGACTGGGTATCTGTATTGCATTCTGTCATTTGAGAAATCTGGTCCCATAAAGGTCAAATGGATGTCTGAGGACAGGAGGAAGGTGGAAGTATAGAGGCTTATATACTGCACAAGGGCTGTCAGGAAACAGGAGGTATATACTTTTTTTTTTTTTTTTTAATCAAGGAATGTACCTGAGGTCATCAGATCCAAATTGTCATTAATCACTGCTCCAAAACTACCTTTAAGTCTTCACACACTATTTGCTGTAAGTCAGTTGTCAGGGCTGACTGCAGAGCACAGGAAAAACTTCCCCTGTGATTTTTCAATTTAATTTCCTTGATCCAAAATATAAAAAAAAAGTGTTAATTATGTGGACAAAGATCTTATTCTTCTTTGTCAGGATTTTAATATGTGTTTTTAAATTGCTATTTGTCTTTTTCTGCAATTAGATTTCCAGCTAGCCATTAGAAGACCAACTTTTGCTGAAGTGCCTGCTGCACTAGTTTGTCGCAAAGTGACTGGAAGCTGGTAAGAATTATCAGTAAAGTCCAGAAAAGGACAGAGGAGAAATTGGTAAAATTAAGGGGAAAAATGTGAGCCATTTAAATAATGGCACTGTTTTGTGTCATTTCCTTCTGTGTGAAACCCCAGCAAAGAAGGCTGTCCTTTTAGGGACTTTTGGAAATCCTGCTGAGAAGGGTGGGGTCACCCAGGAGGAATGGACTGTCCTCCACAGCTATCATTTTTGCCAGAGAGGAAATAATCTACCCTGAGACTTTGTTCCTTGGTATCAGGTCAGGATTTTGTTCAGCTTGCTCTGATGCAGAGCTGAGTTGGCAGCACAATGCTGATGCCCTGGGAAAAGAGGAGAGGAGCTGTGATGCCCTGAAACCCTGGGAAAAGGGGAGAGGGGTGACAACATTAAGGCATGGAGAGGTCTCCCTAACCCCTTTAAGGCTCAGCACAGCAAGAGCAGGTTGTCTTGCTCCACTCCCAGATCAGAGCTGGGAGCAGATGAGACCATTCTACAGAAATTGTTGGACAGACTAATGGACAAAGACGGTGAAGAGGAAGGTGTTTCCTTTCCAAAGAGACCAGCAAATGCCATCACAAGGCCCAGAAAAAAAGCATCATATCAAACTGCTACTATTTGCCTTCTCCATTTCAGTGAAAACAAAACAATTGGTCAAGACTCAATAAGGACACAAGAAAATACAGTCATGCCCCCAAACAGGAAACAGTATTCATAGGTTTAAAATCCCTTGCCACAGCAGTTGGACAGCTCATTTTTTTTTTAATGTGTTAAATAATTAGATCGCATGAAACCTCAATGATTCATGGTACAAGTGAATATTATGCCACCATTCCATTGCATTGAGGTTGGAGATGATATGGCTTCTCATCTTGTTCTAAAGTATGACCGAGACTCTTTTCCTGAGCTCATTCCATTAGTAATTTACAGTTCAAATAGGCAATCCAAGATTGCTTTTTGGATCTATATTTAATCTTTGGAAGGTGCATCACAACATTTGTGAAAGTATCTGTTGTTGTTGAAAAAATATCAGGTGACTTGACTTGTTTGGATTTGGGCTTGGCTTATTTTTTTCTTTGCTTCAGACAGAGAATCATGAGTGGCTCTGTTGATGCTGTTTGCTTTTCCATCGTTTCATACTATCTAATAATTTCATACTACCAGACTTCCTTAGCTGTTATGCATAAAATGATTTCCAAGTGACTAAATGGCAAACAAGTGAGGTTGGAGTCTGGACCAGGTAAGGGATCTCCAGCTGGGAAGCCCAGCACTGCATGTGTCTTGCCTCAAAACGATAAGAATTCATGTGGAAAGAAAACAGGAGGATCTGTGTAAAGTGTGACAGTGACTGCAAGGGACTTGATATGATATTGAATCCTATAATCCATTCACACTGTCTTTAATTGAGCTGTTTGTTCAGCTGTGAGGTCAAAGGAAAAGTGGACATGGAAAACAATAAATACTATTTTCTTATCCTTTGTTGTAGAGCGATGTACTTTTTTCCAATAACAGAGACTGAATACACAGTGCAAACAGACTACCAGTGACTCTAAAAAGCATTGCTTTAAAATGCCTGCCTCTAGGCATATCATGCAATAAATCCCAGAAGGTGGAAACTCCAGGCCTGCCCTAACACTAGACAGATATAATAACCAGAAACAACAGGCCTTGAAAACAACTTCAAAACCCTAGGAAATCTGGGAATGAATTGTCTTTGTTGCTCCTAATTACAGAATATTCCTTACCTTCTGCTTTATTTCAGTGCAAAAATGTATTTCCAGTGCAAGGAATATAAATGACAGGCCTAAGTCATTATTTCTCATATTTTTCTCTGATACTCTTTTCTCTAGCCTTTTTTTTTTGTTGTTGTTGGTTATTTCTTAGTGAAGATGTTTGCTTTCTATGAGACTTTTCTTTCTCTACCTATTTTCATTCCTAAAGCCAAAATAAACAACAGTAATTACCTGCTGATAATGTCCTTCATGATTCCTTTGTTGACACGTTTCATAGCCTTTTTCTTATCTCTATTGTCCTAAAATAATGAGAAATTTAAACCATTAATCAAATGAAAAGAAAGAGTAAACATTACATTACCCCTCCCTCTGGGTTAGTCCTGAGGTAGCTATAGCTCAGAGCACGTGACTGAATTTTTATGAAAGAGTTAGGGTGCCTCAGCAATGAGGTTTAAGGCAGTGGCTCTGCTTTCGTCCAGGAAATAAGCCCAAAGGTTCTGTATGGCTCTCTCATGCTCCTTCCTGCATCCTCCTCCATGCCAGCCACACAGCAAAAGCAGCTCTACAGCACAGCAGGTAACGTCACTGGTCCATCTAGAAAACAACCTACTTCTTCAGGCAAGAGAGATTTCATCCAGATCAGTCCCTTGATTTGATCAGTTCCAGACCTGCAGCCGTGCAGCCCTGCCAGAGGTGCAGGGGGAACCAGCCCTTTGGGTAACAGACCACTTTAATGTCATACAAAAAGGATGAAGAATGTTGAAGCAAAATCAGAGCTAACAGATTTTACCTAACAGTTTTGCCAACCTCGGCCCAGGTTATTTAGTTACCGTGGCCCAGGTGATGGATGGCAAGTGGTAAGTGACCATACCCTGCATGTCTAATGTAATTTGCCACATAGTTGTGTCACACTGTCATGAAATCATTATATGTAAACGTGAGTGACCCACGGCCTTTTATTAATTGCTATCCATCACGTTATATTACCCAGAAGACTGCTAAAAATTTTGGACACTTCCTTTCTTGCCCTAGAAAAGTTTCCTTGATTTAAAGCATTACCAATTCAAACCAAAAAAATCAGTATAGAAATTGTTCCAAGATGAATGGCTCATCAAATTGCTTCATTTGTAATTGATGATTTTTTTTTAAAAAAAGTTAATTAACAAAAATTAAAAGTTTCAAAATAAGAAGTCCTTCAGGATAAAAATTTGGCTAAGGATGTCTTGATAATTTTAAGCACAAAATAAATATTTAATCACAATAACTGAAACTGCTCCCTTGTAAATCGTTTTGATGTTAGCTAATGGAAAATTTCCAGGATTATGTAAAAAAAATCCCAACTTGTTCTACAAGAAAACTTCTGCTGCTTCTTCTTCCATGATTTTTTTTTTTTTAATAATTTCTCTATATGAACTGGCAGTTCTGCAGAAACACGAATAAAGAATTTCTAAATGGAGTGATGTTTTAGGCAGCTAAAAGATACATTTTGCAAATAGCCAGACTCCTCAGCACACTTTAAATGCACTAACTGTTAAGTCTTTGCATTTGTTGTCTTTTCGGGGCAGGGGACAGAGAGTCACAGATGTCAATTTTTATATTGTGCACTTCTACTCACTTAGATTGTTACACAAGGCACAGAACAGCTATAAAACGTTCCCAATTTCTGCATGCTTAAAGTGATCTTTTATGTCTTTATGAGTCTCTGTCCTTGGTCCCTTCCACCCTATCTTTTGTTTGCCTTTTTGTTATTCTTTGGACAGAGAGAGCTGCATTCTCAAGGGGGCTGATAGTTGCAAATTGTTCATATCAGCTTAGAAAATCCCATCCTTTCCTGTACTGAGTGTCCTTTTATTTAATTTATAATAGTGAAGCAATTGGATCCTTTGCTTTTGTTCTCCATATGAAATAACAGAAACCTAATAGGAGCAACCAGTGGAAAGGAAAATCTTAACTGCAGGGCAGGAAAGAAATGTCCCTGTAACATCACACTCGGGAATCATGACCTGGTTTAGCTTCAGCAAAGGGATGGTTATTAGGGCAACTTAGTTCAAGCAACAAGTTACATCAGGTTTTTGCATTCTCTTGGAGCGAAAAGGACAAGGGATGCCAGCACAAAAAAGCACTGAAAGAAAAGAGGAGGGCATGCAAGGGGAGGAGTCTGCTTTCACCTTTTATTTATGGTGTATTTCCATTCCTGACTTCTCATTTTGCAGGTTCGTGGTTTTCTGAGAGTTGACAGGAATTAACTGGCTTGTACAGTAGTTGAGGTAGACATCAACAGCAGCAATTATGAGATGCATTTTTTACAGTTACTACTTTTTTTTCTTAGCAAGGTCCGAATTTGGAGTCTACAGATTTTATCTGAGTAATTCAGCTGAAATTACAAGTACTGGTACAAGTCAAAGAATCTCACTGGTCCTGTGATCCTTTCTGAGTAAACTGGCATATATGAGAAGAAACTGGATTGAGATGCTATGCTGAGTGACAAGAAGGCACTCTTTACTCACTACAAAAAGGAAACAGGTCTGCGGTTCTTAACTTTTATAATCAAGTTTATCACCAGACAAATCCTTTATAATTCCACTTGTTAATTTTTATTCATGAAGTGTGATATGAAGTTAGTAATCTATAAACACGATTGTGGAAAATATGAAAAAATTGTAAGGCATTGTAAGAGTACAGTCAATAAAAACATAAGGTTCATATAGGAAGACTGCAAGCTTAGTATAGAGTTTATAAATGTCTAGATCTATTACTGTCAACTCTACAGTCGTTTTTCCTGCGTTAACAACGGAACACCATTGTTACCTCTTTGGTTTCATACTTACCCCATATCAATAGTTTGATACTGACTTGTGTGAAAAAGGTATAATCAAAAGTAATTCCTGTGATTGGTGATGACTTCATTTAAAAATTTTCATTAACTCTGATCTTTTTGGAAATGTAATTACATTTCTTCATTATTTTTCATGTACTACATTATTAATGTTGCCTCATTGACCTTGTCCCTTGAGGAAGGCACTGCTGACACCTTTTTTTATTATTTTTCTCATTAATGAAGATGTTGTGCCTCCTCCACTAGCCCATGAACTTTTTGCACTATGTAGAGTGGATGAAGTGTCTTTTATTACTCATTAATCATTCTCTGATTGTTGATCCTAGATCTTTCCATGCCAGCTACCTATGAAAGGACCACCTGAGTGGTTACATTCTTCATTTTGTACCCATGCATGTACCTGAGCTCTTTGAATAACAATTAAAGGCTCCAAGTTTGGACACTTGATAAGTGAAAACTATTTAGACAAAATATTTGTTTGTGTTTTGTTATTTTGTCTACGAGAAAAGTGTGTCAGTAATGTAACTTGCTAGTGAGTTCTCGTCGTAAAATATGAATGCTTAACTCCTTTGTCCAGTAGACACTAACCCACAGTGTAGCTCCACTAAATTTGTTATTCCAAATTAAGTAAAAAGAAAAGAGAAGGAAAGTATTCTTTGTGGCCTTTACAGCAGTCTTGGCCACTAGATCCAATAAAAATGGGGAAAGAGACCCTCACCCCCCACATCATACAGCCATGCACTTCTTCTGCACTACGTAATTTTACATGCAGATGTCTGTGCAGCGCCTACTTAGCTCCCTCTCCTTCTGTCTCGGACACGCAAACAGGCACATGGTAAATACAGGGACAGTTTTAAAGTCTTAGAGTGTATAGTCCTCTCTCTACATAATCGCCATGTTTATCCATAATGACATAGGAAGCATTCAGACCAAAAAAACCCCACAGGGTTATGAGATAATGTCCCTTGACTATTATAATTTAGTTCCATCGCCTCTGTAATTGCAAAGAGAAGGCAGTGCATTTTCTCTGCCTGACGGGGAGGATACAGAAGTAAAAGGTCAAGGTTTTATTTGTTGTTCTGCTACTGACTTACTGTATAATCTTACACAAATCACTTAGAGCTGCTTTGTATCACATTTCTTGCTTGGATAAAGAGTTAATGGTCTTTTCCTACTCTGCAAATAATTTTAGGTCTATGCCAGTTTTAGTAGTTTAAAAATGTTAATCAACATCAATTTAGGGCTAATGCTTTTAATGCCTTTTGTGTGCTTATTTTTCTATGTTAGAGTTTCCAAAACTGTGAAGTGCATTTAAAATCTGTATTTTTATCATGCTATTCTTCCAAGATTGTTAGTTGAAAAGTAGGGGGGTTTTCTGTTGGTTCGGTTTTGGGTTTTGTTTGTTTGTTTTTTTCAGGAATGCATGCTCTAGCACTGATTGATACCAAAGGCAAATGATCTAAAAAGTCACAGCATCATAGCAATATAGCAAGGAATGAATATAGCATGAAATTTTGACTCTGTTCAGAATTTTTCACAGTCATACCCAGTCAACCCAACTGTAGCTTCTTTTATCCTCTCATCTTCTCATTCTCTCACGTACTCTGCTACTGATCTACTCATTGCATTATATATTGGTCTGCAAACCTCCGGGCACGTTCACTGCCCTTTTCACCAACTTACTAAATACCTACCACCTGTTCACTCACTCACTCTTGGACTTATCTGCCCTTAGCCTCAGACCTGGCTTCCAGGCCAGCTTCAATCTCCCTCTCATTCCTTACTCTCCTCTGGTATCTTCTACACTGCAGCTTATTTCTTCCGGAGTTTAATTAAGGACTTCAGGTTTAAGAGCACAGTCAGTTGTTACAGTTTTCTTTTTCTTGCTTAATTGCTTTTTTTTTTTCCTGGCACAGATTTGATACAGTTTGCCAAGACTTAAAATGCCTGTGTGTATGTTCATCCCTCAACACGATTCCTGAACCTGAATGAGATAGTCTTTACTTATTATTACTTTGCAGCACGCATTATGTGTATTTTCAAAGATTACACTTTATTATGGTTATAATGGAGGTTTTAAAGAGTATGTTTCATGCATATATTTGGATTACCCATTACAGAGTTGCTGTGCACATGTATTAATAGCTGTTCATTATATGATCTCACTGCGACAGCATCTAGGATTTGAAAGATGATGATCACTTTTAGCAAATCAAATTAAGTTATAATTTCTACGAGGACCAGTAGCTTTTGCCCTACTCCACTAGTTCACATACAATCCAGGCTAGTGTTACAGAATTTTGGAAAACCTCCCAAATTTGTGTCAGAGGCCATTTGTTTTTAAATCTTGAGAAAGATATTACCTATAATGGGAATTGATAGGAATTTTCAGTGGTGCGATTTGTGCTACTTGCTATATGTTCCTGACACAGTTGTTATTATTAGGGCATTTCCACTTTTTCAGCAAATCCCTGAGGGTGACACATTTCACTTGAAAGAAGATCCTGCATGTGACTGGGAATTTGACAGGGTCCAAATACCAATTCCTTATTTTACCTCTGACCTTTCAGTCTGCGATAATCTACAGGTTTTACTGAGAACGGAAGTTGAAACCACCACTATACAAATGAACAATTTAATTTTTAAAGGTAATGAAATCTAACCTGAATAGCAACAGAAGAAATAATGAAAATTGTAACTTGGTGCTAGCTTTTGCTCCAGTTCCTCTGTGCTGCTCTGGGCTTTTGGAAGCTTGTGCAGACCGTAGGCTCCCTGGAAAAATCTGAAAAAACACCCCTCTGTGCTTTTCTTACTCTATGCTAAGAATTGTCCTAGCCTAGGATTCATATAATGCCAAAGAAAATAAAAAAGCACCTTTGTTTCTACCCTTTAAATATCATGTCACAGCTGTATCCCTCAGGAGATGCTTAATACCTTGTCTATGCTAGAAAGGTCCCGGTCCCAGAGGAGATGCAGCTTATTCTTCTGCTAGGATAAATTACAGCAATTCCCCAAATAAAATATGATAAGGATTTTTTGTCTTGCTCCTGTATTTGCAGTAGGAATCTTCTGACATGGCTGCAGCATTTAATCCTTTTTCATGCTTCTGGTAGACAAAGGTAAATTGATGGTTTGTGACCCTATTTGATGTTAATGATGTGATGGATGCTAATGTTCCAATGTTAAGCCAGTGTAAGTTAAATAACCATTTTGAAACTGTAATGAAAGCAAGTGGATTTCCCAGTGTTTTCACACAACGATAAACTGCTTACTAGCTCTGCTAACAGCTTCCGTCAAACCCTACAGTTTTAAATACCCTAAAATATCAAGGTGGCCAAGTCTTGCCTTGCATGTAATCTTTTCTTCAACTGAAGTTATTACCAGGACACGGTGTCTTTAAGAGGCTTTATTTCCTCAACAATTTAATTTTGACAGTATTTCTCAGCTATAGGTAATGTGAAATTTAGATGTAAGAAATTGACTGTCATGTTATAGTAACAATACATATATATTGTGTAACAATACCAATACATTGTATAATGCTGGAATTATAAGGTTGGCCGGTAAAGTAAATGCCAACATCCAATAAACTAAATATTTTGCTCAGTCCTGCTTAGATGACTCCTGATAACTGAGCTATAAGACTCAAACGACATTGGTTATCACCTGTTCCACAACAGCAAAAACACTCCATTCATCCACGCGTTGCTTCGTATCATTGATCAGAACAGTCGCCACAGGCGTGCACAAACACGATGGTAATCAATAACTCATCAGTGACTCAGCAGAAGCACACTGGGTGAGATCTGTGCAGTCACTGACCTGTTTTCTTTTCGATGCCAAGCAGCTCATCCCTTAATATTCCTAAGCAGTCACCTACACGGGCCTAAGCTTTAAGGCAGAGCAATTCCAATAACGTTGGCTTTTAGTATCAATCATATTTCCGTGGTGCTGAGCAGCTGCATCCTGGATGCGATTTGTGCTGCAGTCTGTTGTGAGCGGATCGATCCTACCCGAGACAAGACGGAATGGGAGCAGGAGTAGGAGCTGCAGCTGGAGCAGGGGAATGGGAACGTGACAAGCAGCACTAGGTGTGATGAGGTGACGCGGCTGTTGCACAGCCTGATTAAATTGCGGGGAGCATCGCATCCTGCTTTCGGCAGAAGTGCTCGATACCTTCTCAGGCCGCACAGCCCTAATCCGTTAGGGAGGAGAGGATTTGATGGTACCATTACTAGGCGTATCATCGAGTGGGCATCATCAAACTGTTGCCCTGCAAGGATGCTGCCGTTCATGGGGGATGCGTTGGGGCAGGGGAGAGGAAAAAATAACAGGAGTTTGTTGAAAAGAGGACGGAGCAACCTCCTCAGCCGAGGCCCGCCGGTGCCGGGCACCCGCCC
>VWZK01009046.1:0-12951 GCA_013396935.1 Baryphthengus martii | reverse complement strand
GAGGAGTTTTCGACCAGCCGCGAAACAGCCCGGTTGTTTCCAAGGGCCACCCCAGGTGGCCGTTTATGTGTCCGGGCACTTCAGGGGAGGCTCCTGTCTGCTTCGAGCCGGTGTACCGGGTGCTTGCTGTTGGGAAGCTGTCTGCATATGTTTTGAAGAGCTGTTTTATTTTTCAGCAGTCAGGAGATTGTAAACCAGGTCTGCATGGAGGTGCTGAGATTGCAGGGGATGGGTAAAGTGACATTCCTGCTTGTTCCCATTTGCCCTCCAGCTAATTATAAGGGGCTGTCTTTACCGCTTCCTGGCGGTGCGGGCTGCATGGCGGTGGTTTCTGGGTGTACGGAACCGCGCAGCGTCGGTGTTGAAGGGAGAAGTAAGTGGATGAATGCGTTGATTGTAACTTTGTTGCTGCAGCTCGTTTCTATTATGTGACTGCCATTAGTAGGGCGAGAGCAGGAGCTTTTCCCTGCCCTGCTGTGGGAGGGAACGGGATGGATCTGCGGCTTGAAGTGCTTTCTCATGTCTGCTCTTTGGTTTCCCACTCGATTATTTTCCTGCCTTCCTCTTACTCCCTGCCAGGAGGTAATTCGGCTGAAGTATATGAAGCATCATCTGTAATCTGTGACACTCAAGTGTTTATAGTAGGCTCTGGAAATCAATGTAATATTAAAGCCTATTTTTTTATTTTATTTTTTTAATTTCTGCAGTAATTAGTAGGCTGCTGTATTCTTTGACTGTAAGGCTCAGAAATAGCTGCCGATCTCATACTCTGGTTTGGATACCTGAAGGGAGGTTTTGCTGGAAAACTGCTCAATGACCTCCTTTTATCAGGAGTGCAAGCTGAGGCGGTTATGGAAGGGCACCTGAAGGAAGCCCCACTGCCCGCCTGGTGTGTGCTCAGGGCATGGTGTGCTGGTGCCAGTGTGTCGCTTACGGACTGGGTCAGAAAGAGACATTGTAAGAGAAAGATCCAGAGTAGCTCGTGTAGGGCAAAGCGCTGTACATGGCATGTTCTCCGCGCGCAGGGGCAATGCGTGTGAGCACAGTGTGCTGTCTTGGATGAACAAGCTAGAGATGGGCACTCATAATTCTTTCTTTCAGGTAGCAGAGGTGAGGTGCAGGCTGCTCTTTTCCAACCGAAAGCAAATGAGTGGCAAGGGAGTAGGTTTCTACATGTTATGTTCATCAAGGAAAAAAAGATCAAAACTCAAGTTTTGTAAATGTGGTGCTGGGTTGACAAATGAAGTCTGTCTCTACTGGGATTTCTTGGCCTAGAGAGGAAATCATTCACCCCGCTCCACCAAGAAGCAATTAATCTATGTACACTTTGTGATGGTCAGAGTTTGCTACAGAGTCTGCTGACAAACGTTGCTTGTGTTCCTTTCTACCAAAATAGGTCTATAGATGTTTGTTTGGTTTTTGTTTTTTTTAAAGAAACAAAAGCCATTGTAACTGATGGGGTGGGCAGTCACTCCTTCCACAACGAATGAAGCATTTGATGTGAGTGGATTTATTTCAAGATTGTAAGACTGATTTGTAGATACTTCTGGACAGCGTGAGTACAAGTGTACCTGGAGACTTGGTTTAATGTGCTTTGTCCTCCTGTCTTTGCCGATGTTATGATTCAGTCCTCCCTCCTCTCTGCCAGTATAAACAGCTGTTACATTAAACACTTCATAACCCTTTTGTTAACCTGTTTGCATGGACACAGCTGTGCTCTGCCAAAGGAGTGTTGTGGCTTTATACCACTTAGAGCTCCTACAGCAAGGAGACGTGATATGGATGGCCTGGCACTTCCCTCACAGTTGAGCTTTAGAATAATACACTTCATGCAGCCTCTTGCTGGGGAGGAACTGGAGACCTCTTGAGGGGATGTGCGTGCAGCTCAGCGCCACTTGGCTGGAGTTGGAGATGGCACTGTGCTGCACGCTCTCTCCCAGCCATCTTATGGAATGTGTTGAAGGAATGTTTTGATGTTAATATATGTTGTCTGAGATTTTTCTTGCAGTGAAGTAAGCAGAGGTCTCTTCCAGTCATGCCAAAATTAATTCTTGACCTGAACTGCTGGCATTAGATCTCATACTTGCATATGCCACCTAGCTTGCAAAAATTGTTGGATAAATTGGTAGAGGGTTGTGCCTTACTCTGATTCTAAGGATGACTTTCCAAAGTGTGACTCTTATTTAAATCGGTGGAAAAATACTGTGATATCAGTGCTCCCAGGATTCTGTGTTATCTCTGGACTCCTTAATTTTTTTTTTTCTCCAGGAAAAAATGACATCTCAAGCCACAGTTATTGCAATAGGGATTTTGTAACTCATAAGAAAATAAGTATTTCCCTGGAATGTTCAAGGTTGAGGTTATTTGTCACAGTTTCTGCTGTGCAAAGGTAACTTTGAATGAATAGTGACAGGGAAGGAAAGATTTAACTTTCAAGATTGACTAATATTTCTTGTGAGCCTTCAGTGCTTCTAAGTGTTGGATCTTCTAAATATTCATATTATTCTATGATTTATATGAGTTGAAAAATAGTTTCTGAAGATGCATGACCATGAAAGTGTTATTCATGAGTAGCTGTTGATCTGCTATGCTTCTTACTAAACTGAGGTTTAAGTACTTGTAGACATCACTGAGAGAATTTTTCAGTGTTTTATGAAAATGTGTGAAACTAATATAGCGTGTAACAATAAGGATTGAGACTTAAAGGTGACAATGGAAAGTAGGAAACCAGATCATAAACTTCCCTCAGTTATTCTTTAAAGATTTCATTTATTTACGCCTGTATATAAATGACTGTGTTGGAAGCTTAAAATGAGAATTTGTATTTTCATTATTGTGTTAATATTAAACAGTTTTGGCGGGTTCTTTGTTGTGTCTAATATGCAGCTGTTATATGCAGTGTTTCATTAATCAAAGAAGGATGTGTAGTTGGGAGGCTGTGTAATAAACAAGGATTTGGGAAGTACTTTTGGCTGTTTTATTTGATTTTTTTTTTCTTTTTTTTTTTTTTTCTCCTGGAGCTCTCCTCCTCTTGTCTAATGGGTCATTTCTCTGATGATAAAGCAGCTTTTTATAAGGCCTTCTTCATCTGGCTTTGCATAGGCCTGTGCTTGAGTGCTTAGGTAGATAGGTGGGAGGAGATTGACAGTGAGGAAAATCCTGCTTACTTCGCTGGGGTCTGGAGTTTCGAGAAGCTGAAGTGTTTGCAGAGTTGCTTTTCAGTGTAGCACAGAACTGATTGTATACCAAGAAGTGAATGCCAAAAGAATGCTGCTGCAGCTGCCATTTGGAGAGTTAATTCACCTGTGCGTTGATGTAGCTCTACAGGCTGAGTGGAAGCTGTTTTAATTGTTTACCTTCTGATATGAGGTTTTTTTCCTTTGTTTCTTGGATGAGTTAATGAAAGGAAAGAAAATTACTTTTTTCTGTTACCTCCACAGATCAATTACAAAGCAAAAAGTAGCACCTCATATTTGAGGCTAATGTGTACCTTCGTCTCGAATGGGCAAGTTACACCTCTTGCTGTAGCTGGATTAACAGGGTCTTGCATTTAATTGTGTTCTGGCCAAAAAGCTTTTATGTTCTGTCTTTTATCTACCTGTAAAGTTCCAGGAATGCAAAGAGCTGCTCAGCTTTGTGGAGGTCCTGCTGCAGCCTGCCTTCACTATGAAGGAGGTTAGTGCCTGCAGTGATAAGGGTGTCTTGCACTCCACTTCTGCTAACCTGTGGTGTCTGGGAGCCGATCTGTCCGCTCCTGCTCCCTGCCATGCCAAGCTGTGCTGCAGCAAGCTTCTGGGTACGTAAACATGTTTCTGAAAATGGCATAGATAAATAAGAAAAATCTTATTTTTGATACTGTTACTGCTTGCCTTTTTTTTTTTTTTTCTTTCTCCAATGATGGGTGGATGAGAAAAAGAAAAGGTAGTCTGCAGTGAGGAGGCATGCGTGCTGTTTGTACTACTGCGGCCCTGAGATTTTTGACAAGCATCGAACAGCAGCCTTTACTTGCAAGAGCTTATTCTTGCACTGCCTGAGAGGGAAACAAAACAGATGGCAAATTAATAAAAACTTGGACTGTTGATGTGAGCAAATAAAGGATTTTAATCAAGACAATAAATAAAGTTAACTGAAGTCCGTGGATCAAGTTTAGAAAAACTTTGTTGGTAATCTAGAAGTAATACCCATTTTCCTGCCTTTCCCTGCTCTTTTACCTCTTTTTCTTCTCTCTGTTCATGTAACAGCAGTGCACTCATAATCCACCAGGCATTTTCTGCATTGATCCTCTTAAAAAATTAGTATTAGCCTATATATGAGGCAGGCCAAAGAGGATTGAATGCTGTGCTGCAAAACTAGTACCCATTGGCCTCATTGCAAGGACTCTCTCTCCAAAGCATGCTCTTGGTGCTGTGGTATGGCATGGTCTTGAGAACAGGTGATAGTGCCTTCTGAGGAGCTCGTTTTGTATGTTCCTGTACAGGGTGGTTGGTGCATGCCGAGTAGATGTGTGAGTAATGGAGCGCTGATAGGAAAGTGGCTGGGAAATTTATGGAATTAGGAGACCGGGAAATCACGATGTTCTTGGTGCACCTGATTACTCAACTGAGCTGGGAGACGGGATATGCAAAGCAGGGAAAGTTTATTTCTGCTGGGAAGGCAGACAGGAGAGTAGAAACTTCTGCAAATTTTGTTTTAGCTCTTTGCTGGTATGCAACAGAGAGACCAAGTGGTGTCTGGGAGCTAAAGCAGGTCTAACACAACTGCAGCGGGGTGAGAGATTGAGAAGGCTGATGTTCCCCTGTGCTTGAACATGGCATGCCAGGTCCAGACAGATTTGAATGCATTGCAAATGTTAGAGAAGGAGGAAAAGGCGGGGAGGGGAAATGCATAAAATGTAATTACAGTTCTTGCTTTATTCAAGAGTATTTTTCAAGGGCAGGCTTTAACTGTGTTTCTGCTGAGTTTTTTCTCTTTCCCCCACTATAAATCAGGCATTCTTCTTGCCCCAAATGATTGTTTTTCAGATGTATGTGCTCAGTTGTGCTTGATATTTTTTTTAATAAACAAAAGATGCTCTATGATCTTCATCATTGTATATACAGAACTGTATAGAAAAGTGGAGGCATTGTTGTGTTTTTTAAAAAATAATGTCTTTGTTCTCACGTCAACTGAAAGAGATAATGCATTATGGTTGGTTGTTACTGGAGAAAAAATGCAGGATGTTGGGAAGAGACCTAGAGATCTGAAAGTTCTTGGATTTGTATTTGAATTCTCTCCCAGTCTAAATTTGGTGTGTTCTGGGGAGAATAGAGCAATCCATTTTTTTCTGAGAAGAAAAGAAAAAAAAAAGTGCTCTGTGCGTTTGTGTCTTAAATTAGGTCATTGAGATTGTGCTTGGCTTTGCTTAGATTTGCTGAGGTTAAATTCCCAAGTTTAAAATACTTCAGAAGGAACTATCTGTCTCCTGCATTGTTTCGTATAGAATAGGCTGGTCAGAGTTTGTCTGAGGACACACTAAATTTAGTGATTTATCTCTGTAAAATGTATTACTGTACTTTCCTGGTTTGCAAGTCACCTCTCATGACAGTAGGAAAGAATAAATCCACTTGTACCTAGTGGAGTTTGTGACTGTCATATGCCACTGGTTTGTTTGCTGGATTTGCAGTAACTTGCAATAATGTGTATCAGTAGGGTATCTTACAGATAGCCTTCTCTGTGCTTCTACCTTTTTCAGTAATGCTTGAATTTATTCAGAAGACATTTATTTAATCACACTTATGAGATAAAATCCCAGTTAGCACAAGCAGAACACTTGTTTCTCAAAAGGAGGCAAGAGGAGATTCCTCTCACTTGCCTGAGGACATAAGGAAGGGAGACTGGGAAAATGCTACGCTGTTGCTTGAACCAACTGATGTGATTGGGAAAGTGATGGGAGTACAGACAGGCTTTTGGACAATCAATCTTTTCTCAGACTAAGCTAATAAAATATTTATTACCCTTCTCTGTAAGCCTCATCGTGGATGTTCTTGGTAGGCTCTGTAATTCTTGGGAGACATTGTAGTGTGAGCTGAGGTATTTCTGTGTGTAAATCTGTAGTTGAGTATGGTAAGAGCTGTCTGCATTTAGAAACAGAGTGGTGTTCAGCACACCAAAGGTAAAATAATCAGACCTTGCTAGCAACTTTGTGGGTGGAGCGTAGTTGACGTTGGGGATATGCCTGCAGAGGTTTATCTATAGGGTAGGGACCCTGCATAAGCATACTGTCCTGACCTCTCAAAAAACCCAAACATCCTCAGAACCAAAGAAAATTGCAGTAGGAACAGGATAGCAATGCTTTAGTTTGTTATGTTGCACATAGAAGTCTGCTGGAGCAATGTTGTTCTCCAAGCTCTTTTTTCTCGCCGACATATCTGTTGTTCCTTTTAACAAAAAGTGTGTAAAATGGTGAGAGGCAAGAAATTACGTGTTCCTGTTTCCACTTGGCAATTGCATAATTACTAAGTATTTGCTAGGGATGTGAATGTGTGCACACAGAGGTTTCCTTCCTTATTTGGCTGTAGATGAACCCTACTTGAGGGGTCCATTTATCAGAAAAATAGTCATCCGTCTGAACTGTAGGTGAGGAGAAAATAACTTTGATAGAACTAATATTCTCCTTCCCACTGTCAATAACCCAAAAAAAAGAAAACAACCCTGCAGAGCCACTAAAAGGTATCTGTCTTTTGCTAAGGAGTAAGATAGATATATATATTTTTTTTTTCCTGTAAAAATCTAGTGTTTAGATTAGGGTATGGCTGCATTTTTCTTCTTGAGATTACTGGGATTGTTAAAAATCTGCAGTTACATATTTAGATGTTAGGCCCTATTGAAATAAGTTTACTATGCAGTTGACTCTGACCTAAGTGTTTACTCCGTGTCAGCGAAATTGATAAGCTGCCTTGAAAGGTCATCGTGATTATCTGCTAGGTAAGTGAGATGTATAATGACCTCTTCATTTCACTTCTTTTGCACAGGAATTAGTTGTGAGGGATTATATGATAAATACATAAGACACTTTCATAGGCTCAAGATCTTTCCTCTCTATGCAATTCAATCTCCACAAAGTATAATAAATAAATAAATGCCCCAACGATATACATTCACAGCATATTAAGTGTTTAAAAAATTTTACTAGCTACTTTCACTGAGAGTGGATACTACTCAAATAGTTTTGTTTTCAAATATGCAAATAAGTAAGGTAATCCTAAATGTATCTTGAATGTCAGAATTTACGTGTCTAAGGGATTTCTTATTTCAATGGCAGAGAGTGGTGACATAAATCTTTTTATTTCATACAAACACATATGTCTGTGTAAATGTGTGTATTTGTATTTGCTCACAGAATTAAAGTGATGACGAGAAGACATTCTCAAATGGTTGAATTTTACCTATTTGTATTTATTATTTTTTTTAAATTAAAAAAAAAAAAAAAGAGATAGATCTGCTTGCATCCGCCCTTAAATGGGTCTCCTATGTGCATAAATTGATCCTGCATCAAACAGTACATGCTGATATTCAGGAATTCCACTGAGGTTTTTAAGAACTTCTTTTTCCTGCTTTAGTACTGACAGCCACCAGGGGAAAAAGTAACCATTATTCAGAGCCTGTCTTCTGTTCTCTAATTTAATTGTTGGCTTTTATGAGAGTTCAGTTTCTGTCGCTGCATGTCGGCGTCTGGCTTTCTTCAATAGCTATGCCTTCATCTTCTGGAATAGGATACAGATTTATTATGTCAATTGCTTTGGAAAAAGAAATTTCTCCACAGATTATGAAATGATGCTTTTGATCAGGTGAAGCATCTGATGGCCTCTGCATTCCCTGGTTTCTGCTTAGTGTTTGCTGAGAAGGCCGTACGTTGAAGATGAATTTGCTGCAGTATGGTGCTAAAATGGGTCTGGGAGAGTGTTAAGGGTAATGGGTGAGCGCAGCAGAAAATCTGTTGAGCAGGCGTATAGTTCATATCTGGCTGTAGAAGGTGAATGGAGTCAGCTGTGCTAATTTCTATGCCATAAATGGGCTTTGGGAGTCAAAGGTGTTACTGTGACCCTGTCATTACACGGCGCTCAGTGGTGAAGGCAGCTTTGAGGTTCCCACAGAGAGATCTCGGACTGCATATTTCCATGGCAACTGCCATCATGTACACATTTATAACCTTTGATTAAAGATACAAAAAGGGGGGGGGGAACCTTTTAAACGTTACAAATGTAAAGCTTTAACTAGCTCTTTCATTTTAACGGCATCCCTTATTTACATTCCTTGGAGTGTAGAGGTTTTATAAGCAATGCAGCTGTTCCTTCCCCATTTGGTAGGCTTTGAGATGACATTTCAGGGCAAATGTGATGTTCTGGAGATAGCTGTCTTCATAGGTGCACTGACATCTCTCCATCAATTTAGTTGCTATTTATTTACATTAGTGTGTGTTGTACCAAAATTGTACTTTACGCAAGAAGAGATGTGTCTATAATAGAGGACTTTGAGGGGGAAAACCCCAATTCTCTGTTGAATAAAACTTATTTTTGGAGGGGAGGAACACCAGATATGCCCTAAATTGTAGTCTCTTAAGTGGTATAATGGCTGATACACAAAAGCCATACGGCAGTGGGGAGAGCAAGCTGTTCATGCAGAATTTGAGGCTTGCTGTCGGCTTTCAAACTGTGTGGAAAGAGTACATTTATGCTTGGTGCATCTTCCCATTTCTCCCTCCTCTACCATACCTGCTTATTCTTGGAAGCGTTTTACTTCATGCTATGGTGGCCAGGTAGCAGTGCTGCAAAAGGAAAGCCGTCCGCTAGGGTTAGGTATTCTCATGTCTAATGCTCAGGTGCGCAACATGTTTGTGCTTTCTTGGAATTTCTCACTGCTGGAAAGCAATGGAATTTTGGAAACAAACTGACTAATTTTCTATGATATCTTCCTGTTTGTGATGGTTTTTGTTGTTGTTGGTTTTGTTTTTTTTCAATGCTGCTGCTTTTTAAAAAAAATTATTTTTTGTCTTTCCACCTGCCACTATTTTTGAATTGTCCTCAGGGAGATGGAGGAAGTAACTGAATTTGCTGGTAGATTTCATGTTTATGCTATCAAAAGTTGAGTTCTGAAGTGGGATGAAATAAAGCTGTATTTCTTTTCTGCCATTAGTGTGGGCAGCTGAAATTTGGTTTTACTTTGGGCTGGTCAGTACTGAGTGTAGCTGAGGGCAGAAGTGACTGGCTTGATGAGAGAACACGACAAATGTAAAAGGCAGTTTTGCTAGGACTGTCTGCTGAATTTCTCCCAACGTTTCAAAATCCTTTCTTTCAGAAGGAAGAGATGTACAAATACTGCTGAGCCTAGTCACCGGTGATTGGTAGTTCAAATGGACAGACAAAGTTGCCAAAACGGAGTTTTACTGCTACAGATGTATTGTTCTGTCTGATTTTTAAGGGTGAGCACACTGTGTGGTTGTTAAGTAGCCTCATGTCCTGTTTCTGCTGGGACTGTGAAGGACCCTTCCTGCTGCTCTTGTACAAATCCTTAACATTCCTCAAGAAAGCTTTTAGTAATGGAAGACCTGGTTGGTTACTGTGGAAGCTTGTTATGACAGTGCAAACATGACTAGAAAGTTTGTGATACTGGAATGTTCATAAGGATGTCCTCTGTTGTCAAAGAGAAAGAAGACTTGGAGGGAAAATTAAAAGACATTGTGAAATACTTTTTTTTTTATCCAAGGTAGTTATGAATATTGATGCTGTTATTAATCCATGCAGTTTCACGTTGATTTTCAGTAGCTGTTATGAAATGAGTAAGTTCTTCTGGCTACCCTATGAAACAAGAGAAATAACCTTTCTATGCTTGGGTTCTAAATATGCTTTCGAAAAGAAGCAGCATAGAGAGGTCATCCTGATGTTAGAACTGCACGTTAAGTTGGCTTTGTGGCGTGGTTATGGCATTTCCCACCATTTTCATGAATGAGAAAGCTGGAGCTTGGGATTAGTCTTTTTGTTTGTTTGGGTTTTTGTCAATGTGACATTGTGGGTTTTCTTTAATAGTGAGAGGATGAAGTGTTGTTTTGATAACTTTTGTTTTTAACCAGAGTTACACTACATTTTAAGGCTGAAGCAACTATTGGATCGAGTTGCCTTACCACTTGAATGCAAGACATTATGTGAATGTATCCAGTTAATATCCATGAAGATGGTGGTCATTTGTCTTCCGACGGAATAAGGCTCTCAGTGAAACACCAGAGTCATAAACCTCCTTTCTAAGGTAATTTTGTTCTAGCAGTTGGTCACCAGAGGAGGCAAGATGTGATGTTTTCATCAGCCTATGTGTTGAGGCAAGAGAGCACACCAAAAAGGTAGAGGTGGAGAACTCAGTTGTCAGAAATAAATGATCGTGAAAGCACATTTTGAAGTTTGAAGATGGGTACGTGAAATGCAGGATGGACCTTGGTAATCTGAAGGTGTGCCCCCATTTGGAAAGGTGCTGTAGCAGCTCTGAACTTCTGAATTCATTGCTTTTGTGACATTTGGGGAGTCTTGGTAATCAGTTCATCTGGATCCTGAAATACCTGTCTGGAAAAAGCTCAGCTGGAGTAGATATGTACATAGGTGATAATATTACAATCTTTATTCAGGATCTGCATGGCTTTTATGTTGTCTTCTGAAAAATACTTTAATGGCTTTATATGTTGCCACCCATGAGGTGCGTTCCCTTCACTGACAGAAGGAGCTTCGGTTAGAGTTAAAATTAATCAAATATTGACAGTAAGGCCCACAAGCATTTTATAGCCCTGTACTATCTAATACTGGTATACTTTAACATTGCTGTGGGAAGCAGGGAAAAAAATAAAGTTTTATTGCTGAGATACAATAATGATACCGATCGATTTCAGCATTCACAGAGGAAAAATACAGAGCTTTAAGCCACTGTGTTCATTTCAGCAAGTAATTTTTTTAAAGCGTATTGATGGAACTATTTGTACTCTTGTGAGCCAGAACAATGTCAGGTGGGTACTACCTGTTCTGGAAAAAGCAACTTTATTTGTTTCCTTAATCATCCTGAGTATAGGCCAAAACTGTAATAAAATGGGATGATTATCTCTTCACTTAAAGAGAAAAGCTGTAGCTAAAATTCAATTTAGTTTTAATTCTTGGTGTTTCATTTCTTTTACTTCAAAGAAGTTGATAAAACCATAGTTGATACTTTGATTTTAAAGACAAGTATATTCCATGGGACCTACAAGTCAGGCTTCATTAAAATTAAAACCGCTTTAGTCTAAATTTTAATATCAAATTGCTTAGATATTTACATGGGTAGAGCAAAGTTGGTACATTAGTTAATTTTTAACGACTGGTATATGTAGGTTATGTAAATCAGGTTGTACATGTAGCATTTCTAACATCTAGGACAAAGGAAGATCTGTACAAAAAGTTTGCTTTCTGGGTGCCTAAAATTTCTGATGCTGTCACATACAACAAATGTACACATAGCCATCTAATCTCTTTAAAAATGATGTGCTACAGATACCACACTGGCACAGATTTTCCAGACTCATCATGCTTGAACCAACAGTGGGAGGCATGCCAAAGGTTAAGTGTGTAGAGTAAGAGGAAGAGCATGTGATATCCTTCCACCACAGCACCAGCAGTGTAATGATTCTTTTTTCTGGGGCTCAGTTGTGATTTGTACAGTTCATGCAACAGTCCTTCAAAACGTGGTGTTTAAATTACGACTTTCAGTGCTTGGGTTTTTGGTAGAGGCAGCGAGCGGAAGGGTGATAGCTGTTAGCTTTCATAAAATGCACAGCAGAGTGCAAAATTCAGCAGAGGCTCTGCCTTGTTGCCCAGCTGTCAGCTAGTGGGCTACTTGTAGGAGTAAAGTACTCATGCTTGTTTTGGGATCGGACTTTGTGGCAGGTGGAAATTGCAGTTCACTGAATCAGCTGAATGTTTGCTGCCATGGTGTGTTTCTGGACTTTGGCTGTAACCCCCTGCTCAGCTCTGGTCCAGAGCCTGAGGTCAGCTAGTCAAGCTTTTACATCTGAGAGGTGTGTGGAGCGGCCTAACTCTTAAACTGGTGAAGATGAAGAAATTGTGATAGCAGTGAAGATCAGCAGTGAAGCTTTACACTTCTTGGAGCCATCTGTAGAGTCGAAAACACGTTTGTAAGCTTTAATGTGTGTTGTGTAACCACTGTCTTCGTATATGGGGGTTGTGTAAATGTCCAAGAATACAATGATTAATGAAGGAAGTGTTCTAGTGTGAACATGAAACTGTTAAAATTTGAGTTTTTTCAGTGGCACTTCCCCTTCCCCATCTTGACTCTGTCTACTGAAATACTGTAATTAATTTGCTTCTTGACTTGAATGTTCTAACCATTCAGCAAAACTTACTTGTAGTCAAGTTTTCTGTATCTACTTACATTCCTGCTGTGGTATTTTTTCAGCTTTTAAAGTTTCTTAATGGGTCTGTGATCATTTCAAGGATATAAAGCACTCCCAATGTAAGGATTGCTGTCTCCATTTTCAGAACTCCTTATTTTACTGTCAGTACTTATTTGTATGAAGAGGCTTAAATAAGGTTTCTGTGTGTCTGAGGGGTGGACCAAAGGCAGTTCAATATTCTATAGCTTATGAAATTGTGAACTTTTAAAAATGTTCAGAAACCAGAGGAGAGAGCAAGCTGAGATTTAACTGAATCTCTGTGAGGTTGTAAAGGAAATTATGAAGGCTCCTAAAGCTCTTCATCCCTACAATCAAACAGCTTTGGTCTAATATAACCAAGTCAGGTAGTTCCTTTTGTGTGGAAAGGAGGGACTTGAGGGTTGGGAAAGGACAGTGTTTGTCTCTTTCTCAGTTTCCTGCAAAAATCTGAAGACAGTAGACTCAAGTGTAATTGGTGGTTTTATGGTATTATCAGGGCTCTTGCATTCTGATGG
>VWZK01009042.1:25883-73390 GCA_013396935.1 Baryphthengus martii | reverse complement strand
CCAGTCTCTCACTAGATTTTCCTCCACAACATAACAATAGGAATATGCAAGTTTGAACAGCCCAAAGATAGTCAAAACTCTCCGACGCTCTTGTAATTGACCTGATGGAGAAGGGGGAGATATGGTAAGGTCCTTCATAAATGTAAAAAGTGTAATTATTAATAGTCTCCAGGAGATGGCACCAAAAATACAGAAATGTCTTCCCTATAACTTGGCTCCCCAGGGAGAGTCGGTAAAAGATGTGATTATTAATAGCCTCTAGGATATAGCACTTGAACTATGAAGATGATGCGAATACTGAATACAAATACTGGATTATCCTCACGATCACTGTTACACAGTACAGCTGAATGATAGCCTTGACCAGGAGTCCAGAGTTGATAATCAGTGCAACAAGGAGCAAGTAAGGTGTTACATCCCACAGCTCCAATAACAACTCCAAAAGCAATTAAATCAACATCACGACCAGCAACTACTAAACCAATACAATGAATACTTACAACAAATCTGTGCTAACACAGTCTGGTCAGATCTGTCATTATCTCAACGCCTGGAGCGCGATGCTGGGTACCAAAAAGGACTGTCATCATTTAAACCTGGACTGGCAGTCATACACCATGCAGCCACTCACCCATCCTACCCCCGCTCTGGGGAATGGAGGAGAGAATTGAAGGGATAGAGGCAGAAAGACTCACAGGTTGAGATAAAATCAATGTAATTACTAAAATAAAATAAAAATAAAATAATGATGATAATAGCTGTAGTAACAGAATATGCAAATGCGTGATTCACAATGCAATTGCTCATCAGCCACCAGCTGAGGCCTAGCTTGTTTCTGGCTACTGATCCCAAAGGAGAAAATCCCCAAACTACAATGTCGGAAGAGAGAGAGCCAGCCCTCCAGTTAACTCTCACCTATATACTGAGCATGACGTTGTATGATATGGAATATTCCACTGGTTGATTTGGTTCTGTTGTTCTACGCTCCCTCCCAGCTTCTGGTGCACCTCCGCACTCTTAAGACATGGGGAGCTGAAAAGTCCTTGACTCCTCAGGAACAACTAAAAACAGTAGTATATTATCAGTACCCTCCTCACCCAATCCTATACCAAATTCAAAACACTAGCTAATAGGGAGTGAGCTACTAGGAAGTGGGGAAAGAAATTAGCTCTATTCCAGCCAAGACTAGGACATCTGTTTTTAATGAGAACATTTGATAACCCACGTGCAGAGCAGTCACATGTCAGACTCAGCCCTGGTGCAAATCTGAGCTTAATGCCTGTGGTATATAAGAGTTAGTATATGGTATAGAGCTGCTCGAAGAGCAGAAATTTCTCTGGGAGAAAAATTCAAAGTTTTGGCATTGCTTTAAGTTACCATAAACCCCTCAAAATTTAGAATTACTATATGGAGGAAAATCTGAGGGGAAAAAAAAGAAGTTGACCTAATAGCAACATTTTGTTTCAAGTCCTTTAAAAAATTGATTTTTTAAAAGTATGAAATAAATTAAAAATAATTTAAAGCACAGAAAAAAATTCACTCAACAGTCTTGAATTGAGATGTTTCAGCAATGTCAGATACTCCCTCCATTCCTGCCCTCATCACCGCTTTCTGGTTTCAGCCCTGAACGAATGAGCTCAGGAGGAAGTGATCTGATATTCAGAAACTGAAGCAATCTAATAGTCATGATCTGAATTTTCTGTTGAAATACATCTTAGTGTCCAGTTGGTTTGAGAAGGATATATACACATTCAGCGTGTCACTAACTCAGGTTTCAAATTAAATTATATATAGGCTGAAGGTCATAATTTATGAGAAAGTGATAAAAATCTCAGTTATACTGATTTTAATAGAATGTGCATCAACAGAAGGAGCAAAGAATTAAGAACTGTTTATCAAAAGGTACAAGGTGAGAATTTACATTTAAAAAAAAAAAAAAAAGTGTCTAGTTTCCTTCCGTTTTACAGCCATTTAAATATTTCTTTTGACCTAAAGTGGTGTGATGGGTGGGGGGAGACCAGAAAGGATGTAATACGGGGTACTACTTCTTTCACGAGTCCATTTTGATTGCAGATCTGAAAGCATCTTTTCAAAATGGCAAGTGAGGTGGTTTATGCAGAAGTATCGCCCAAGGAAAGAGTGCATTTTACTTCACAAACTTCAGATACAGGTAAAAAAAATATCATCTTAATACTACTTACTTTTCCCTTGCTCAGTGACATATACTTAAAACTTTAATTCTTTCTTAAATCAAAGCATTCATAAGAAGCTGAAGTAATTTTGAAAGCATTTTATAACTATTAATATCCACCCTTGCTTGTTATACATATTCGGTTGGCAAATTAATGTTTATTAACAGAAGGATACTGAATTCTAACAAAAGTACAGAATGATCTTTAAAATTCTATTCTGGATTTCAGGATGAATTTTCAAATATTCTCTTTCTGAAACACATTAATGATTAGATGTTGAAGATGTTAATACAGATTACTGGAAACTCTTTGGCATTTACAGTGCACTGATGGCACTGAACGGGCTTCTCTCTCCTGCAGTACATTTACATTTTATCTTTTAATTCAATTCATTTTCATAGACACCGGAAATATTTTTAAATTGTAAAATTATAGGTCTGTCTTTTTCTTTCTTTCTTTCTCTCGTTCTCTCTTTCTTTTCTTTCTTTCTTTTCCTTTCTTTCTTCCTTTCTTTCCTTTCTTCCTTTTTCTTTCTTTCTTCCTTTCTTTTCTTTCTTCCTTTTTTCTTTCTTTTCTTTTTTCTTCCTTCCTTTCTTTCCTTCTTTCTTCCTTTCTTTCTTTTTCTTTCTTTCTTTCTCTCTTTCTCTCTTTCATCAGTAGAAGTTTCTAGAATTTAGAAAACTGTTAGTCCTACAATTTGTATGACCTACTGATGTGTTCAAACTGCATCACTTTAAAATTTTATTTCCAGGAAATAAAGTGCAAAAGACAGCCAGTAATAGATACAAGTAGGAAACCAGTTTTTTAAAAGAGAACTATCAAGTTTTATTTTTAAGATTCTGATCAAAAAAAAAAAAAAACAGATCTTTGCTAGTTATAAGACAAATAAGTGGAAAATTTATTTAAAACTGTAATATGCAGAGGTCATAGTATGAAAGAAAAATGTGTCCTGAATATGCTATGAAAACAACATTTATTCTATAAAAATAGGGTCTGTAGTTTTGCTCCTTGGGACACAGGATTAAAAGCATCTATACAGGTAGGATGGCTTTGTCGTTCAGGTGTTAACTCAGTTTGTCCCTTAGATTGTACGATCAGTTCATTGTAGAAGAGCTGCACTGGCAGGACAGTCGTCGGTATTCCAGTGCAGAGCTACTCCATAAATACTTACTGGAGATGAACACACGTGCCCAGTACAACTATCTGTACAAAATGTATCAAAATTTGAAAGCACAAAAGACTGTTCCATCTATTTTTTTTTTTATTTCATCACCTCTCACTATCCATTTGAAGTTATATTTTATAGTTTTAAGTGCTTTCACACAGCTTTTAACGTACTTGAGTCAATTACGCTTAGAAAACCATATAATACACTTCTGAAACTTGTCAGTATGAGGTGCTTGGAAAAACAATGTCTAAAAATGTTGATGGCCAATTATGAGACTAATTAAGTAACCAGATTTCAGGTGAAATTATTTTATTGCACTCTAGAGTATGGCATTCCTTTAGGAGTCCTAATATGTTTTACTTTAGTAGCATCCTAAAACAATAACTTCTACAGGCTGATTCTAGTATCTTGCATGAAGAAATACATTAAATCAATCTTGAATTTGCCACCTATTAATAGTATCAGTGTGTCCTAGTGAGAATAGTGAAGAAAGACCTATCTATAGAATTAATTTGTATGTGTGTGTTCTTACACATATATGAATTTCCATTATACATTCTTACAATCCCTGTCTTCGATCTCTGCATGTGGTCCATTGATTTCATAGAAGAGAGTACAAGTGACAGAAACCGTGGTCCTCACCTTCTGCCAAATGCTGTTCTCCTTGGCTGGTGCGTGAGAAAAATGCTACGATCAATGTGACAGGGATCTGCTAACGTTTGGTACTAAAAATGGTTTAGATTGACATTTTTTGTAAAATCTCAGATCTTTTTGTAAGATCTCAGCAGCTCTGGTATCACTTAGGAGGTTGCTCCTCTTCAGGCAAGAGTTTGATATTTGCCACGCTAGAGTGAATTTTGCCGTGCTAGAACGAGTTCCGATCAGTTATATCAGCTAGCACCCACCTGCCTGAAAAAGCTCAAAAGAAGCAGTTACTGTCTTACACGATGCATATTTTACCTTAGATCATTCATACAGCAAGACTTGGAAAGGCTAAAGTTGCTCCTGTGACACAGAAATAATAGCCTAGGCCAGCAAAGAAAAGGAGTTTCATACTGCCCTGTGCCTGGGTATTTTTTTGAGTTACAGACTTCAGTGTTTGAGCTGTTTTATCTCATTAGAAAGCTTTAAGTCTGGCCTACTTCTCCATGCTGCCATCTTCCCAATGGCACTTCAGAGGAAAATCTGCTTGCTTTCTTTCTTAAGAAAAAGAAAGCCCCTTATTTCAAATACTATCAGCAAGTCAATTTGATAGAAGTCGCTTCTGAGAAATGAGGCAAAACATGCAAAGCAGACAACCTACAAGGAGGTGTGCTGCAGTTGATAACAAAATACAGCTTCTTCCTTCCTTCTGCTGCCACAACTTCTGAAAACTGCTGGGGTCAGTCAGGCATGCCCCATCACGGCCCATCACTCACCTTTTTCCCTTTCTCTCCTACTATGACCGTTCGTCTGTAGATTTAATATGACAAGATGGTGGAGAAACTGTGTCATGGGGCAGTTCATTACCTCATTACACCCGCAGTCATCTTTCTACTTATAAGTCTTCCCATGAGATTTTTTGAGTGTGCAGTATTGCGGATTTGGGCCAAGAGCCCTGGAGACACCCTCTGAGAGCCCTGGCGACACCCTCTGGGCAGTGATATATCTTCTGGGTGTACCTTTAAGTATATTAATTTGAAAGCACTGCCTACGGTGATGCAGCTCGACTATGTAATAGAGGTCAGGTACCCAAACATCATCTTCTCCTTCCTTGAGCTTTACATCTAGCACTGGTCACTGAACTAAAGAGCCAAGGGATGCACGGTGAGAGTGAAACAGATTTCTTCTGTTATGCAGATGGTCAGCACAAGCATCCATACACAGTAACAGGCAAGAATAAGCCAGGCCTTCAAAGATAAGGTGAGCAATGATTATCTCTTGGTGTTAAAGCAAAGCATTCTCAGCAAACCACCCACTTTCTTGGGAAAGTGAATGGTTGCTGCTGAAAATTCTGTTGCACATTCCTTCACCAGCCCACCTTTTCTTATTGTTGGTGAATCTGCTCAGATGATCAAGCACTCCTGATAGTGCAGTAGATGGGAATTCTCCCCTCTAGAGGATGGGAATGCAGGGAATGTGGAGTTTGCCAGGCAATCCCACACCTTTTGGGGAAACCCACCTAGAAAACATTTTTTTGTGCTCTCCATTGGTTGTAAAAATCTTCTGACTCATAGTGAAAACCTTTGTCTTAATGGTTGCAACGATGAGTTTCACAACAATGCTAGTGATTACCAGGACATATGAGGGGGTTTTACTGACTGATCATCCGGATACTAAATGGGTAGATTTCCAGCAGCCCCTGGTCTGTGTGCTGATCTCTACCATGTCACATTTGAAAGCCTAATGTGAGATAGTTCTACAGAAAACACTGGATTGCTTGCCACAGGCTCCATGGATAGCAAGAGGCAATCTTTTTGCTCCTGGAAGTCTTGTCTCCCAATAATAGAAAAGTCATGGTTTATTTTGTCTGAATGTGCTCTACCTTAAGGCAGTTCTTTCAGTGCAGCCCTGTCTTAGCCGGGTATAATTTATGTAGGCCAGTATCTCCAAATAGTCTGCAGATGCTAGGTAGTTTTGGAGGGAAACTGTGCGTGCTCTGAGGCGTGAACATCTGGCAAAGGCTTCTTCCAGATTTGTGTAACAGCAGCCAGAAGAAGTTAAGGACAGAGGAGATTTTCTTGCAAAACGTATCCTAAAAACAGGTTTCTGAGAACAAGGATGATCTGAAAAGACCTTTATCCTGATGAGGAGGTGACAAATGGGAAAAGCTGGGAAGAAGTAGCACTTGGAAGAAACACGGAAAAAAGCAGTGACTGGGGGAATATCAGTTGTTCCCTGTGGTTTCTGGACCTCATTACAACAAACATCATAAAAGTTCACAGCGAAGAGAAAGACCTGCTCCGTGTCCCTGGTTTGTGAAATGGGGGTTTCCAAGCCCGGAGGAACGTGTCTCTCAACCCAGTGAAGAAGGCTGATGCAATTTGAGTCAGCTCTACATCAAATATGGAAAGCTTCTCTTGAAAATGGTTCTTAATCACAGAAAACATGAGTCCAGGGTACTGATGTAAGAGAGAAGAGGGCCTCCTCTCTTCCTAAACGATAATAGTCGTAAATTAGCAAGGCAATAAAGATTTAGGTAAGTCTATTGTTAAGTCTTCTCTTCCCCAAATTTTGGTCTTCTGTGACTAACAATGGGGTGGGAGAGCTGCTTTTGAACTACTCCGGCTCAGTATTAACTACAGCCAGGCTTTCCTTTCCCCTTTTTACAGAGAAAGCTGAATTCACCGTTTGTACTGAAAAACTGCGCTGTGTGCAGTGGTGCTTATCAACCATTAATTAAAATCTCATTTAAATTCTTGGAAGAATGAACCTGAGGAAGAAAAATGTGCAGATTAAATTAACAGAGTATGTTCATATTTTGCATAATATTTTACACTTGGTGGTTTATTCTGAATTATGAAAAATTATGTTTAATTCCTGTAATTGAAAAATAACTTGTCTCTGTTCTGTGCACATCCATAGTTTTCTTCCAACAGAAACTGTGCTCCTCTTTGTGAAAGAAGAAACAGTAGAAAACAGGCATGCTTCATAGCCATGTACAAGATCTGAATTGACTTTGAAAAGTTTATTGAGAAGTCAATAGAAAAAAAAAAACTTTGTCCAAAAAAAATTAATTCCTAGTATTTAACTTCTTTTTAAAGATTGACAGAATGTATGCACATACGTGCAAGATATGGAATAATAACAAAAAATATAATTAATAATAGAGTAATTCAGTGTGTGATAACCTAGTCACCTAGAGGGTTTTTTTCTTTTAATTTTCTAAAATTTAGTAACTGAATAACATTTTTTAAATTTCTTTGGAAAACTGCACAGCAGGACAATTTGCATGAAACCTTCTAGTAACTTCTTTTTGGCACATTCATTCAGCGACATGCAAGTCATCAGAAAAAAAAAAATGATAATGATAATCCACTTTCAGAGGAGGCCTGATGCTGCAGGGTGCTGGATGCAAAGATGTCAAGGGCTGGCCTCGGGCAGGTTCTCTAATTGTAGCAGCTTCTGTCTCTACAGGTGATCCAATCACATACGCGGAGGTGAATGTGAAATGGCAAGCTGACAGAGCTGACAGCACACCCAAAGCTGCACATACAGGTACTGCAAAACTACGGGACGCTTCACACTGTCTCCTTACCTCTTACTCTCTTTGTGTACTATCATAAGGACATATTTAACAGAGGATGTAGGAGTTGCTTAGGGCTACGTGCCCAAAGAGATGTCGATGCGATCTACGCAAACTGAAAGAACTTCAAAGAACTTTCCCAGCTTCTGGTTTTCCCTGGCAGTGCCCGAAGGCAGCTGATGACAGTGTTTTCAAGGTCAGCAGGTAGAGTCACAGGCCCCCAGGTTTGCACCAGGCTAGATTTTTTGTGCCTCAGCTAAGCCTGTGAGGATTCACGGCGCCAGCGTCCCTTGTGTCTGGGGGTCAGTCCAGTGAGCCTTTGGCTTAAATCTGTGCTGCTAGACTGGATTGCACCTGGGAGCAAAAGGTGGCCCCAGGGCCCTTTGGTACAGATGGATTTGTGTCCACGCTCATCAGGGCAAGCTATGCTGGAGCAAAGCAGCTGCTTCTGTACAGCGTAGACCCCGGCCGCTTACCTCCTCTGGGCCCCATGAGACTTGGTTGGTTGCAGCGTCCTGGTTCAGCAATGCCTGAATTAAAAAGGTAGTGTTGTACCTTTTTTTTTTTTTTTTTTTAAGCATGACACAGAAAACATTGTAATATGCTGCTGGGAACATGGTAAGGAGTCTCATGTAGACCATGGGAAGAGACCAAATTTTGACACTGGCCATATTGACACTGTGGGAAATGGTTCTTTGAATCAAACTGTGTAAATAGTCATGAAAATAAATTTTATTCTGCAAAGTGGAATAATACACGAACATGAGTTTTAACTCCTTTGTATGAGGTGAAAATGAAGAAGAAAAGGAAAGAAAATATTGCACTTGTGTGATGCGTAAGAACAATTAAGATATTTATAGAAAAAAATGTTAGCTACAGAAAATGATAGTGAGAAAAAATGTTTCAGTTTCTTCAGGTCTTACCAGAAGGAAAAACAAACTGAAAGCTTCAGATGGTATTTCTGATTAAAAGTGGTGGTTGGGCAGACGAGAGAATGGACCAAGTGGAGATCTTGGTCTTACTGTTACAATGGCAAAGCCAATTTACTGACTTCAACTAAATGCTGTCTGATTTTCATAGAATCATAGAATAGTTAGGAGTCGGAAGGGACCTCTGGAGATGGAGTCCAACCCCCCTGTCAGAGCAGGATCACTTAGGGCAGGCCATGCAGGAACAGATCCAGGTGGGTATTGGAAGTTTCTAGAGAAGGAAACTCCACAAGCTCTCTGGGCAGCCTGTTCCAGTGCTCTGTCACCCTCACAGGAAAGAAGCTTTTCCTCATGTTGAGGTGGAACCTCCTGCGTTCCAGTTTGTGCCCATTGCCTCTTGTCCCATCACAGGGCACCACAGAAAAGAGACTGGCCCCTTCTACTTTACATCCACCCTTCAGATATTTGTAAACTTTAATAAGATGCCCTCTCAATTCTTCTCTTCTCCAGACTAAACAGCCCCAGGTCTCTCAGCCTTTCCTCATCAGAGAGATGTTCCAGTCCCTTAATCATCTTTGTAGCTCCCCATTGGACTTTCTCTAGTATTTCCTTGTCCCTCTTGAACTGAGGAGACCAGAACTAGACACAATACTCCAGATGTGGTCTCACAAGAGCAGAGTAGAGAGGGAGGAGAATCTCCCTTGACCTGCTGGACACATTCTTCTTAATGCACCCCAGGATGCCATTGGCCTTCTTGGCCACAAGGGCACAGGGCTGGCTCACAGGTAACTTACTGTCCACCAGCACTCCCAGGTCCTTCTCCACAGAGCTACTTTCCAGCAGGTCAGCCTCTAACCTGTACTGGTGCAGGGGGTTATTCCTTCCCAGATACAGGACTCTACACTTATGCTTGTTGATGTTTTCATTTAATAACTAAAATGCTAGGACTCATGGCTTTCCAGCATTCAGACATTTGTTTTTCTTGGTTAAGAAAACAATTTCCAAAGCAAGACTTAGCTTCTGAAGGAATATTTAGCTGAAAAAACTCCACAAAGTTTTCAATTGCATTTGCAGTACATTGAGGATATCCTCATAAATTTGTTCCTTACTTTTGACACATGCCAGATCCACAGCACACAGTGTAACACATTCCTGCTGCAATCATTTTACGTAGTCCTGTAGCAAATGTTGACTTGCTTCTGCCTGTGGTTGAGACCCCTCTCCCTCGTCCCTTTGGCAGTGACCTGCTTGAAGAACTTGCATTGGTGTTACGCTGTTGTTGCCCTGTTCTTCACTGCAGTGATTCTGCTTATCACAGTCATCCTCTTGGCAGTGAAATGTCACAACCTTTGAGGTGGAACCTGCCATCCTGCTCACATTCAGGGTAAGCAATTTTCAGTCATACTTGTATTTTCATACGATACACTTGCATTTATTAGAGAAGGTACAAAGAAGTGTCCCAAACCAAATACTAAGGCCGTTGTCATAAATTCAACCAGCCAGCAATTCACAGCTACACTAGATAACATCTCGCTCCCTGCCACTGATGCACTTAACTGAGCACATTTGAATACCCAGCAGCTTTGGCAGAATCACCTGTCAGAAGCAGTACTGGGTTCTGCTCCTTTTACTCCAAGAAAATGCATCACTTAACCATAGCTGTCTCCCAGCCGTGGAGACAAGCTTGCCATGACATGAAAGCAGCACATGGCTGCGTGCAGCTAGTGGTGGATCTCATAACCACTATCCGGGCCAGGATTGACAGTTATCTGGTGAAGTGACAGGATACAAGCTCTGTTGTTCAGCCTGGGATGCGAAGCAAACCAAGAGAAGAGTTGTCCGATTCGGACTAGAAAGGGCAGTGAACAGCCCTGCAGAGAAAACCTTCCCATCCACACCCAGTGCTTCTCATAGAGCTACAAAGCACGTTTAATCACTCCCCTAGGTTACTTTCTCTGGAAGCCAACATGTCCCATGTCCCATGCTGTGTCAAAACCCACGCCTCCATCACTGAGCGGCTTACTACTCATATATGCACGGCCACACCTCCATCCTGAGGCACAGCACGTCTTGCCGCAGTCCTCATGGCATACAAGTTCCCTCTCGTTATTCACAGGACATTCACGGCAAGTCGAACATCAGTGAGATACTCTACTTCTATTAGCTTTTGTCTCTTTTATTTCCAGGTAACTCAGCACAGGAAGGCTCTGGCTCTTCAACAAAACAAGTCATCATGCTTGTTTACTTTTACATTCTTTTTTTTTTTGCTGAAGAGACGTTTATGAAAGAAGACATGCCAGCAGTCTGATCACTCTTCAGTTATGTCTTCCAGGATCTCCATTAAACCTCTAACCTCTCCTTATACGGACAAAACATGTTACTATTTTTATTTGGAATTTGCTTAATCCTGTAATACCAGCAACCATCCAATTAGTGTGTGTACCAAGGCACGGGCTCAAGCTGCTGCACCAAAAGTTGGATTTGGGTCTAGACAAGGCAAATGACTAGGTGGACAGGTTTAAGACATCACTTTGAATTCAAACTTGACTCAGTTTTGCAATAATTTGCAATAGAGATAAGCTTTTAGATTCCACAAGTGCAAGTGCAAAAATTCATGGATAAATCAGAGAATGTGAAATGCTACACTGACATTTTTTAAGAAGCCCAGATTTGGATGTGATTTTTCTTCCCCCAAGAGCTTTTCGTGGGATTTGTACAAAAGGGGTATTGAAGGTGCAAGAAACTGCATTTGTTTACTAGAGAAGTCTCAGTCTCATCCCTCCATTGACTTGATTAAAATGATTCTGTTCCATTTGTCCAGAAGAGCACCTCATAGAAATACAGCATGTTATTTCTGTCTTGGGGCAGTAATTCATTTTGTATTTGCTTCAGTTAAATCAGAGTTCTTCACTGGAAATGAGCCACCTCAGGTTCAAATGCATTTGTTTGTAACTATTATTTTGCCCTCGGTTTTTATAGTATTTCCAGTTCTCATCCATTACAATACAACATCTTGGGGGCAGAATGATATCAATGAAATGCAGACTCTGAGTAGGAGGGGTCTGTGTAGCAAATATTTCTAGAATTGTTCCTTGTATCTAAGCTTATCTGTACTCAAGCCATGTTGTTGCTGTCAATAATGGATCCCATTTTTATAATATATGCACCAGAAGTGAATAAAGAGATTTAGTAAAGCACTTGAGATGCTGTTGTTTGTTAGTCAGGCTAGAACAAAAGTAACATTTACTATTAGTACACTTGTAACACCTCTGAGCTGTTGTCACGAAGAGCAGGATGCTGCTCTTGCAAGTACTGTCTAAAGACAGTATTCCTACCACAGAGTGAAGCACCAAACGAACAGTAGAAGAAAACGGTTACCTTTTTCTCAGGACCACCTTTTTATTTGCCAGGTGCTCTGGGATAAACCCAGATCTTCAAATACTGTGGAGGAAGAAATGTTTAAAAACGAGATCATGTAAGAAGAGATGGCAGGTGACATTTTGACCCGAAATAGACTTGTGTGTTGCCGTCGATCCCTAACATGATCTGCTTGTAGCTCAAAGGTTCTTAGATAGCGGTCTCTCAGCTGATCCCTACAACCAAATGAAGTTGCCAGTCCAAACCAGCCAGCCCCAGCTTTCTTTAGAAGCAAGAAAAAGTCCACAGCCTTTGAGAGCTAAAGTGAAAGTGAGTTTGTCCATACAACTTGTTCAGTAATACCAGACTATCGACACAGGGACGTACAGCAACAGCGGGCATTAGTTCCTGGTATATAGGTCCTACCAAGTAAAAAGTCTTTATTTCAGAACAAGAAGCTGAACTGAACACACATCCACCCAGATGCTGCATACGAAAAAGCAGCAAAGCAAAAGGCATTTCACGACCAATTAGAAATCATCAGTGATATAAGCCCGGCAGGGTCTCATGTAGATAACCAGGTCTCCAGTTGCCACAGGCAGATCTTTGGAAATTTCAGTAGCAGGTCCTAGCATCTGAAAGGCAACCATTTACATTATGTAGACGAGACTGGATAAGAAGCATGCATACACTGCCTGGGAATTCTGAAGGGGGGAAAACACTGTGGTTAAAATGAGAAGTTGTTAACTGGCTGGGGTTTTGCTGGTTAGTGAGAATTTCAGACACCGGTCTGTGGTTTTGGCCATCCACCACAGCATTTAAGGCAAGTGTAACAAACTTCAGTCTAAGCTTCATGCTCTGCAGGCAGAGAATATAACTGCATGCACTGAATTTGGGGGAGTTTGTCAATGGAATCTCTGAAATGGAAAGTATTTTCTGGCTGATGGCTCTTGGCAGACCGAAAGCTATCGATGATCTATGGGCAGGTGTGTAGTGGGTTCTCGCAGAGCCCTGCCAAGCTCTAGTTACTTCTTGGCCAGTGGAGCCACCTCAGCTGATCACGATGCTCTGTACTTCATCAGTCTGGCTGCTCCTAGGGACAGCTTGCACCAGTTTCTCATTCTAATAATACCAAGGGTAGGGGCAAACAAAACAACTCTCTCCTTCCATCTGTTTTATGCTCACCTTCCCGCTCTCAAACATAAAGGCAAAATCCTTCTTAGACACACTTTGAGAGGACAATGACCTATCTGATATTGAATTGTTAAAACCAGCTTCCCTGGTTATTGGTTATGTATATGATATTATACATATTACAGATGACATGTGAAAAATCAAATGTTACTATAAATCCAGCAATAGGGAGTTGTTTCTCTCTTTTGTTTCTTGGCCCTTTCCTTTTCCCTGGACCTTCCTCAATCAGGGCTCCAGGCCCACCCTGGAGCTATGAGTGACATTCCTCATTCCTGCTGTTCTGGTTTGGCCTTTTTCTCCCAGGCACTTCAGCCACTGATAAGCCCTGGCTGATAAGAACCATCCCTTTTATTCATGGACACCATAAAGCGTATGTAAAGACTGAAGGAGATAATTAAAAGAATGAAAATGAGCCATAAAAAGGATGGGCTTGATTAAATTGCACAGGCTAAAGAAACCATTTTAGGACCTTGATGAAGACAAACACAAGAAAGCAAAAAGACCAACTAAAATCTTAATCTAGGGGTAGCTTCAAGCTATTTTATTTGGAAATTCAGGGCGCCCTTTTCAAAGGCTGCAATGTGGGAATAGGAGGGACAGGAGCTCATGTGAAGAAAGAGGTACTATCATTTCAATCCTGTATGCCTTCTTTCCTAAATAGCCAAATCCTCAGCTAGCAGAACATTCAATATTCAAGCTCTGCCTAGCAGTTCTCACCACAGCATCAATTCCTGAGAGAAATTGTGACAAAGTCTACTTATGTGGAAAGCAACAGAAATGCTGTTGTGGACAATACTTGGCATCAAGTCAACAAGTGAGAACTCCATTAAAAAAAGCTCTGTCTTGCCCATCTAGAAAATCATTCCAGAGCAAATCCATCTTCACAGACAGAACTTCAAGATGGAAGATGTGGTCTCAATTGTGCCTTGCCTCCATGCAGGCAGAAGATAGGAAATAGCTGTGCTGGGGCAACAAAGGAGGCATAGTGCATCGCAGAACTTCCAGCAGAAACGCTGGGGAAATCGATGATTTAGTTAGGATCTGAGCTATGAGCACGGAGGAACTTCTGTGTACTGGTCCATTTTGTACCTGGTCATAAGGCTTGCTTGCCTACAGCTGGATATTTGATGGGCAGTTTTTGGAGACGCGTTACTGTTCATCAACAAGCCAAAGTCTCCTGGACTTCCAACTGTTTTGTAAAGCTAAAACTTACACAGCTTCTCCTACATGACAGGATACATCACAGCCCACTGTCTTTGAAATAAATCAGCTGGTCACCTATCTGCATAGCTAGGCTTTTCAGTCTATACAGGCAATCTTCCTGTGAGGTAGGAGACTTGAATAGTTGTGTTTGGTTTTTTGGTGTTTTTTCTACAATAAGGTTCACTAGGGAGGAGGACTCTCTTAAAAACAACATCCAGAGCTCTTCCTCTCTTCTCTCTGTCTGCCATGGGGGCTTCATTCAAGATTACAGTAATACTGGAAAAGGTGGTGATAGGGCTGGTTTTCCTCATGACTTCTCTGATACAAACACAAGGTAACAACACATTTTGAAGTCCATCGATATCTCAGGAGAGAGATTTCACCTAGAACCTTCAAAGCTGCCAAGAATGTCTTGTCTGCATTCCTGAAGCAGTAAATTCAGTGACCGCAATACTGTCATTATTTGTTAGTATGACCAGGCAGTTGATGTACAAGATGCTTAACGACGGGCAAGACTCAGGCGGCCTTCAAAGCCTTACTCATCAAACCTAGATTTTCTTTCTGAATGAGCTGGTAGCATTACAATATTGCACAAGTCTCAGACAGATCTTGTTCTGTATTGCTGCTTGACAGTGCTGGTGAATCTAAGCTACCTTCTGTCTGTACTGAACAGAAAACTACCTCTGGCCCCTGAGGTCTGGATAGATCCTGAACTCAAAGAAAATTTTCTGAGCATCATGTTGTTACAGTACCGGTCCATTCAGACGAGCTTCTTTTGGCTTTACAGAGGGTGAGCTGGGAACAAGTTCTATGGATGTATATATTCTTCAACAGTCCATCAGCCACTTTTTTTTTTTTACCTGATTGCAGCAAGCTAGTCCTATATCTGGGGGTACAAGTTTGAGATGACACTCCTTTGTAAATAAAACAAGCACTCTCTTGTATGTTACCGTACTCCTCCTGGGGTGGGGCGAGGTAGAAGGTCTAGGTCTAATTTTTCCAAAAATTAGGAAAACCAACACATGCCCCTAGATTTCATGGATGTGCTAAAGGATGATGAAGTAAACCAGAATGTCATACGATTTCAACATACTTCATTTTGTAATCCCAAACGAACTAGGAGCTGACGAGAGCATCTAAGAAGAGAACAATGCTATGGGGGAGAAATATCACCTCATTTTTTTAATGTTGGAGGCACTTATGGATGAATGTTTACATTCCTCTTTGTTTATCATGCGGAATCTAGTGTCTTGGAATTTGAAAACCAAATGGAGGCCTTAGTGGAGAAGCAAGCAGGGAATTTGTTTACAAACAAATGGTCAACTGGGCTAGCAGCCCAGTGCGCAGATAAGTGAAACCTGCTCCCTCCTATTTCTTCCTTACAGTTTTTCTCTAGTTATCCACCAAAAGATAAGCAAGGACAGACAAAATATCCTCTGCTCAACTCTTTTCCTCCAGTAGACCCACTAGGATATTTTGAATTTAGCTGAGGACTGGGTGGTTCCTGTAGTCACCTCACATCTCAGCCATACATACCCTACCCCGGAGATTTCCTGAGGGTGTAAGCTCAGAGCTATGCCTGAAACAGCAATTGTGCTTTGTGGAAAATTCCATTATTACAGTCTTCTGTTTTGCTTCAGGGAGAATGAAGTGTTGCATGATTAAATTTTATGTTACAAAGCATTTGGGGAAAAAAATGCTTTGGAGTTCCTGAAAATATTTACTTTCACTACCAATTAAGATGCTTTTATTTTAACTTTTTTCTCTTTTTGTGTCTTATTTCTCCACTGGAATATTGAAAAGCAAGACCACAAGAGACCCTGTAAGATCACTTAAGAGTGTCCAGCCCTCTGTGTACTACAGGGAGCTCTGCCTGAATGTCCACCACCAGCAGCACAAGCTCTGCAGTGCTTGAAATTTTTCTGTAACTAAGAAAATACATCTTGAAATGAAAACTTGAAACACTTTTGCTGAAATCAAAACAGCGTATGAACTTCATTCTTTATTTGATTAAAGTATTGGGAGGATTTTTTTGTTCAATCAGCATTTAAATACAGAAAATGTCCCATTAGAAAATTTCTAACCAGCATGACCTAGAAACACTCCATACATTGGCATTACACCTTATTAAAATAATTTCATGATTAATCATGTAGTTATTGAGTTCAGCCTCTGCTTTTGTTTGTTGCAAGTACATCCAGCATCTGTAAAGAAAATAATGGAAGCAGGCTGGAGAACAGTATGTGAAATCTTTTCGTGGCATCCTACTTTTATAAAAAAAAAATGTCTTACCCTTAATATCTATGTTCCTTATATTAAGCAAGTGCTTTAAATGGCTAATGTATTTTAGCTGAACTGTCACTATAGTCAGCTCCGTTGTCAAGTTAAATGAGAGAAAAGTAAATTATAAGAAATTGTAATTATTTTTTTTTACTGTCTCTGAATCGAGATTTCTTTGGTAAAATTAAAGTCAGCTTAGATCTAGGTCCCTTTCCCTCAAGTTTAGATGGCAACTGGATCCATCTGACCTCATCCTGCTACTCAGTGATCTGGCAACACAGAGAACTACATCCATGTCCTGTTATTCTTCATAGCTGGTACTTTGGTGTCAGCCCATCCTGGAGTTCTGAATATAAGGAGTCTTATCTCCTAAATATTTGCGGTGCTTTCAGGGATCCTGGCTTTCAGGGATCCTGGCCCTTCTTCGCGCCTGGCGCAGAAGCTGGAAACACCAAAGCCGAGAGGAGACTGGGCGCAGCTCCCCTGAACCCCCTCAGCGCCGTGGCTGCCCGCGGCGAGCAGGGCCGCTCACACCTGCCTCTCGCCACTCCCGTTTCAGAAGTACCCGGCCATTCCCTCCGGGAGGGAGAGGACCGACGAGGCGGGCGGGAGCGGAGCTCTCCCCGCGGGCTACATTTCTGGGCCCGGCCCGTCAGTCCCGCCCCCCACGCCGCTCCTCAAGTAGCCACGGGGCCGCATTCCCTTGCCGGGCTACCGCACTGGGCTACCGCACGGGCGGGCCGTCGACCATGCTGAGGGAAACCCTGCTTCTCCTGGCCTGGCTGGCCCCGCTGCTGGCCTTCCCCGCCGCGGCGCCAGGTAAGCGGGGTCCGGCGCCACGGGGTGGGCTGAGGCCGCATGGGCGCACCGCGGGACCCCGCGCTGCAGGCCTCACGGGCAGCCCCCCACTTGGGTAGACCTGGGCCCGTGAGTGCCCAGCAGGCTCCCCGGTGTCTGTGCCGGCAGCGAGGAAAGGGCACGCAGGCCATCCAGCGTGATGGATTTTGTCCGGGTAGAGCAGCTTTCTCCAAATAACTGTAATTTGGGGGTGGGGGGTGGTGTCTCACAGCCTTAGACCGTGTTTGTGCTCGGGGCTCTTCCTCCTGGGAAGATGCGCGGCCCTGTCCTCGTGGGTTTGGTTGGAGGCTGTTGCCTGCTGTGCTCTGGCCATCTCCCCCTCCCTCAGTTGAGATAAAGGTTAAGACAGCTCGATCCTATTCTCTTTCTAAGGTGAAACCTGCACAGGATGTTTTTCTAGCACGTGTAGCAGGTGCTGAAAGCAGCTCTGAGCAACCTGATCATTGCCATGGGGTTGGACTAGATGATCTTTAAAGGTCCCTTCCAACCCAGAACATTCAATGATTCTATGATAAGACAAGTGCAGTGTGGAGACCTAAGATGCTGTTGGGAAGCAATGACAGAAAATTCAGCTGGTCTCATTACTCTGTATGCCTGTGACCTCTAGAGACAGCTCTTAGGGACCCCCAGTTGAAGGTCTTTCAAGACAGTGGAGAGTGCTGGGTTACTCAGGTACATGCTATGTGCTGTGGAGATTAAGACTTCCAGAAACTATTTCATGTTCTCTGAATATACAGGAGATACGTAAATTATTTCTCATAATTGTTGTCTTCAGATGTCACAGCTTCTGTCCAGGAGGACACAACCACAGAAGCTATTGGTGAGTTTCTTTTCCCCTTAATCACGTACAGAAGGAATGGACGCCCAGACCAGGAGCTAGTTCCCTAGGGAGCTACGCAGAGAGATGCTCAATGTATGGCATTGCATGATGGCTCACATGACTTTAAGCAGTGTAAACTTCCTACTGTGAAAATCAACCCTTAAAAATGGGAAAAAATAACTAGAATGCTTTGTCAGCCCATAGGACATACATTTCAAAGAGTTTGAGTGGGTGTTATTGACAGAAATTTCAGAACTGATTCTTAACAGAAGAATGGTTCTTCAAAAAATGGGATGCATTGTCCTCTCTGAGCCCTCCTTGGTTTTCATCCAGGCTACTCAGATGCTCTCTGTCACTGCGATACAATTTAAAAAATATTTATCAACACTCGTTTTGCAAATGCCCACTGACACTCACAAAGGCTGGATAGCCTGCCAAAAATCAGACAGGAATTCAGTAACAAATCAGGCACTGGAACTTAGTTCTCCCAAGTCCTACACCAGGGCTCTAACCAACGGCCATCTCTTCTGTAAAGCCCATAGGAGTTGAAACAGGTAAATATTGATTACTGAAGTGATCAGGTAAGACTCTAATTGCAGAGCAGGAACCATTTTGCTGAGGATAATTAAAATTATGGTATGTAGTCACACATAAAATCATAAAATGTAGTTTTACTTTTTTAACATATAGACNCAGGGATCCTGGCCCTTCTTCGCGCCTGGCGCAGAAGCTGGAAACACCAAAGCCGAGAGGAGACTGGGCGCAGCTCCCCTGAACCCCCTCAGCGCCGTGGCTGCCCGCGGCGAGCAGGGCCGCTCACACCTGCCTCTCGCCACTCCCGTTTCAGAAGTACCCGGCCATTCCCTCCGGGAGGGAGAGGACCGACGAGGCGGGCGGGAGCGGAGCTCTCCCCGCGGGCTACATTTCTGGGCCCGGCCCGTCAGTCCCGCCCCCCACGCCGCTCCTCAAGTAGCCACGGGGCCGCATTCCCTTGCCGGGCTACCGCACTGGGCTACCGCACGGGCGGGCCGTCGACCATGCTGAGGGAAACCCTGCTTCTCCTGGCCTGGCTGGCCCCGCTGCTGGCCTTCCCCGCCGCGGCGCCAGGTAAGCGGGGTCCGGCGCCACGGGGTGGGCTGAGGCCGCATGGGCGCACCGCGGGACCCCGCGCTGCAGGCCTCACGGGCAGCCCCCCACTTGGGTAGACCTGGGCCCGTGAGTGCCCAGCAGGCTCCCCGGTGTCTGTGCCGGCAGCGAGGAAAGGGCACGCAGGCCATCCAGCGTGATGGATTTTGTCCGGGTAGAGCAGCTTTCTCCAAATAACTGTAATTTGGGGGTGGGGGGTGGTGTCTCACAGCCTTAGACCGTGTTTGTGCTCGGGGCTCTTCCTCNGGAACTGCTAGAGAGAGTCCAGCACAGAGCCACCAAGATGATGAAGGGAGTGGAGCATCTCCCTTATGAGGAAAGGCTGAGGGAGCTGGGTCTCTTTAGCTTGGAGAAGAGGAGATTGAGGGGAGACCTCATGAATGTTTATAAATATGTTCAGGGCGAATGTCACGAGGATGGAGCCAGGCTCTTCTCAGTGATGCCCAATGACAGGACAAGGGGTAATGGGTACAAGCTGGAACGTAGGAGGTTCCGCTTAAACTCTAGAAGGAACTTCTTTACAGTAAGGGTGACAGAGCACTGGAACAGGCTGCCCAGGGAGGTTGTGGATTCTCCTTCTCTGGAGACATTCAAGACCCGCCTGGACGCCTTTCTGTGTGATGTCATTTAGGTTCCTGCTCTGGCAGGGGGATTGGACCTGATGATCCTTTGAGGTCCCTTCCAATCCCTAACGTTCTGTGATTCTGTGTGTGATTCTGTGACTCCTTCCTATAGAAATATTCCAAGGACATCTTAAAGTCTGTACATAGTTGTGGCAAGTGAAAAGTGGTCTCCTATTTTAATTATCTCATTCTGAGCCCCCAAAAGAGTACCTGAAGCCAACAAGCATTTTTCTTGTAAGTGTTGGCTAGAAGTACTATGTAGGTGTTGGTGAATGGCAGGGCAGGATGGGCATTGACACCCAGAAATCTCGGTTCTGCAGTAGCCCTTGTTCTTTATGTCTAAACCCGTTCAAGGAGTTTCTTGATTTCTTTTCCTTACTAGATCTTACTTGGACTTCAGTAACTTTTATTGGACATTGAATTTGGCTCCAGATCTCAACTGCATCTCGAGCACTGTAGGCAGCTATCTGTATTTCTTCTTACATAACATCCTAGATATGTGCTGAATCCTGTTTTACTTAGTTTTAGGTTTTAAATTAGGTCAGATTAGTATCCAGTGTAGTTAAAAGTCTTTAAAAATGAGTGAAAGAGGCAAGAGAATATTCTAGAAATAGGATAGGTGAGAGATCTGATTACCTGTGATTTCATCCTGCAGTGGTCTTTGCAGGATTGATTCATACCTTGTACACTGTCACTTAGTCTAGATCAAGCGAGTCGAGTAATATAAATCACACCACTTCCCAGAAGAATGCTGTCGCTTTCTAGCAACAATTCACTTTTTAGAAATACATTAATAGGCAAAATTTCCCTTTGTTCATTTCATCTCATTTAGTACTTGCCATACGTGACGAGTATGAAATGCCTGATAGATGTAATTAAGATGAATTTAGTAATTGTTTTTTTTCTAAAATGTTTCCAACTGGTTTTGAGTCTTTTTCTTGTTTCACCAGATTTCACCCAGTCTGTTACTGAGGAAGGAACAACAAAGATATTTGGTGAGTTTCCACCTAAATTACAACATTATTTAATCTCCTAGAAACATGGGATCCCATGGAAGCATGCTAAAGCCTCTAAAATATTCTAGTGTTAGTGATATTAAAGGAAAAACACAGCTATGAAATGATAGTTCTTCTTTCACTCTTCGGAAAAAGGACGTTAAATCTTGCGCTTAGGAATAATGAATTTTCACTATCAAAAAAAATGAAGTTTTGAATATTTTTTTTCCAGTTTTCCAACATATATTATAGCTTTTTAATGAAAGCTAGTTTTGTTTATCCTGCATTTCAGCTCATCTATAGAAGAAACAAGTATGGAAAAATAAAAGTGAGTCCATATCTGAGCTGTCCTTATTCTCCAAAAGACGCAATATTTCAATTCCTAACCTGTAACATTAAGAGCATTGTACATTTCTCTGGTAATGCTGCTTCTACTTGTTTCCTAGAGAAAATTTTCCATTACAGTCTGGTGGTTTGCTATAGGAAATTGTTTGGTTTCATCTAACTGCATCTTCCATACTGTAAAGAAATTTGTTCTTTTAGAGATTACATTTTTAAGGTTTAGCTGTCCACCTGGAAATTGCTCTTTTTTTCTTTAAAAACAAGAATTTTTTATCAGATTGTATATCTACACAGGAAAAAAAAAAAAGAGGAACTTCCTGTAGCTGTGTCTCTGTCTATTATGTTGCCAATGATGATGTTAGAGAAATTGTCAGGAAAAAACATGAAAAAAATATTTGCAAACATTTAGAAATAATCCCTAGAACAACAGGGTGAGTTTCCAGTCTTCTTGTGAAGTCTAGGTCTCTTTCATACTTTGCTCTTTGACCAACACTGACGAGTGCACAAGACTAGAAAGACTGTAACTAATTTGTCTGTTTTGATTGCCTTTCCTAAGTACCACCTTCCACAACGAAGACTTGGTTTGGTGAATTAACATCATCCTTCTTTTCTTCAAAACCCTTCTTAACCTGGTGACTTATCTACCTAGTCAGTCATTAGAAGTCAGACAAACTGTTTTTTTTTTCCGAGTGCAAGTCTATTCCTCTGTTTGCTAGTGGTCTAAGGAGTAAATTAGAATTGCTTTAAAGCGTAGTAGTTCAGTTTTAAAGTGTGGTATTAGAGTGAAGAGTATATGTCTAGTGATCCTAAAATAAGAACAATTTTTAATTGCAGTTTTGTTTCCACGTAGCTCTGCCAGGGCTATGCACTCCTGCCATGAAGCCCCCCTGGCAGCTCCTCCCACAGCTTTATTTATATATTTCAGTATATCCCAGGTCAGATTTAGGTGGGTTTTCTTATACTTTGCATCGCTGTGCTGATGCACTTTGGTTTTACCCTTCAGCAGTTGTTCCTTTCTGGCTTTTGATCTGATTGCAGGTTAGTCTGAGATGGCATCTTACACTGAAATGCCTCCTTACTAGACGGTTTTAGAGCATTTTTAAGAAAAAGATATCCTATGTGAAAGAGCAGCAGCGATCAACAGTTACTCCAAGCAATGTGTATTTACAGTTGGTTTGGGTGGGGTTTTTTTGTCCATCTGAACTCACCTTTAATCCAAATGGAGATAAGCTCAATGAATATCCTGCAACTTAAATATTTCTTTTTTTGTTGTATTTTGTCTATTGGTGTGCTGCACAGACCATTCTGTTTTCAGAAAGGGGCTACCTGTTAACCACGTCTGTGACTGATTACGTAAAGCTCTTGAGTGATTGTTGGAGCATCAGCTGCGACCCCGGCTTTCCTTTTTGCTTTTTTTCCCCCCCATTTGGACCATTTCTTTGGCCTGGGATAGCAGCATAGTGTCTCAGATAATTCAGTGATCACAACTGAAAGCTGGGTGCTTTCTGGTGCAGAACAAGAAGGAGCCAAAGGTTATTGCAGAGGTGACAGTTTGCACAAACTGGCATTGGTGCTGCAGTGCCGGCAGTATCTCTTAGACATTTTTCCCAGTCGCTCAAATGTTTTGCCTTTACTCTGTGGGCACGCAGCCCAGCAGTTGGCCACGTGTGCCTGAGGGTTTGTAGATGTCGGAGAGCAGCTAGTAGAGCACGGCTGGCCTAAATGTACTCTCTTGTGTTTGCTGCTGCAGATGAAGTGACCACTAGTAGAAGCAGAGGCAGGAGGAGTGAATACGGTAAGTTAGTCTTTTACTTTCTGCTGTGTTTAAAGTACCTAGTTCTTGTTGCTGTGATACCTGCAGCAAAGGCTGGAGCTCTCACTGTACTGTAGGTTGCAGGGACCACAAAGACCCAGACTGTTAAAGGTGTATAGAGTTTGCTTTGGGAATCCAGGTCATGTTTTCATACCAGAAAACTGTGGGAAAGACAGCTTCAAACCAAGTCACCGATTAATACTCTTCAGATTCCTGTCTTTCTTCACCACTGGAGTCCTCTGTGCTTAATGTTGAAGGTCCTATTCCTATTAAATCTTCTTCCTTTAATAATACTGCCAGTATTGCTCCAGTGACCTACACTCCCGCTCCTGTGTCCTCCCTCCACACCCCCCTCAGTGCCTGCAGTGCACTTATAGTGGGGTCCTCTGCCACCGGTTATCTTTTCAACATCTGATTAAAGAAGCACCCTAAGAAGACCCAATATTCCAGATGAAATAGATCAGACTTACTATTAAACTTGGCAAATTGCCATGCAAACAAAAACAGCTCTTAATTTGGCTTTTCCACGACTTTAATGCTTCAGTGGTTGCTCTTCTGCCTGATGGAATTCACGTTTATCTGCGTTTTCATCACTCTGCACCACTCTTGCTCATCTGACCCTTGGCTGTGGCTCTTCTGCCCTTGCTCTTGCATTTGTCCTTCTGTAACACACACTCAAAACTCCTTTCATGTCCCGGATCCCCAAATCCACGGGAAAGCCAAAACATTAATGCTTGGTCAGCATACTCACAACTTCTTTTGCGTGCTGTGGGAAGCAGGTGCCTTATGGTGGAACGTGTGCTTGGAGGAAACGAGCTGGAGAACAGCTTCCCTGTCTCATCCTGCAACGTTTGTGCACTGGGCCAAATGTGTTGAGAAATCTGAGGGCTTTAGCTTCCTTCAGTGATACTACTTTTCAGTCTGCTTAGTAGCAAGTGAGATACTTAACACTCTTTCCTTGATATTATGGATTTCAAGAGGAATTGGAGTGATGGGGAGAAGAGGAGGGTAGATCAGGATCCCATTGTCTTCCTCTTTCTCTCCACATCTGGCTTGAGTTGTTGTTCCACTGAATGAAATTTGAACCTCGATGTGTTTCTCGTGGGCTAAGGTTTCTTCTAAAGCCTTTAGAAAACTTCACTTTTTAAAATACGGCGATATTATTTTTAATACTTTTTTTCTTTTTAAATAGTTGAATATGAATCCATTAGAGAGGAAGACTACATGACTGGTAGGTTCTTGGAGCTCCATTTGTTTTACTCCTCTGCCTGCAAATGTCTTCAGCCATCAGCCTCACAGTTACCCTGACTTACACACACCTCAGATTACTAAAGTGTGTGATGATTTGTAGAGAGAAGAAGGAAAATTTTATGGTCATTGCCTGGATATTGGCTTCTTAGCCTCTTCCTTTGTGGAGTATAATGAGAGGCAGAAGAAACAAGGGGTTTTATTGTTTCTGGTCTTTTTCGTCATCCTAAAAATACTTTCAAATTCATGTCTATTCTCCTAGTTTAGTACAAAAATTTCTTTGGGTTCTCAAAGAGGAGGTAGCTATTTTTAGTTTGCTATGTTATGCTGGAAATATGGGGAATTATCATAGAATGGTTTGGATTGGAAGAGATGCCATGGAGGGGACTCCTCCCAATAGACCAGGTTGCTCAAGGCCCTGTCTAACCTGGATTTGAGCACATCCAGTGATGGAGCACCCACAGCTTCCCTGACACTGTTCCAGTGTCTCACCACCATCAAATGTCCAAGTTTTTATCCATTTCCTTTCTCCAGCTGTAAATATACTACGGAAATGAAATAAATGTAAGCAGAACCCCAAACGCCTGTTTGACAGTATCCAAATGCCCTTCTCGTTCGGTACATTTTTTGGTTTTGTCTGTCGTATTGCCCATATTTGACTGATTTTTATTCTTGTCATACATTCAAGCCTGCAGCAGGTACAAGTCAGGTATGTAAAATGTAAGCAAAGGGGAAAAAGTATCTGTGGGCACTCATCTTAAGAAGGCAAAAATAGCACAGGCTGTTTTGTGCGCGTGGTAAACGTCCAGTTTTGCATGAAAAACTCTGTTCCAGTTACTGAGTTTGCTGGGAGGGGGTGCAGGAAATTCGTCAAGTTTCCTACTTCTGCTTCCTCTGCTTAGCGCAGCCAGCCGTACACTTCCTCACAGTGGCAATTTACAAAGAGTTTTGCCGAAAAGGATGAGAAACGTACATTTCCATAGAGTACTGATTTTTTTTTTTTGTAGGTGAGCCCAGCATCATCTCCGCTGAACAGTATGTGCTGAAGAGAATATGTAAGAAATTTCCTCTTTATTTAGCTTATAAATAATTATGCGTCTGTCTTTATTATACTGTGTGAAAAGAAGGGGTTTTTTCAGGCATATTCTGAAGAGCTACAAGCATGAAAATGCTGGAGAGGGGATTTGTGATTATGGAGACTTCTTTAAATCCACAGAAATTTCTTTACACTGAGGGAAGATCAGGTTTTGCTTTAGTAACTTGATAAAGATATGTGTGAGGCCTGTAACTCTTGTCTGAGGAAAGCATGGCAAGGATAGGTATTTTTGCTGTGATATTAAATAATAACGCCTAATGAAGTAGTCCCATGAGTGTACCCAGTTATTCTGGTAATATAAATAATAAACAGTTGTCTTAATAGCATGTGTGGAGTCCTCCTGGATGTGCTGTGATTCTAATCTAAATTCTGGACAAGGGATACCATCCCTAAAGCATCAGCAATTGAGATGTGGGTTATCTCCAGAGAAGAAATTTACATTGCAATGGATGCGGCCAACATACAGCAATTGTAACAGTCATGATTTTACCGTCCTAAGACAACATAGCTGCATCTTTCTTCTTCCCTGCAAACACAGCGCAGTTGGGAGGCATCAGGGCCTGGATGCCAGTGCCACGTAGTCCATGCAGTGTGCCAGTTCCCGATGCTGCTTGTCTTCTTGATCAGTTTCTGTTGAGTACCTCATATCCAGTTTGGAAACAGAAAGACCGACTGAGATGTAGAGTGATTTGTTATAAAGAGCTGGCTTTACTGGTTTGGGGTTTTTTTGCTTGTCTTCTGGTTTTTAACACCTTTTCCTTATGCCAGCAGTTGAGCCCAGCATCAGTTTGAATGACGGATCTGTGATTGGGGATCCAAGTGAGTTGCATTTCTGTTCTTTTATTTTTTTTCTATTCTGTTCCTCTACAGTGAAAATCCTGCTCTTCTTTTTATACACTTGTTACCTTATCTGTGTTCTTCAGGGTATTGATCAATTAGGAGATCCCAGCTTTTCATGAACTAGACACGGTGCCCTGTTGCCTAATTAAAAAAAAAAAAATTAAAAAGGCAGCTTTTTCCTATCATTAGAAGTTCATGAAGTTGTGTGTGCATTAGGAAGGGCAGAACTTGTTTCCTCAAGTTCATATCTGGGTCGTGGCTCAGCTAGTAACTGGGCTCAGTCTGACACATCTGGTCAGATATGTCTAGATCTGAAACTGGATCTAATCTTTGTTTTAAAATGTAGGGTTATGTCTGCTTCTGAAGGTGATTTGTTTGGATGGAAAAAAAAGTGCATAAAGTGTCTTTGGGTAGATTAAAATTACCCAGGATTGCTTGTTTCATGGCTGCTTTTGGAGGTAATAAACCCTTTTAATTGAAAAGGCAGCCTGGGCTCTTCCAGAGAATCCTGGTTTTATGCTTTCTCTTTCGTGTTCTCTCGTGACTAAAATCCCCATCGGGCACCACTGTGTCCTGCTTGGCAGACCAAGGCACGGCTCTGTATTGTTGTCTTGACTGGGTATGGGTAGGGGGGTGATGTCCAGCAGTGTGACCCTTCTGATGTCCTGTTACAGGGGGATCTATCTATGGTGAGGAAAGTGCCGGAGGAAGCGATCAGATTTGTAAGTGAATACTTTTTGTAGACCTCCAAACTCAGATAGCTATGCATTTAAACTGCACGTTTTTGTAAAGAACCTTTGTGATGAGATTGTGTGGCAAAGGGGATTAGCAGTTATCTGTAGTGTCTCCCAGCAGAGAGATCAGTCCCTTAGTCTTACAACATGCTGGAACAGTTGAGAGCTACATGAGGACCTCATGATAAGATATCTAACTCTTTTCTTCTCTTCCCATCTAGAAAGAGATGTACAGAGTGAAGAAGCCTGGTCATCAGCTGGTGTTTTCAGCTCCATCACAGGAACATTTGATTCCTAAAGTTACTAAATTTGTTATGTAGGGTAGAAATCCTTTTGTAAAATTTGCTTTCTATCTTCTTTGTAGTTTAATATTGTTAGAACCTAGGTTGCAGTAAATCAGCATCAGTGCTTGCCCTGCCCTGCTGTAGTGCCTTAATTTTATTCTTTAGTAAAAGAACCAAGAGATCGAGAACCCTGGCTGCTCTGTGGGACTTAAAGGTCAGGTTCCCTGAAAGCAGGATGCTCTGTGCGGGGGATGAAGAGGTTAGGCAGATAGGGTATGGAAGAAGACAGTAGTATCTTCTAAGATGCCAGGATGCTGCTACACTGCAGAGTGCTCAGGTGGCTGTCAGTAAAGGCTGTCACAGGTTTTGTGACAGATCTGTTGACTTTGTTTTCAGATGTGCAAATCACAAAAAATGCCCCCTGCATCTGTGATGTAAGCGGTTCTAACACTCGGGCTTTCGCATGCGCCGAGTCTCACTGTCCCTTTGTAAAACGACTGGCAAGCTACTTCACAAATTCACTGTCATCAGCTTGCATATACTGCAATTAAATGTTAGAAAAAGTTTCTTTGGCGTGGGGCTCTTTTCTGATCTGATCTGTGTGAGTTTTGGGTTTCTACAACATCCCGTAACCACGTTGGACAATTTAACAGCACTGAAAAAGTTTCTGCTCTTATTTATTTTGGCCTTGCCACCTGACAAATTCTCATATGCTAGAATTGCTAAGCAGAAATGTCCTACACTGTCCCCATAAGATACGTGCGTTTAGATCGATATCTTTTTTTCCAGCTGGCCGTTGCTAATTCAGAGATGATCAGTCTGCATGTGTATGTGTTTTTTGATGTGCATCTGCATTTTTCAGTAAAGAATGACTTGATAGCTGATGGTTTATTGTCCAGCTCTTAGTATTTCTCAGCTCTTCACAGTCTGCTTTTGCTTTTCTGGTTCTAAATAATTCACTATCAGTAGATTTTGCACCCTCCTCTGTAACCATTTTTCGAGATCATTCACAAGTACCTGAAACACAACAGGCTCTAGCGTAGTTCCTTTCAGGACACGAATAGTCACCTTTGTCCTTCGTGAAAGTGAACAATTCATTTCTCTTTATTTCTCATTCTTAACTAGACAACGACACAGAAAATTATCTTTTTTATCTCATTTTTATTTCCTTTGGGACACTGCAAGGAATTTCCTTGTAAACATTTGAAAACATAAAACAAATATCTAAGTCTGATCACCCTTGCCTATACCCAAAGTTGCAGCATGTTGATGAGCCCATGATTGCCCTTGTTAAAAGCCATATTTGCTCTTCTTACATCATATTAAAATCTCATCAAGTAATACTGCAGTTTGAGACAGGTCTTCTGTTGCATCTCTCATTAAGAAAATTTTTCGTGTAGGAACCTCTGTATTGACCTTGGTCAGTACAGACCAAGAGATTTTCCGGGTTGGTTTTTTTTTTTGGCCACATTGTGGTCTTTTTTGGAATGTTTCCTTTAAAAAACACAATCATTTGACCCTACAGACGCTCAAGCAGGATTCCTGACTCTTAAGCTTGAAAAATATCGTCAAGGAATTTCTCTGCCATAGGGAAGGTTTTAATGAATATTTCTCCCTCCAGATTTTAATTGGATTTGTAACCTATTTGCCAAAGTATACATTCTTTTTCACATTGTTTGCTTGGACAGGTTTTAATTTTTTTGCAGGATTGCTTGTTACTATAATTATTCTTAGTGGTATTGCTTATTTCCGTGGTTTAGGAAGGAAAAAATGAGGAGTATTTTTGAAATATTTTCCTTCAGCCTTTCTAACATGCTGCTTTTGAAGTGAAGTATTTAATCACTGTAGGTGATGGTATTAATTTCACTGTAACTCTTCTATGCAGTTTTTCGTGGAAGTTAAATCCAATGTAGTGGATTTTGGAGGGATGCTGAATTTGAGTACACCATGGTCATTATTCTAGAGTGGCTTTTCAGTGGTGATAGTTTGTTTGAACCATGTCCTGAGCATTTCTCAAAACTGGAGTTTTTCTCCATCTTACGGTTTTCGCGGTGGATTGCAACAATCGGCCGTTCCAGTGTCTGAAAGGTCAGTCTCAGCTGTATGTTTCACACCTGACATGGGAGTTTACCCACTTGACATGAGGGTACTCGAAGAATCACATTTTACTGGAACTATGTCAAAGACTGCTCAGAACGTGTGTTTTTTTCACTGGTGCAACCTTGGAGCTGTTCTCCCAAGGCCAATAGCACTGACGTTTTTTTGTTGGAATTACAAATCTCACTTTCTATTGGGTTCTTGGAACTTGGGTTCCTGTCTATTAATATTTTTGCTAGATTGATCTTTCTCTTTACTTGAAAACAGTTACTATAATATTTGTTGATAAATTAGAAATATAAATATTTAAAAAAAAAATAAAAAATTCACTGTACTAATTATTTCTCAGTGTCCTGAGGCTGAACTGCAAATTCTAAAGATTTTTCAGCCGATTTTCAAGTAACTAGTGCTGTGTTGAAAGGCACAACTACTGCTGCCCTCCGCTGGCTGAAACCTCTGTGTACTTGACTCCTTACTGTAGTTGCAAAGAACTGCAGGCACCAGTTTCAGTGCGAAAACAGAAGTGAAAGTGTTTCTCAGAGACTGCCCTTAGCTATTCTAGTGTCTTGTTCAGCTGAATGATTGAAACCATGTACTGGAAAAGAGTGCTTTTGGGTACAGCAAACCCTTTTTTCTCATGGCTAATGTGAGCTGAGAATATAGTTTTTGTAAATAAAGATGCATTTGAGCTGTAAGACCACTTGTTAGTACAGAGCAGTAATATTTTATTTTTTTTTTTAAGAAATTTGGAAAGTTTTCAGCTCTTAGTTTTCAATTCCTATCTGGGATTCCTTTGGCTGTGAAGCAGTAAGCCTCACTTTATTAAACAGTTATCTAAATTACGGAAAAAAAAGCCTGCTATATGCCATATCTTTGCCTGTCAAAAAAAAAAAAAAGACCAATGAAAAAATAGGTCAAATTCCCCTTAGGCCCTGGGAGTAGCAGCTGCATAGCAAATCATTTGGGATAAAAAAAAAAAGTTTCTAGGGACTATAAAGCTGGCCCTTTGTTGCCAGCATTGTGTGAGTTTCTTCACAACATCACGTAAATACACAACTTGGAAAACGTTCTTTCAATTTAAAACTTTTTAATAGTTTGAGTTGATTAGTTTTTTGCTATCTACAAGTTGTTTTAAAATGAGAATCTTGTTAATCCCCCATGAAGCTCAGGAAGACAAACTGATCTCCAGAGCATTCTTATATAGCTCCTTCTGGACTGCAAGGTTTCACACGCTACATAGCAGGCATTTTCACAGCATTTGTGTTCTTCTCTGACTCCGTCATCTCCACAGGACAGTGTTGCACATTTTAAAGAGGTTGGAGGAGAACTCTGGAAGAAGCAGAGATGGGAAGGTGGGTGCTGGACCTCCCCAGTGTTGAAGATAGATAGACTGCTGAGGTGAGAAGCCTTTCAGATGCCACATGTGGTTTCATGGTCTGGAGGGATTTGTTTGGGAGACCTGTGAGGAAGGTGACGTGGGCGTCCACTGTGGGGCCATAAAGAAGGGCAGAACATGGGCTTTGCTGTTGCAGCCAAGAAATCAGTTGTTAAAGAGATCAGAAGAAAAGAACATCATGAAATGCTGGTGACATGGACTAAAGCTCTTTAAGCGGTAATTCGTATTTCTGCTTCCCAAAATACAATAATGTCAGAGCTTGTAGAGTAAGAGTAGGTGAAGGCAAACAGATGCTTGCTGGTTAGTTTTTCCATTCCTCTAAGCTGTTGTTATCTCAGGAAAGAAAGCACATTGTGATGCAGAAAACATGTCTGATTATTTCGAGTTTTAAGTAGTCTGTTTCTAGCTGACCTCAACCATGAAAACTCTGGATGACTTCTAAGTGATAAGAAATATGGCTGCACCCATTGAGTCTCTTCATTTCCATGGAAAAAAAGTAGTTAAAACTGAAAATAATACGGGGAATCATTCCCAAGGAAATTACTTCTAATGTATCCTCTTAAAATCAACCCATTCATTTAAATTCATGATTCTAACATGGACCACCAGATGGAAATGCCGCTAGGCAGCCTTCTGTCCGAGATTTTACAAGGTGGGTGTGATCCTCTTCAGCCAGTTGCACTTCCGTGTATATCGAGGCTGCAGCGCGTGACGTGAAAAGAATGGTAAGCAGTATGTTTGACTGATCCTGACTCTAGTTTTTTATGTTTTTCATGAGTTCTAAGAAGAAGGAGTCAGTGGAGACAAAAGAAAGCAGCTGAGCAACGATAGGTTAAGGTAAAAAATGGAAGTGAAAAAGGCTTACCAATTACACTTTCTCTTTGTCTGGCACAGTGGTGTGGTCAGCAATGACCTCAAAACACTAGAAACATGAACCATGAGAAAAACTGATGACACCTGGGAGCAGGATTTTACTGAGCCCATAATTAAACTTACTAGGTTGCTCTCAAGGCCTGCAGGAATCAAGTACTAATCTCCTTGGATGGTCTCTGAAGTATTCCCAGGCAAAGAATTTATGAACTGAGCCTGAAGAGCAGGAGAAAATTGCCCCGAGACTCACAGGACTCATTCAAGTCCACAGGCTTTTTGCAGGGTTTGAGCAGTTGAGGTTTAATCTAGGATGTGGAAGGTTTGGTAGTGAGGAAAGTGGATTGATAGTGGTATTTCTAATTCTTTTTCTTCTGGGTGCATCACTTAACACATCCCAGACTCCAGACTTCTTCATTTCACCTCTTACTGTCTCCCGCCTGTTGCAGAAGGATCTGACTGCTTTTGCTTCCTTCCTTTACCTGAGAGGGGAAAAAAATTTACATCATCCAAAATTCTAGCATCTAAGTGCCACCAAATCAGAAATTTAGTAGAAGTATGGCTCAGTACAGAGAGATCGTACCTGCTAAAGAGTGTATGAAATGGGATTTAGTCAAAGGCAAAGATAGGAAGTGCAGGGTGTAGAGGAACCGTCTTGGCTAGAGTGTTCATGGCCTGCTGAAGAATATGGTCTATCACACCCAAGATGACCAATGAGCAAACTAGCCAATTATTTCCTGTCTATGCCTGGAAGCTGTAGTTTCAGGAAGAGGATATTTCTGGTGACCACATAGAACAAGCTAGGTAACGTTGGCAGCAGGTACTAGCAGGTAACAGTGATAGAAACCAGAGTGAAAAGGAGTTATCAGTAGAAGCGATTCTGTAGCAGTTTCTTCAGGGATAGAAAAGGTGTTATCCAAAGACATCAAACATAACTAACAAGCAAAACGATGTCTCAGGGAATATGATTCCATTGAACCAATTCTGACACTAGGGAACATCAAGCTAGGCAATTTATTGTGTATAAAATGTGGTAGAAAGCCCACCACTGCTGGTGGCCTTTCAAAATGTGAATAAATCAGGCCTAGGAGGGAGAAACTCTGCACTTATGTATCTAGGAGATAGAAGACAGTTCAAGTATGATTTTACTAGATGTGAGATAATTTTGCCAAATCAGTTGGAAGCTCTGTGAGGTATTGTCGTGTTTTAGGGTCAGGGCAGGCCACTACCTATAACAGACACTTTCTGTTAACCCCCTCCCTCCCTAAAGGGGAAGAGAAAAGGAATGAGGGAGAGACTTACCAATTAGAAAAGGAAACTAGAACAGCTTTAATGAAAAGGAAAATAATAATAAGAATAAAATGGAATATTTAGAAATATATACAAGACCAATATTGAGCCCAGCCACCCCTGGTGGCAATTACGTCACCGTCGCCACTGATGTTGTGGAGCAGGCACTGGGAAAGTCCCAGACTGTGCCCAGCAGCAGATGGGAACCGTGTGCAGGAGCTGGGTTCTGGTACTGGATTCAGGAACACTCTGATCAGGATTGAAAACAGAACAGACAGAGTCCTCCTTGGATTCCAGCTGTTGGAGAAACGAGGAAAAATCTGAGCAAGGACCCAGAGCAAGAGCCCCTGAGCCGAGAGCAACTGTGCAAGGGCCCCCAGCAGCCGAATACGGTGTCCATGGGATGGAATACCTTGTTGGTCAGTATAAGGGCACCCGTCTGGCTGCTCCTCCCAGCAGGTGCGGCCTTTTCCTTTCTGCACCCGCAGTGTGGTACACAGGACCCAGCAGTGGCCTTGGTCTGCACACCAATGCCTGGTACTAACTCTAAACATCGGGCGTTATCAGTGCCAGAAGCAGCCACTGCCTGCGAAAACAGGCTGCTCATTTCAGAAAGTGCAGTTAGTTAAAGGAACTCGGCTGAAAAGTAAAAATCACTAAACAGAATTGTTCTGTCCTAACTCAAACTCGTACAGGTATTTTCTATTTCTTCTCAGCCCAGTTGCTGTTCCTAACACTAATTTGCAGCCAGGGCAGACTTCTGGTACCTGAACCTGAATTTACTGCTGTGACCTGTTGTTGCTGAGCTCTGGTTTAAGGTCATGCTACAGAAGTCCACCTTTTACAGATACTAACAGTACAATTCATACTGACAGTAATTTTAAGAACGTTTGAGCATCGAAGTTGCTGGCAGATAATACTACTGTGCTGTGATGGCAAAGTACATGCATGTCCTTTGGTCTTGTTAAAAAGAAAGCTTGTTATGCCTCTTTCGTGCTTTAAAGCACTGTTGCATTATAGGCAGGAGAACAGTGGGTTTGGAGATAAAGCACGAATATGGGTGGATATTTTGCTTTGTGGTTCCTAAGCATGTGTCAGAATGGGAGTACTGAAATGAATCAGCACTAAAGAGTCATTAGATAAAAATAGCTCTAGGACATCGGAGGGTGTGGTAGTTACCAAACAGATCATTACATGGCACTTTCATAGAGGAAAGTTCTGCCATTCCTACTCTCCCCTTCCACTCTTCTGCTTCCAGCCATTTCATCTTCCTTCTAGCTCCTGCCTGCCTGGGGCACTGAGAGCTTATCTGCTTCAGCTCAGAGACAAAGATCTGGGTCATGACTGCAGCAAAGGGTCAGACAGCTCAGAGCAGCTAGTGGGGTTCCTACAGATACCTCAAGTACGGAGCAATAAATGTCCAGGCTCACAGCCTATTTCTCAGTCTTCTAGAGGATAGAAGGAAGATCTAGGTGATATCTTTATATCCTTATATCACCTACATCTTCCTTCTATCCTCCAGGTGGCCCCCCTAGAATGGAGAAGGTCTCCTGTAGATTCTATGGGATGTCTGCCAGTCCCTTGGAGTTATGCCAGAAATAGTAGGTCATCCAAGATGAAAGTACATGCCTCTGTTCACGCAACTCAACCAGTCCACACTGCTTTTTTCAGAGATCAACAATACGGTTCTTTGTCGGATCCTGGCGTCCTCTTTTCAAAGAGAACGTGTAGAAGCCACTTTTTCTAGGTAACGCTTCTTCCTAAGCGAAAGCCTAAATCTTGATGAAAATAGCATGATGTAATAAATTAATACGGAGCACCCTCAGCGGAGCAACAACCTTCCCAGAGGTCCTTGGGATTTGTGCTGTCTGAAGGAGAGCCAAGGAGCATCTGGCTAAAGGTCATCAAAGGCTCTCAACACCCTAATTCACCAGCGCTCACTCTGATTGCTGGAATTCACTGGAGAAACAGCCTTGCCCCCTATGGATCTTGTACTGGAAAGGCTGGGGAGATTATCCTGTACCCCTACGTAGAGATTTCCCTCACCCATAGGAATGCAATGTCTTGCTGCTCACCAGGCGCTCTGAAATCATCCTTTATAGCAGAAGAGCACTGAAGTAAAAATCAGGAAATGAAGCATTTACTATATTCAGACGCTAACAAATTTACTGTGTGCACAGGAGCAGCAACAGCCAAGGTGCTTGCCCCTGCTGCAGCAGGAGAAGACCAGGCTTGCTGCTGCTGTTCTTCAGGAAGGGTGTGGGAGCCGCTTCACAGAGGATTGTGCTAGTGGGAAGCAGATGCCATCTTCCTTAGGGAACAGCAGGATCAGGAAGTACAGCTTTGCTGGACTTCCTCCCTCAACTTTCCATTCCATCTCTGCTCCTTGCTCTCCCCACTCCACTTCCCACGTCACGAACAGCCTGGCTCTTGCATCTTATTGTGGGACCACAAAACCGACTGCTTGCAGAGCTCAGAACACTTGAATGGCTCTGTACGTGCAAAAATTAGAAAGTCTGTTTACTCATAGAAATGTAGATCAAAACCAGATACCTGTTCCCTGCAGCTGTCCAGACACTTATACAAACCTAAAGCTAGGTTTTCCTACTCAATCAAAATCCTTGTCCCAGCAACTGTCAAGTTATCCCCAGGCAGATCCAATTCAAACGCAAACCTTACAGCCCGACCTCAGAAAAGTTTCCCATGATCCATACGTTAATCTGATACTCACCTGTAACCCTCCTCCAGAGGACTGCTGATCCTCGAAGCCAACTTCAGAAAGCACCTGGCAAAGTAAAGCTCCCTCCCCACCAGACAACAAACAGAACCTGGTAACAGCCATCACGGCCTTAAAGAGTAGACAAGTCATTACCAGCATGAAATACCTGCCTGGGTATCTCAGTGCATTATTCTTTCTACGCTCCAACTTAGGTTTTACATAAGTGTGATGGAAAGTCGTACTTTAGACGTATCGTACGTGCAGTCGACGCTAGTTCTTCACAGAGCCTTTAACAGGGGCCACATAACCGTGTTAATAACGGTGTGTCAGTGAAGGCCTGCAGCTCTGGCTTAAGAGGATGCCATGACAAAGAGTTTCCTTGCCATTCAGTGAGCTTTTTGATTGTCCTACTTACGGGATTTTATTAAATTTCTCAGTTTACAAGAAAATCTGAGTGACTTCATCAAACTTTGAAGTTAACCCTGCTCTAAGCAGGGAATAGGACTAGATGACCTTCTTCTCACATACATTTTTCTGTGATCCTAAAATGGTGATGGCTGTGAAAAGAAGAGGAAAAGGAACATTTCAAGGATAAGCTCAAACAAATTGGGACTTACCAAAGGGGTCTTGTTGAAGTGCATTCAGAGAACCTGTATCCCTCCAGGGTATCAGGCAAAAGCCATTAAATTAAATTCATCCTTGCACAATATGTGTGAGGTTTGGTTTTATTTAAACCCTCCTAGGGCCATGACATGAGGGATCCCTCACTCTCAGCAAGGACAGGCTCAGAATATAAAATCCAGAAGTCTTTGTGGTTGCTGGTGACTCAGCTAAGGATGCTATTTCCTTCAGGTGTTACATACAGCTTGGGATCAAAAGGCTTTCCCCTGAGAAAGCTTTTCAGTGGAACTAATGCTTCCACTTTCGTCAAAACATTTTCTTTGAAAAGTCACTACTTTTACCTACTGAAAAAGTTTTAGATTTTGAAGAACTTTGAATTAATCTTTCACTTGCCAGAAGCCTTTTCCTGTGAAAAAAACCAACCTGCTTCCAATGTAAACTAGACGTTTTGTTATTTATACTGCAACTTTTTAATGTATTTTAATTGAACTAATTATAGCAGTTATTTATTACAATATATTTATATATTATTGTATCAATCATATACTTTACATATTACATAATGTAAGTGTGCTTATGTTCCTTGCAGTTTATAGAATTAGGGCAGATGTCATAGCTGAAGTAGAATGAAGCCTCTAGGATACTACAGGTGATAATCAGAGGGCATTTGGGAAGGGGAAGGGGAGGAGAACGCGCTAATTTTAAGATGGAGTTTAATACATTTCCTAAGGATACAATGTCAGGACAAGGCATGCAAAGTCGGTGTTCCAGGGCTCTCTGCCTACTTGTTCTCCTCTTTCATCCCTGCCAACGTGACAAACAAGAGAGCCGGCCCTTAACGCACAGGTGGGAAGTGCTCAGTTATTGCAGGGTGGCACCACGACCGACGCAGACCACAATGCCCAGCGTTCCATTCAGCTCACACAATGCAGGACTCCACGGTATTCTGCTGTACACGGTTTTGCTTTGTGTTAAAGTCCACAGTCAGGGCTTTGACCACTACACTCGCTCAAGGTCCCGGGATGGTTTTTCTTTGCCATATTCAATTTGCTAATCCAAATGCTGACCAGACGTTACTGTTGACAAATGGGCTCTTGGTTACTTCAGCTGGCTATCTGCACGTCAGCTGGCTATAGCCGCCTCTTTCTCCATGAGCCGTTGTGCAGCTGCTGGATCGTACCCACTAGTTATTGGGCCTTTGGTGAGGGGAAGGTGACTTTCAGCAGCTTGTATGAGACCCTACCTATGAATCGGGCATTGTGCTTGCAACTCCTCTTTAGGGAGTCTGATTTGTAGAGTTAAATCATGAAAACATTAATTTACTCTACAGATATCTTGATGTTCCCTGCATGTCCAAGGAACCTAAGGAGAAAGGCATGAGGCATAAGTAAACAGTGGCTCTCCAAGATACCGTGCCTTCGTACCTGCAGAGCATGGCTCCAGGGTACTGAAGTCTCTCCAAGTGAAATGAGAACTTGCCTGCTCTTTCGGAGTTACAGTTTCATCTCCGTTATCCCCCAGCTTTTACTGCCATCTACAGGCTCTGACCGGACGGACCGATCATTGTACCTTGAAAAAATCTGTTTCACTCTATTTATTTAAGAGCTACAGGGTTTGATAAAACTATTGTTTCTCTTGGCCTTGGAAGGTTTGTCTTCCTTCCTGTTTTAAATCTCTTTGATTACCTGTTCGCTTTTCAGTGCAGATATATCACAATGAGTTACCAGTGGCAAACAAAAGGGCTCTTTGGCTCAAAGCGGAAGAAGAGGTGTAGGCAGCGTAGCAGCCTTTCTGCGCGTGATGATGCTCCTCATAGGATTATTGCCTGAATTTGGAAATTCTTAGGAAGAAGTAAGGAAAAGAGCTAGCTATTAAGGTGCAGGTGAGTGGGATTTGCTTTAATAGGAACCGGCTCACTTCTTATTACCTCAGACAACGCTTAATGTATTAAATCACTTCAGGAAACTGGCTTCAGGTAACATTCTAACTCCTTAATTAGTGCCTTCTAAATGATCAGGTAGGCAGTAAGTCAGGCCAAAATCATTCAGAAAGGTCCATGCTTTGATTTTTCCTTTTGATAAAGGGAGGGAAGATTGGGTGGACTTTTATTATGGTTGGCCCTTAATGGATTTCTTTTTCTCCTCTCTTACATGCAAACATTAGGTAAGCCCAGCTGAATGCACTGGTGCTCCTGGTGTCAGAACAGAACAGGAGAGCAGGCTCCAAACCCAGCCTTTTCCATCTCCCAGAAAAGAAGCCTTGGTATCTGGGGCCGTCCGTCCACTGGCAGTTGCTATGAGTCCAACAAAGTTTAGCTCATATTGTAACATTGACCGAAGGCATTCCTGGAGCATACGCATTTCAAAGTGTCCTATAAATGCCTAGTGAAAAGACACTGTATTAGATCACATCGTAGACACTTCTCTTCTTACTTGGCAGAGCCAGATTCCTCTCTATAATCTATACTTTGGAGCTCTGCTTTGCTTTAATGCAACTTAGCTTTGAATTAAATGGGATTTTAGCCGCCTCCATGAACTTTGACACTCCTACGAATAAAGTATCGAATCATTTAGCTATCAGCGTGTCCCCTTCTGCCAGGCACAGAGATGCCATCTGCCTGCAGATACCCACCCCACGGACAAGGATAATTTTTCTCTATTCCAGTGCTTTCTTTCCTATTTATATTTTGCACCAGCTTAGACAATTCCCCTCTTCACTTGCCACTTTTAATTTTTAAAAAAATCACTAATGATCTGCCATAAAACTTTTATTTGGCTATGTTCAATGTATCTCCCAACCCATTTTCCCTGTAAGAATGTGCAATCATATCCTACATTACAGCTAGTGGGAGCAGGCTCAGGGAAAAAGAAGAAAGCTTGTTTGAGAAGAGCAGGCCCCAGACTTAAGAACTGAATCCCAGTGTCCAAGTCTGCTTCGACACATACTTCCTCCACAAGACTCCCCGAGGACGAGAAAGAAAAAAAGCTGACGACATACTTGGGAGTGGAGAAGGAATTTATCAACTCTGCATTCTTCATTGACCACGAGAGGCAAAAGGAGAATCCAGTGCCATAGGCGGATGTCACAGCATTTTTCATTTTGGTACAGCACTTATATATAATCCACTTCCTACAAAGTTCACAGGTAGAGGATACTCCTTGGCAACACACTTCTATATTATTTTTACACTTTTACGCTCATAGCCCCTGTTCCCCTTATCCTTACTGCCATTGTACTTTCCAAAGTGGTAGGAAGACTATCACTTTAGTAAAGGTTACAAAGGCAGTCAATGCTCGTGACTTCAGAAATAACCATGAAATCCAAGGGAAAGATCATTTCCAAGAGAGATGCTGGAGTAACGCGAGATTGTTCTTATGTGCTCTAGGGAATCCAGCGTGTGCTGCACCTTTCCATTACCTTCTCTCATCGGCCCTTCTCACTGTTGTACAGAGCTGAGCTGCTTAAACAGAGCCTCTGTCTGTAGCTCTCCACCTCAGTATGACGAAACTTCCTCGCAGATCTCTGGTGGCTACCCTCGGTTCACCTTGGTCTTCCTTGACCAAGCAGCGGGGGTGATGAGGGGTTCTGCCAATATGTGTTTTTGTTTGGTAGTGCAAGCGAATACATGCTCACCTGCGACCAAAGGATGTGCCGGGTACAGAGCTCTCTATGCGTGGTCTCTTTCTCATCTGTGCAGTTGAATTTGCGCCTGTGCGGTTTGTGGAGCGGGGGGCGTGCCTGAGGAATGGTTTTCTGAGTTGATATTTAGGCATCGTGTTCTATACTTGTGTGCGACTGTAACACAAATTACAAATGGCAAAGTCCTTTGTCAGTGTAGACACATCTTGTTCCTTTGTCTTCTCACAGAGCCAACAGCTGGCTGTCATCCAGTCTTTCTAAAATGGTAAATAAACAAAGCTGGGGAAGTAAGCTGGTGTTCCTGTCACTACACAATTCGGTGCCTTAGTGAGCTCATTTCTTATCACAATAAGGTACTTCCAGCTATACTTTATACTCTGTTAGAATAACACCGCCTATTGTGCATTCATCATATGCCACTTTAACCCCTAAGACACCGCAAGAAGTCTTGGCTAGAGCAAAGATACAAAGACGCACCCCGAGGACAGGAATGGAGAGGGCTGACGACACTTCTGCAGGGTCATGTGCAGCAGGACGCTGATCCAGAGCACTGAGTTGGCCAGGACTCCCCAGCGACCGAGTGAGACCTAGAACAGCTCTAGGAGCCAAATGAGGCTAAACTCTTTCCTCTGTTTCTTCATTAACAGTCATATTTGCATGGTAGGACAGTAACATATGTAAGCCTACTCAGCTACTCGGGTTTTGACATGGTCGGGATCTGATTAAAACTTTGTAGATGTCAATTCATCAACAGAAATTTTTCCTTCACTGACTCATGGTCTGGTCCTCCATCTCTTAGTAAAGAAATTCTCATTCTTCATCATCCTCAGCTTTTTCTCAAGTTCATGTCGTTCAACTCCGGCCTGGAATCAGGTTCTTCGTATCTCACAGATAGCCAGATAAACAAAAGTATTTTGGTCATAAGTTTTTATGTATTTTACAACACACAAAACCTGATGGAAATCATCGACAGTCCTTTCATGTCCCTCCATCTAAATGATCCAAAATTGCTTACAAAAAATAATTCATGGGTATTTCAGGTTTGAAACATATCCTCTGTGAGGTAGAACACAGCAGTCCTAAGACTGAATTCAATTCAACACTTCCTAGGTTAGCGTCAAACTACAATTTATTTTGGGATGGATTGTTCTTCAGTTGATCTATTAAAGCAGGTGTACTGTATGTAGACTACTTACATGCTCATTTAACATATCCAAATGGATTAGCTGACAATTTTGAAGTATGTTGTCAATTTTATTTTGCCTAAAATTATTAATGAATGCGCTCTCGGTTCACAGCATTCTCTCATAAATTGTCCATTGGAAGTTTTTTTTCCCAGGTTCAACATCACGTTTCTCCGAGCGGATCAGAACAGGCTTGTAGGACAACATGAAGATCAAGAGACAATTAACTTCTGGAGCCTTTGTTACTTTCATATCACAGTAACTTTGCTATATTTTTCAAGATCATCTTCCACAGCCTTAATGAGAAAAATATATTTGAATTCCCTCTTATATCATTAAAGTATTCTGAACACAGGCTGGTGGAGGACCATTTAGTATTTGACTGCTGTATCCTGCAGGTATTTAGTCTAGAAAACATTTTGATTCCTTCTAGATTAAAGGATTTACAAGACTATCAATATTTTTCATTAAAGTCAATGTAAATAGTTTTTTCTTAATAAAAGCCTTCAAAAGAAACCAACCGACTTGCTGGATGTTGTAAAACTACCGTCAATTCAACATAAAAAGCGTGACCTGAAAAGAAGTTGTTGACAATATAAAATGCAAAAGTAATTAAGATCAACCAATTTTCTACAGTCTAGATCCATCCATACACTTAGGGCTTAATCCCAAACTCTTTTTTTTTTCATTGACTCAGTGGAGCTAGTGACACATTTTTTTAGTTTAAGATTTTCTGACTTTTGAAATTTGCTTGAAACTTTTCCAATAATGAAGGTGAGCAGCGAGTTTAAGTGAACTGCCTGTGGTAGATCATCGTATTATCAATTTTATGGGTGTGTCTAAGAACACACTAAAGGAACATTTGTAATCTGAAGAATTTATGGTTCAAATTCAGGGTTAAGGCCAGGCAAGTCTCTTGTCTAGCTAGACCTGGGAAGATTAAGGTATTCCATTTAAAAGGAAATTCTGCAGGGTTTTTTTCTGCAGTCTCTCCTTTCCAAAATTGGAAGAAAAAGAATTATTTCTAGATGTATTTTATAAAATACATCCCCAGATAATAGTGCTTACTGTAAAGAAAAAAAGACAACTTTTTAACATTATTTTTGTACTACATAAAACAATTTCAGTACATGAAATTATTTGGAAATGCTATATTGAAAAGTTTGTTTCTGCAGTAGTTGAAACAGAACCTCTCCACTTTATTGAAAGGTGTTATCTCAATTTTATCCAGCAAAATACAATTACAGAAATTGATTTGCATCTGCAAAATGTTTCCACTTCAGTGACCACCACATTTTCTAATCACAAAACCTTTTCACTCAATCTGATCTTTGAACTGGCCTATTGGGTCACTGTGTCCTGTTACAGACAGGTGAATGCAGCCACCTCGCACATCATTCACCGTGTAAAATCTTCACAAATCCTCTTTTCCCCTTCGATTCGTCAGTAGGGGTCCCCTGAAGAGCTACTTTCTAAGTAGAAAATGTTATTCATGTACATAAATCACTAAATAAATTCTACTTACCTAATCTAGAATTCTTATGGCAACTCTTGTCAATTCCCGGCACTCAAAACTCACCGGAGTTGATTTAAAATAATGAAATGTTTAGAACAATGATGAATTTTAGCTCTTCTGATCTTCTTTTGATATCTAAGCTTTCCACAGTACATTTCTGCAGCCAGTGTGGACCAAGCAGCTTTTACACAAAGAAACAAATGCACAGGTTTTCGGGTTATCACAGGACTCTGGAGGCTAGGATTGTAAAAGGGAGTCTATGAATAAATGATTTGATACTTACTATAAAAATCATCAAGTATTTCATTTTTAGGAGCTGCACAACCTCATGCAGGTATCCGGCAGATTCGGAAGATGAAGCTGGTGCCCGGGAAGCCCACGCAGAGCGTGGGAGTGATTAGTCACCGAAGAAGTGAAATTCACAGGACATGATGAACCACAACCTAAATTCACTGGTGGGAAACAATGAGATAAGAGGTGGGTTTTAAACTCCATCCCTCCATGGTCTGGTGCCACAGGGAGACATCTCTTCTCACTTAGGATCTGCAGGAGCAACTTCCGCTGAAGCCAGGGGCGTAAAATAGCCCCATAAAATAGCTCCATGTTTCTATGCCACATGTCCCAGACACATATGTGTGTCTCATGTCCTTCCCAACTTCTAAAAAGATCAAGTCATCTGGAAAAGAAACACATACATGTTCAAGGGAGCTATCCAGAATCAGCAGATAGTTAAAAATAGTAGCACTAATCTATTTTTGCCTCTGTTCCCCATCCCCAGAATGGAGATGATAATCCCAGCAGTTTGCACGATGATGGATAAAACGCATCCATTACGGCTTGTGAGCTGCACACAACCACGGGACCGGAGGAGATCCATTCACAGGTCCCAAGTGGAGATCCTGAGATGAAGTTCATCCCGAGATGAAATTGCAAAGCCACTTTCCATCATATTTGAAAACTCACGGAGGTCACGTAAATTTCCCACTGAGTGGAAAAGGGGAAACATAATCCCCATTTCTGAAATGGGAGATAAGGAAGACCCGGGAAACTATAGGCCAGTCAATCTCACCTCCGTGCCTGGCAAGATAATGGAGCAGATCCTCCTGAAGACTCTGCTAGGGCACATGGAAAATGAGGAGGTGGTTGGTAGCAACCAACATGGCTTCACCAAGGGCAAATCCTGACTAACAAACTTGGTGGTTTTTTTATGATGGGGTCATGGCTTAGTTGGATAAGGGAAGAGCAACTGACATCATCTTCCTGGACCTGTGCAAAGCGTTAGACACTGTCCCACACGACATCCTAGTCTCTAAACTGGAAGGACGTGGATTTGATGGATGGGCCACTTGATGGATAGGGAATTGGCTAGATAGCCATTCTCAAAAAGTTGTGATCGCTGGCTCAATGTCCAAAGCGGAGTCCCTCAGGAATCAGTACTGGAACTGGTGATGTTTGACATCTTCGTTGGTGACGTGGACAGTGGGGTCGAGTGCACACTCAGCAAGTTTGTCAGTGACACCAAGCTGTGTGGTGCAATCAACACGGTGGAGGGAAGGGATGCCATCCAGAAGGACCTTGACAGGATGGATAACTGGGCCCATGCCAAACTATGAAGTTCAACAAGGCCACGTGCAAGGTCCTGCACCTGGGGTAGGGCAATCCCAAGCACAAACACAGGCTGGGTGATGAGTGGATTGAGAGCAGCCCTGCAGAGAAGGACTTGCGGGTGCTGGTTGATGAAGCGCTGAACATGAGCCAGCAGTGTGCGCTGGCAGCCCAAAAGGCCAATCGTATCCTGGGCTGTATCAAAAAATGCGTGGCCAGCAGGTCAAGGGAAGTGATTCTGCCCCTCTGCTCTGCTCTGGTGAGACCCCACCTGGAGTACTGCCTCCAGCTCTGGAGGCCCCAACACAAGAAGGAGATAGATGTCTTGGAGAGAATGCAGAGGAGGGCCACAAAGATGATCTGAAGGCTGGAGCACCTCTCCTAAGAGGACAGGCTGAGAGAGTTGGGTCTGTTCAGCCTGGAGAAGAGAAGGCTCCGGGAAGACCTTACAGTGGCCTTCCAGGACCTGAAGGGGGCCTACAGGAAAGCTGGAGAGGTACTTTTTATAAGGGCGTGTGGTGATAGGATAATGGGCAATGGTTTTAAACTAGAGCAGGATAGATTTAGATCAGACATTACACAGAAGTTCTTTACTATGAGGGTGGTGAGACAGTGGAACGGGTTTCCCAGAGAAGCTGTGGACACCTCATCCCTGGAGGCGTTTCAGACCAGTCTGGATGAAGGTCTGAGCAACCTGGTCTAGTGGGAGGCGTCCCTGCCCATAGCACGGGGGTTGAAACTGGATGATCTTTAAGGTCCTTTTCAACGCAAGCCATCCTATGATTCTATGATCCATGGGTACATAAAAGTCCCACAGGATCTCAAAGAAAGAAGGGAATGAATAATTTTCATCTAGTCTGTGGGTTTAATGCATTAAATAATAGCTTGAGCTGCACGTTGAGTAAGGAGGATTAATCGGACTATTGAAAAACAGCTCATTTGCTGAATAAAGGCAGGATCCTGCGGGAAAAGGAGTACGTGATCATCTAATTAAGAAATGTATCATTATCCCCACACTTAAGGGGGCTGAACTTCAATCTTAGAAGCAACCTCATTCATAGTATTTCTCAACTTTCCCTTGCTTAACTCTGAGGCTTTCCTGACTTCGGTTGAATGGCTTTCAGTTCCCTTTCAAAAGTAATACAGCAATAAACCCCAGGCTAGGGAACAGCGCTTCTGTCCCACAGAGCCACTCTGACCAACCCAAGTGAGAAGCAGATCTGGATCTCCAGGGCTTCAGTTCAGATGCCTTCAGATGCACCCACAGTATAGATCAGAGGGATATCAAACACCCATTGCTGGGCCTTTCCGCTCTCTCAGCCACCGCTTTCTCTAGGCTTTCGCTCCCAGTATTTTATGCCCTTCTACGAAGTGTCTTCACCCTGGGGATTTCAGTCGTGCACTCGGCAGAGCCCGTGCTCCCCGGCCATCCTCTGCTTCTCTGCCTTTCTTAAAACCTGGGCAGCAGGAGGCACACTTGGGCTGGGCAACCAGCTCCAGGTGGCTCTGCTTGACCAGGGAGGTTGGACCAGACCACCTCCAGAGGTCCCTTCCAACCTCAGCCAGTCTGATTCTGTACTGTTCTCCATTTTAGAAACCAGTTATTTACAACTTGTTGGTAGAAGTATTTGGAAAATGTAGATATGTAGAAATTAGTCTCCACATGCAACAGTTACAACTTTTTATTACCCAAGCCGGTGGATTAATTTCTTCCAACATAATTTTGGAAAGAGATCGAATGCCGAAGCAAAGGAAATGTCAGCAAGGAAAGGAAAAATGAGAGTACTCTAGGATTTTAATATTATCTCTTTCTAAAATAATTGAAAAAAGAGAGGAAACCATTTCAAATTTTCTACAAAGGAATGGAAAAAAAAAAAATCACAGTACATTGCCAAAGCTTGTACACTGTAGCTTTTTTTGTTGAATGGGCCTTTCCATCAAATTTTAAAATTAACTTGAGGAAGCAAAATTAATTAACAACATCATTGAAAATAAATTTGGTGCCTCGAGTGCATGTCAGTGTTTGAATTCTGATAATGCGTTTGACTTCATATAATGAGCCTTCCTCTCAAGATTCATTCAAATGCACCTCCTCAGAGAAATTTCCATGTACTCTGAGAATGTGAAAGGGCACAAAGAGACATCATCTTAAAATAATAAAATTAACATAGTAGAGGATTAAAAACTGTGGGACAAAAAAAATATTTTTTTGTTTCTCATGTGTATTCAGGAGAACGGTAATAATGATTTCCACGAGGATTTAGAAAGCAGTGTAATTGAATTGGAAGCAGTGATGCCTGTGTGGGTGGAAATAACTCCGAAAGTTCCAAAAGTATTTTGAATTTTGAAATAGCTCACGAGTTCATTATCAGTCTCTCGAATAGCTAGGCCTCAGCCCCCTCGCAGCTGCGGGAGGGTCCACGTCGCAGCGTTGCGGGATCTTTTTGGTTTGGTTCTGACGTCCGTCAAACGCAGGTTCAAGATTCTCGAAGAGTTTCGGTAGTTGGGACGCGGTGTAGGCGAAAGCACAGCCTGAGGCGTGCCTTCCCGGGGAAGGCTTCGTCTGACACTGCCGTGGAGCTCAGGCTGGCAGTCCTACCTGAGGGACGCTCAGCAAGGGATGCCCTCCGATGCCGTCCGTTTCTGTTGTGAGAACTGTCAAAGAAGCGTTTAGAAGTGATCAGGAGGGGGTACAAAGCAAAAAGAGTCAGGATCTGATGCTCTTTGACCGTTCAAGTACACAGAGAAACAAAGCGAAGCTTTAGGATAGAGAAGGGCAGGTGAACGAAGCTTGGAGTCCGGCGTCCATCTGACAGGGCAGGATGAAGACAAGGCAGAAGCAGTTCAGAAGGCAGGGAGTGCGGAATGAGGATGGGGTGATAGTGCCTGAACTGCTGAACAGTCGGAACTCCTTCGAAAGGACGCTCAGAGAGCCTGTACAAAAACCGGAGGAAAAACAGGGAACGAGTAAGAGGTAGGAAGGCAAGCGAGGGAGGTGTAAGAGCAGTGGCAAGGAAGTGAGGCAGCAACGGGACAGCCGGGATGACAACCGGACATCGCGGGCGGGGGGTGGAAGATGGAGGACACCAGGGGAGAAGACGGTGACAAGGAACGAAATCGGAGTGCCAACGCCAATGCCAATGTGCCCCTACCCGCCAACATCCTTAGGGCTCCCACACAAACCGCCCACGCATCCCCCCCCACGCCTCGAGCACACACTGACAAA
>VWZK01009042.1:0-25603 GCA_013396935.1 Baryphthengus martii | reverse complement strand
CGGGAGCGGGGCTTGAAGCCGCAGGCGGGCCGGGGGGGGGGAGGGGGGAGCAGCACATGGCCGCCACTTGGGGCCCAGCCCTGCCCGGCTTCCCTCCACTCCTACCCTGGGCTGTGAGTCAGTCTGCGTTCCGGGGAGGTGGCCGCGTCTCCTCCTTCTCCTCTCCTGGCAGCCGCTGGGAGCGGAGCGGTGCCTCGCCGGGACGGCAGCTCGAAGTTGGGCGGGAGCACCTGTGTGCAGCGGCAGCGTCCCCTGCCCCGCCGGGCCCCGGCGAAGGGGCCGGGCCGGGACAGCGAGTGAAGAAGTGCAGCCGTGTTGACGGGCTTCCCGGCACCTGTCGGGGCATCCCCTCGTGGAAGGGGTTGCTCGTAAAGCTGCTATGTCCCTCTTTAATCTTCAGGTCGTTGCACAGCTTTTTCTATATATAAGGAGTGCTGCTTTAATAATGCCTCCTCTAGGTTTAGTGGGTTTTGGTGGTTTTGTTGTTGGGGTTTTTTTTTGATTTTTAATTTTCTGCTTTATTAGCGAAGAGGCAAGCAAAATGTCAAGTTGCTATTTCTATGTTTAAGCCCACTGCGTAGCTGATGTGACTCTTTTTAATTTTTTTTTTTTTAAATTGTGATTGAGTAGGACCAACCTGTTGAAACTGATGAGACTTCAATCTGCAGTGGGCATAGGGATCTACTGTTTATAACAGTTGGTAAAGGCAAAGTTGAGGCTGACTAAGGAAAGAGTGGATCTTCTCTTATGAAAGGAAAGACTGGTCTTAATGCAGCAGATAGAGGAGCCAGGTAAAGGACTTCTCTGGAGTTGAGGTAAGAAGGATTCTAGGAAAACGGAAGTTGGAGGTACAGTGTGCGTGACTTTCCCCTCTTCTGTTCTCTGACTTGCCGGTAATCAGTCAAGGCACATCCGTGTCTCTTGGTATATCTGATTACTTCTTGCCTTAACATGACTTGTTTCATTCTTGGTAATGTTTTTATTTTGTTCGCCTATTGGCTTTGCTTGGAGGGGAGGGAACTGAAGGCACGAGTGCCTTTCCTGGTGTAGTAGGAAAAAGAAAACCACCCTAGTGGTGGTTTTACGTGCTGGCCTTGTTGGTAGGCGAGCTTTTTAGCAGGAGTTGTAGAGAAAACGGGCACTGATAATGTTAATTGAAAATAGACTTATGTTCAAGTCCACCTCAGATGGCCCTGTTAATGGTCTTGTAATTATGCTCACTTAAGTCTCCTCTTACAAAGATCCCATTAGAAGCAAGGCCTGATGCTTGCTCAGGGCATCCAAATGTCTGACTTCTAGGAATAAGGATGAAGGTTGGTCAGCTTTCTCTTTTCTCTTGGTCACAGGAAGCTTTAGCTTTCTTTGTTAAAACTGAGAAGGCTGTTTTGTCATGTGTAGGAGTGGCTGACGATTGTTTCCCCTGGTAGCATCAGAGTACAGCATCTTGCAGAAATAGTGGGGTTTTACTTGCTGGTGGGATCAGGATCATCACATCAGCTACCTTCTCCAGCTTGGCAGAAAAAGTGGTTATAGTTTCCTCGGTGCTGGTCCTTCTTACCTGATCTCACTACTATGACAGCTCAGGCTTAACAGTGGCTGCGCCACAGCCACGTGGATGTTCAGTGTCCTGGTGTTGTGCCTGAGCTTCTTTCCCCACAGTAATGCTTAAGGGGAGGCTGTAAGGCTAGTGTGGGTAGGGAACGGTATTTCCCCAGTACGCTGGGTTAGGGAATGTGCTGGAGACTCGGCCCTGGCCTCTGGCAGCTTGTGCAGAGAGAGCAGTGTCGCTCTGAAGCTGCGTGCATGGACAGCCAGCTGGCCAGGTAGAGTGAATTTTTACTACCTTTTCTTCCACCAGCTTTCTGACTCCTTTTGTCAGGCTTCCTAGGCTTCTCACTCTCTTCCCTAATCTCATTGAAATAGGCCGATTCAATAGCTGGGTTGTGGGGGAGGGAAAGGAATCAGTGGTATTAACCTTGTTTTATAAAGCAGGCTAAAACCTGCGTGTGTCATTGGCACCTGTTTATGTGCTTCCCTTCTTCCCCTGTTGACTTGTCTTAGTGCAGTGAGCTCTTGGATGTAGCCAGTGCCTTTGTGGTAGTGCCAAGTGTCTGTACCTAAGGATGTCCCCATGAAACTAAACTGAAAAGCACAGCTGTCGATGTTGATGCTGAAGACTGTTATTGTTACTGAATCAGCACAAGACAGTGAAACTTGGGAGCTTATCTCTGAACAGAAACTCTTGGGAATGGCTGCTGTACTCCAGAGCCCTTTTCTCTAGGAATTATGTCAGTCTTAACGTGGTTTTACTTCTAAATCTGAACGTTTTGTTATAAGAAAGTATTAAAGGCCAAACCCAAACCACTTTAAAAGCGCAACGAGAAATAGCCTGCGTTCAAGAACAGCAACAGTACGGCGAAGGACTGCTATCGGCAAACATTCCGACTTCAGCTCCGCATTCAGGGCGGGAGGAGGAGTTGCTCTTTTTGTCTGTCAGAGGAGTATACCAGAATGTCAACACTGCGTGAGACCAAAGGTCTGTCTAGCTCTGTCATCTCCTAGTGGATGTTTAGGGAAGAATGCAGGTGTACAGCAGGTGAAGGTAATAATTTGCAGTGTGTTCTTTCCTCTTGCAGACTTGGACTTCTCAGCTGGAGATGGTCTCTAGACTATTTTCTTGTCAGTTGCATCTTGGTTTCCTCCCACCCCCCAAATATATATAATATTTCTAACAAGCAGTTGTTTGTAGGTGACTAGACCCTTTTCAAGTAAAAGCTATGTAGGTGATGTAGCATGACCACAACTAAGCAATAAGGAACCTCTATTAAAGTCTAGAGCTCAAAATCCTCCCTTTCCCACAGGTTTGAAAAGTACAAGTTTGTGGTCTCCACCCAGTTACTAGGAGGGAAGGAGAGGTCGAACTACCTCCAGTTGTGTTGAGTTCCTCCCACGTGTCTGTGTATGTTGGAGGAACGGGTTTTGCCAGATCCAATAAGACACTGCAGTATGGCTTCTAAGTAAGGTGCTGTTTTGGTGTTGAGACAGGAGATTGTCTTGATCCTGGAAGCCTTGGAACGTAAAGTTGGCCAGTTTTTAAGTGGCAAATCACAGAAGTTGCCTAGAAGTAGGACTATAAAAAATCCAAACCAACAAAACCTGCAAACACATTGTGAGATCTGATTTGATTAGGGTGATGCTGACAATGCAAAAAAAAGCTTGCTCAAAATAAGGGGGTACTGCCTCTCTACTTGAGAGAGTTGCATGGTTCTTGATACTTCTTCCTTGGCCAGTTCTGGTTTCCAAGGAAGAAAGGAAGAGTAAGCCTGAGTGAAAGGGGACTTTTAAACAGCTTTCTCCAGCTGTGTTTTGTGTCTGGCTACAACGCTAAAGAGTACTGATGATTGGCAGTGGGATTTTCAGCTTCACGGTAAGTTTCTGGGACAGGAAATATAAAAGAGGAGGGATGGATAGCCAATTCTGCAAATAGAGCTGGGCTTCATTCTAGATGCTGTACGGTAAACTTTTGGCTGAAGAACAGCGTGCTAAAGAACTGCTTCCCACTACGGCATCAATATAAGCTGAAGCGGTAGACAAAGGTATGCTTTGTGTGTTAAGGAAGCAGCATAGGTCTGGTTGTGTCTTCATGTGCAGGTAGAAAGTTGGTTTTGTAACGTTCTTGTATTTCCTTACGTTTTAGAGTAACTCCTTTAACTTTTTTTTCTTTTCAGCCACCAAAGTTCTTGGCACAGTCAAGTGGTTCAATGTCAGAAACGGCTATGGCTTTATCAACAGGTATGTTGAAATTATGATAGTCACATTTACACGGTGCCAAGACTCACGGTGCAGATAGTATGCCATGTTTTAGGAACTGCAACGGAGGCTCGAGGATCTGCCTACAAGTTCATGCAGTCGATAGCCAGATTTTGCCAGGGATTTCACAAACTGGTGCCATCTCGGGGCATTTCTCCCCCCCATCAAAGGCTGTGTGTATGGGGAAGAAAGCAGAAAAGGTCAAACTCATTAGAAATTTGCCCTGTTACTTCTGTAATCTAACTGAAGATATTCCAGGCCTGAGTTCACAGGAATTGTCTCCTTGTATCTTTTTTTCTTCTTCTCTGAACAGAAACAGAACTCTGAATGGCATTAATAACCCAGATGGTTGTAAATTATATTGATCACATGTGCACCTAAGGTTGGCAAGACCCACGCTTCCAAGTTACTGAAGGAGACTGGCTTTTAAGGCCAGAATACCAGTGGGGTTGAGGGACTTAAGTGTCTTGTGTGTTTTATGAAAAATGAAGCTCCTGTGTGATGAATGCTTGCAAAAGATATACCTAGCAAGTTATTTTGATGTGCAGATCCTTGAACTGTTACACAGCAGTTAGATGTGGGTAAGTTGGACAGTGTGTAAAGGCATAAGAGCCCCTGTTTCAGAGATGTAAAGTCAGTTCTGGTACGGTATTAATCAGTCTCTGGAAACTATTGCCCAGGATTATGTAAATTTAGAAGAAAAATCTTGAATTAAGTAGTATTCTTGAAGTTTTTTATAGCAGTCGATGTGAGAACCTTCAGCTGGATGTGCTTGTTAGCTTTCTTCCTAATCTGAAGCACTGCTTCAGTCCAGTGCAACAATTTCTGGTTTATGCATTTACTTATTTTTTTTTTGTCACAAACTCTGTCCCACCTGTTCCCTCTGCAGAGGAGGAACTGAGTGAATGGACATCAGGGTCTAGGCTCTTTCTGGTGTATGGGAACACAGAATCAAAGTCTGAGCTGTCATCTTGTTTTGCATGTGGAAGCCTGAACTGGCTGGCCTAATCCAGACAACCTCATGGTCACGTCTGGGTCCCCCTCCGATGGACTCTTGTAACACCTCTTGTGCTGGTTGCTTTGAGTTTCACTGAAAGGAGAGCTCTGTTAACAGCTGCAGCCAACCCTGGTAATAGTGTTGCTTGACCTCTGGGATAGCAGCTCAGGTTGCAGTCCCTGTGGAAAGGTTTGTTTGTTTGGGTTTTGTTTTTTGTTTCTTTTTTTTGAGGGGGGAGAGCTGTGTGAATAGTGAAAGGCGAGCAGTCCAGCCTTTAACTCTGTCCTGTGTCAAAACAAAATAGAATAATTTGCCAGAAGATCAGAGAAGCTCCCCACATCCCCTCACCCTTATAAAGGGTGGAGAGTCCTTTCTGCTGTCAATCATACCAGGAAATTCAGAGCCAGGATCTTGATAGTGTAGACTGACACAGAATGTGTGGAATCCAGGGGATGTACTACAAGCTGGGGGAAGGAAGATTTCGCTTGTGAAGTCAGGGATTTCTATTTAAGTCTCTTAGTCTAAACTCTTAACGATTTATCACTTTCTTTTTGCAGAAATGATACCAAAGAAGATGTGTTTGTTCATCAGGTAAGACAGCAGTGACCGTACTTAGAGATGTGCCCTGTGATAGGCTTCTAATGCGACTTCCTGAAACAACCACCCAACATTGTCCTGACTTCTCCTTAGAATAATTACCACATAGACCTTCAATGGACATACCTGTTGAAATTTTCAGGGAGGAGTATGTTTTCCTTCTCTCTGGTGTTGTAACTGAAGGAGTAGGTATTACAGCCCTTCATACTTTCTTTTGTCTGCTCTGATTTAAACACTAAAGGTTTTCTGTTTGGGGTTTGGTTTTTTCTGTGGTGGTGTTTTGTTTGTTTGTCCCTCCACTAGGGAGATGACTCCTCTGTTTTGTAAATACCTTCCTCCTTGTTGTCTGTCCTTCCTCCCCATTTCCTCAGGATCCTTGTATCTTCTGTTTCTTCTTACCTCTTCATTTGAAGGTCTGTTCTGTCTGCCCTCTCTGGTATTGGAGAGAAAGTGATCTAGTCTGGCTCTTGACCAGCCTGGATTGCCATCAGCTGTTGCTGCATGAGGCAGCTGCTCTCAGAAGAGGAGGAAGGCTGTATGCCAAGTGTGCCCAAGCAGAGAGTTGCCCAACAGCTTGTCATTGGTTAACTTTCCTTGAGCTTCCAGTAGGCTGTTCTAAGTTTATACTATGACTCTCGGGTCTCAGGCAACTAATGGGAAGACAGAGGATGCTGTCTCCGTGTTGCTGTAAACTGATTAGTTGGCTTAGATCGGGTTTTGCATCATCTGAGACTTCTAGAAAATGAAATACTGCTCCTGGAGCTTGTCCCGTATGAAATGATCATATGGGCTTGCAGACCTTACAAGTGTGAGCTTTCTCTGTGGCATAAATGGTGGTATTTCTGTCAGATATAACCAGAAACTTGCACTTGAATTGGGGACAGAAGATGAGGATATATGTGTATGTAGTTGTTAAACATGCTGGTCAACATTGAGAGTTTAATTCCTGTGGCTTCATGACTAAATGGCCTGTGATAACTGTTTCTCTAGATCATGGGGTCTAGACTCATTGTCTGAAAAATGGATGAAGCTGTGAGGGAATAAGTCTAGTTCCTGCCATGAGTGAAGATGATATTGGGAAGTGTGTGCAGTATACGTTCTCTGTTCAGTTGGTGGACTTGGGAGCCAGAGCTCTCAATTCATGCCCTAATTTCTGAGGGTCCCTCTCCATCCTTCGTGATGACCATATGCTGTGTGCACCATAGTGCAGATGCTGCATCTGCAGCCCGATGAGACTGTGTCCAAAGAAGGGTGGGAAGAAATCTAGAGAGTTCTAGTAACAGAAACGTGTTCTGGGTAGGCAGCACTGTAAAACTACCTTGAAGATAAATTAGGTCTGCTTGAGACCTGTAAGAAGATATCCTTGAAAATGGTAGTTGTGCTGATGGCAGAGATGACATATATCGGTGTTGTTCTGCTTGAGAAGAATGCCTGCAGACACCCAGTGCAGGCCAACAGCAAGATAGTATTACCTGTTCTGTTTTGTCTTTCACCTGTGGAAAAGGTTATTCATCTAAACATAAACTGGTGTGCGTGTGAACTTTATTCCTGTCTCTGTGGCTGAAATCCTCTTGGAGTGAGCACTGAGCAAAACTGGCTTGATGTTTCAGAAAAAACGTATCACGTGCAAACCTGCATCTGATTAACCCTCTTGGTAAGCTGTACATGGCAGAGTAGCTGCTTCTAGCTCTGGCCTGCGTTGGCTGCAGTCGGGTTTTCCTCAGCTTTTTTACCTCAAGCTGTTCCCGTGCATGAATGTTCTGGCTACCAAAGCCCGGAGCTTTCTGGCCGGAGCTCCTAATGGGGCCACCCTGCAAGGGAGGCAAATCCACGGCCTAAGCAAACATCCTGCTGCAAGCTCCCTTTCCACAGTTAGTGCCAGTTCTGCCCCTCCTCCCCGCCCCTGTCAGGGGAGGGGCCGGATTACATGCCTAATCCCTTCAGAATAAGGTTGACCTAGTTGAATAGATACAGCCTCCTCCCTGCCTCCCCTGCACACATCCGCAGAGGGGAGGGAACAAGCCAATCTCATGATTGGAATGGGGGTTAATGCTCAGTGTCTGGCTATTGGATGCTATTTATAAACCTAGTACAGATTAAAATGCTTTTCTCTTTAGGGCATGCATGCCTTGCTTTGAATTAACCCTTTGTCTTGCGGGAGACGCAGGCAGTGTTTTGGAGAACGGACGGACGGCAGTGCTTCATCTGCTTCATCTGGCCTGCATCCCTGTGCAGTTGGTTTGTGCAAGGTGCTGTCTGGGGCACTGTGTCAGTTGGAGGTGGTGGGAGCAGTAGGGATTGATCTGTTGTGGGGTGAAGTGTGTCTAGGGGCAGAAAGGAGAGTCTTGCAATTTAACACCATTAAAAGCATCAGTAGCGGAAGAAGTCCAGCTTAATTAGGTATAGTGTGAAACAACAAGCAGTGAGGAGTTAATCTGTGCAGCACAAGAGATTAACTGGATTGTATTCATTGTGCACAGCCTGATGTGCATGCACCAGTAACTGGCATAACAAATTTTGGCTATTGCTGTGACAATGCTGGACGCACACATGATGTGGTGATACGAGGGTATGAAAAGAGCTCTTCTGAACAAAATACTGAACTAGCTCTGAAGACTTTTACAGATGTCTGTTCATCAGTGTCCTCTTGGGAAAGGAAAGGCTTTGTCTTAGTTGAGTGCTGTCTATGGTAACACAGGACATCTGTCTTTTGATTCAAAGAAATGGGAGTCGGCAGGATGCTGGTGAACAGTAACAGGGAGAATAGTGTGCTCTTGTCTCTGGACGTACAGAGTAAAAGGCTTTTCATCAGCCTTAGAGTTTAGACTTGTTAGAGACTTACTTCAGCAATGTTTACCTGCCACAGAAGTAGTAAAGCCATATAGTTTCTGTTCTGAATTCTAGGACTTTGTAAATACCTTCCTCCTTGTTAGAGACTTACTTCAGCAATGTTTACCTGCCACAGAAGTAGTAAAGCCATATAGTTTCTGTTCTGAATTCTAGGACTTACTTAAAATTGTCTCTGGTTGCCTTTCTAAAAGAAACTCCAGCCTACTGTGTGGCAGCCTCTATCTCCTCTTGCCAGGGTACTCAATTGCTGGTTTGTTTTTTTAAGTTTCTATTCATAAAGCTGGAACAGAACATGTGGAAACCTGTTGAATTTACCTTCCACTACCCTTCTTGGCATATGTTTGAGGAACTTTATTCATCTTAAGTACACCCTCTACCGAAAAGATATCTAGTAGTCCTTTCTTCCTGTGCACTTATTAAGAGTTAGGGCTGGGCTGACTGCCAGAGGGGTGCTCTTTATTAACCTCTCTCTTCGCAAAGGTGGGGGAGAAAGGGAATAAGGGGGAGAGACTCTCGGGTTGGAAAAGAGAACAGCTTTAATGACAGTAATAGTATGAAGTATATACAAATATACACAAAACCAGTATTGAACTTAACACTCCCTCTGCCCCTCCTCCCTTCTCGCCCTCCCCTTTTATGGCAGTTACGCTGACATCACTCCTGATGCGATGGGGCAGTCACTGCAGCAGTCTGAGACTGGACTCAGTGGCAGATGGAACCGGACCTAGGAGCTGGATTCCAGAACTTGATTCTGGAATGCATGCACAGACTGGGATCAAAGGCAGGAGAACAGAGTCCTCCTCTGACTGCTTCTGATGCTGGAGAGAGCTTAACCCTTGTGATCCTTCAGCTTTGTACTGAATATGCCGTATATGGGATGGAATACCTTGTTGGTCAGTTCTTGGTCACTGGTCCTGTCTGCTCCTCCCCGCAGATACGACCACTTACTTCACAGCACCCCAGTGTGGTGCATAAGATTTAGCAGTGCCCTTGGTTTCTATAGGAGCAAGTGTAAGCAAGAGCCTTTCTGCATACCAATCCTTAGTAGTAACTATAAACATTAAGAGCTGTCACTTCTAGAAGCAGACACTGTCTGCAAAAATACACTGTAAACTTCAGAAAGTGCAGTCACTTAGACTTAGCTAAAAAGTACAATCACTGGAACAGCCTTAGTTCTATTCTTGCTCAAACCAGGACCATTTACCAAGAAGGGGAAGGAGTTTGAAATACAGCTTGTTGACGTCTCTGTCACGTGCGGAGCGCAAGTCTCGTGAGTTTGAGTCAGTGGTCTCAGGACAAGTGTTAGTCAAAGAATTAAACCCTTAATCTGCAGCCAAGATAATGGTTTTAGTATTAGTATAGAGCATGTATGGAAAAGTTTGTACTTCCAGCTGATTTTAGGAATGGTGCAGTTAACACTAGCAGGTCAATAGAAAGTGAACAAAGCTGTCTCAGCTGATGGTGGGAGACTCTGCTTGCTAAAATAATTCCCAAAAGAATTCACTTGAGCAGTTTGTTCTCTTTCTGTATAAAAAAAAAAAAATCCTCTTGAGTTATATTTGCTTTGGTAGCAATAATATCTCTGCTCTTAATTTCTTAAGCTTTTCAGGGACAGTATAGGATATAGGGAAAGGTGTGGCGAGACGTAGGGCTAAAAGGACACGCTGGCCTACTGCCTAAAACACAAAAAGGACTGTTCGGTAAAAATGAAAATACTTTTCATAAACCATCAAGCTTCACTTTAAACTGATTAGAACTTTTCTTTCAATAGCAATTTTTTGGGGGCTTATTGTTGACTGAATACGTTTGCTATGCACAGACAGCGACTCAACAGATCCTCATTCTGCCTGTTTTTCTTGAGCTGATATGACAACTCTTTTGTTTTCACCCTGCATCCCATTTCTTAAGCCAGATTTTTGCCCTTTATTTCCACATGTGCTTTATTTCCGTGTGTGCTTCTCGCTGCTGGATCTGCACCTGCCTCTTCATGTGAACAAAAGATTCCTGTATCAGAAAACTGAAAGTGAATTGGTCATTAATAGTCTGAGACAGCTTCAGTAAAAAGCTGGCTACTAGATTGGCTTTCACAATTTGTGTGGTTTGATTTTTATTTTTTTTTTTGTTTGTTTGTTTCTGTTCTCCCCTAGCCTTTTCCAGCTTGTGAACCCTTACCTGATGAACAAATAGTAGGCTTGTCTTGCTAACTGCCTTTTGTGGAATCTTTCACAAAGTGAAAGACATCCATAGTTGCAGGCTGAAAATCGCTCCAGGAGGTCTTGAGTGTTTCTCTGAGCCTGAGGAGGTGTTCAGCTGCTTTTGATCCAAAGCCACGTTGCAAATAGTATTCTGACGTTTCCGTGTGGGAGATGACTAAGATTGCCGTTGTCTGTTCTGATGCTTTTTCTGTGTTTTTCAGTGGCTCATGTAACTTTTCTGTCTCCTTCACAGTGCTTAGGAAAAATGCTTATTTATATTACACCAGAGTTACAGTAAATATTTTTTTAATTACTATGAGTTGCCATGATACCTTATAGTTAAGACCAGGAGCATTTTTATAGAAGGTGTCATTAAGTTCTCTGTAGATGGTCTACAGGTCTCCTAATGATGTTGAAGGCATGAGTCATGTGGGCTGCTGGAGCTGACTTGGTACGGCTTGCAAGAAAGAAAACACTCAGTGTGAACTTTCTTCAAACAATATTTCTGTAGTGATCTAAATATTTAGTAGGCTTGATAGAGGGGATCCTGGGACAACAGCTGATTCATAAACTTAAATGTATTGAGAAAGGAGTAAACCTTCACTGAGTATTGTGGAATGGAAGACACATCTATGTATCTAAATTATCTTGATGTGGTGACTGATAATGGTATTTAGAGTTGGGATTGTAGCAGAAAAACGCAGTCCTTTCCTCCTCTACAGGCCTATGAATGTGTAAGATAATAAGTAAGGTAATTTTCTTTATTTTTTTTTTCTTCTTTCTTTAAAGACGGCGATAAAGAAGAACAACCCACGGAAATACCTGCGCAGTGTTGGTGATGGAGAGACTGTAGAATTTGATGTGGTTGAGGGAGAGAAGGTGAGAGATGAGACTGTCTGATGTTCATCTAATGTGTTACTCACTGGGGTGAGTGACATTCATACAAACTTTCTGTGGAAGATCTGCTTTCTAAAGAGTTCATTAAGAAGTGTTTTGAGATATGTATGAAAACTCTTGGTTTAGCTTCATCCTGGTGCTTCTAGAATCTGTAGTTTTCACTTGATAGTGCATTTGAAGCTGCCCAGTAGTCGTTAAGAGGTGTGTATTGCCCTGAAGAACTTGGAGTCTGGTGTAATAGTAACTGTAACAACCTTCTCTGTGCCTCTTTCTCAGTTATTTTTTGAGTTCTCTGAGCTTTTTTAGTGTTTGGGGTTTTGTTTGTTTGTTTTCACTTTAATCAGTTACTACTTGCTTTTTCCACTGAACTTAGACTGGCTCATAGTGTTGTAACTCAGGTTCATAACTCTTGGGTATGGGGTTGAGAATAGCAAACCTACTTCTGCACTACATGGGAGGGAGGAAGGAATCTCTGTAACTGGAAACTGATGCAAAAAACGACTCTTTCCTTTTTCGCTTTCTCCCTGTAGCTGGTTGTTCTTCTCTCGCATCACCCTGGTTTACTTTCTTTTGGCCTTTTAGGGTGCGGAAGCAGCTAATGTCACTGGTCCAGATGGAGTCCCTGTCGAAGGCAGCCGTTACGCTGCAGACCGTCGCCGTTATCGACGTGGCTATTTCGGCCGACGCCGTGGACTGCCTCGAAGTGTAAGTTTGAATTTCTTTAGTGGTGATCATCCTGCCTCCTCAGCAGTCTTCTGATCCTTTCCCCAGGGGGAACTACAGGTTCAGCACTGGCATACAGTAAACTGTCAATGCTTAACTGCAGTGTGTTGGTTTTTTGGTGTTTTGTTTGGTTTTTTTTTTCAGTAATACCCTGGGTTCCTCCAGCACATCATTGATGTTGATACTGCTGGATGTAGATACTGGTGTTTTCTCTCATTAGGTGTTGTGTAGGCCCTTCTTTGGCATGCCTTTCTAGCATATGTTAAAAGCATCTCTTTGGGTATGAAGAGATTGGTTGGTTTGAAGAGTAAATACAGGAGTGAGACACTGAAGTGGTTCACCATGCTGTTTACCTGAAGCAAGGGGAAGTATTTGTATTGCTCTCGGTAGTATAACTGTAACTTGGCAGGATTACTTGAAAAAGGGGACTTGTTGAGAAGTTTGTCGCATTTGCATGACGTGATAGTATTTTAACCAACTAGTTGAAACTTTCATGTGCCATCCTTTCATAGGCCTCTGCCTGCAACAGTTCAGTGTGAAAATAGTGCATTTTTTTTTCTTTAAGCTGGCTATGTACCACTGTTCATAACATCTGCAAGCCTTCCTAACCAACTTCCCAGCAAATTTTTGCAGAGGCAGAAGTATGAGGTATGTGGCTGTAGTTCTCACAGTTACTACTACTATCCACATCATGCTTTTGCTAAATTGGTGCCTGGAGCAATCCAGCAAACTAGAATATACTCCAGGCTTATCTTTTTCTTCAATAGTTGAGTCTCTGATCATCACTTGCAGAAATGTCTGAATGATCCAGTATGAGAGCCCTGGTGGAAGTCTCTGCCCAAGGAATGTAACATCTTGTTTTATGGAGCTAACAGCATGGGAACAAACAGAACAAGTGGTCCCCAGCCCTTCCTTAAAGCCTAATTGTTTGTAGTAGTTATGAGGTCTCTTCTACTGGACACCACTGAGCCTTAAATACATAAAAGGTGTTCTTTCTAAGTGCCTTGGAAATGGCTAGAAGTTGGTACTGGTAAATGAAGATGTTTTGGTTTTGTAGTGATACAGTTTGCAGCTTCAGCTTTCGTGCCAAGCGGCAGAGAACTAGAATACTTGGCTTTGTTCAGCTTTTTGATGTTTCCAGTCTTACCCGTTGTCTGCTCATCAGCCAGCTATGTTCCAGCATTGATTGTTTCCTTTTGCTCTCCTTGAGAGTAAAATCTTCCTCAACAGTCTTTATTGGGAGTGAATGCTTTAGGTGATGGTATTGGTGTTGTCTTGGAGCTACTTCAGATCTTAAGTGAGCAGCCGTATCGAGGCTGAGAGAACCTTCTGAACTACTAAGCGTGGAAAGCAGCTGTTTGTTTCTACCTAAAGAGTGATAATGTGAGACCTGACTTGGACACGGGGAACATTCAGTCTCAGGGTGTGCATGCTGGGACATGTTCTCTTGGATGTCTAATGCAAACTGAATGCAGCTAAAAATCTGTCTTGCATGTGACGCAATAACCCGCTTGGATCCTGGTACTGAAGATGTACACAAGGGGAACAAATTCTGATATCACACTGGTTTTTCTTTGGCTTGCTTTTATCTTTGTCCCCAGACTGGTTTGGTGTGGGTAGCTGTTGGGTGACTGGTTACTGATGTCCTATGAAGTCATCTCTTATTTCATAACCTAAAACACATTGTTCTTTCTCTGGGATCATTGACTTAAAAATTGCAAATGATAAGTTACAAAAGGAGATTGATCTGGATGTTTGTTGTTTCAGGTAGCTTGTTGAATATCCTCTGAATGTCAGGATTTCCCATCAATGTGTCGACTGCTTTCCTGGATTTGCTATAATCTATTAAAATGAAAAGTAAATTCTGTTTCATTGAAGGATAATGAAGACCTTATAGTACCATTTCCTTAGCATGCCCCTCTACCAGGTGTCAAGGTAGACTTTGGGATTGCTGGGACCTTTCAAAGATGATACCGGCCAGGCAGTGATGCTGGCCGGTTCCTTCAACACTCTCAAATGTATCCTGTATAGCTGCGTAGACTTGTATGTGTAAGACTTGAAGTGATAGCTTCCTTTTTGTGTTTGAACTCGGGCAGGAGTTCCTTGTGCAGCTAAAATTGATGATCTGCCGTGCCTGCTCAACTTTCCGCACGTCGCAGTGGGCCCTTGTATTCTGAGCTAGTCTGGGGTGCAACCGGTTCTGCTGGGCCTTCTTGCCCACTCACTTAGCAGTTGCCAGAACAAATCAGAGCTCCGCTTTAAGGAAGTCTTTGCTGGGACCGCAAAAGCCTGTGCAGGGACTGTCTCTGAAGCTTATCCTGGTGTAGGTCAGTGGAACTACTCAAACTTGTCCAGATATTCTGTCATCCCTTGTGAGCTTGCGTTGATAGGTGAATTGAGAATAACCTGAACCCTCACATGACGTTAGCTGTAATTCCTTTTGGAGATTTTTTTCACTTGCATCAATTAACACATTCTTCACATTGAAACTGCATGTCTACTGCATCTAGAAAGATGCTTCTCTGATAGCCTTTCTCTTTGACAAGGCCTTCTCTTTCTACTTCTGTTCCAATGTGTGTAAAGGAGGGAGAAAGGTAGCAATGTCTGTCAGCCACAGCAATATGCGTATGCTATTCTGTATGGGCCTGTTAAGAGGTACATTAAAGGTTGTGCCCCTCTACTTGAGGAAGTGGTTTTGGTGAATTGTCCTGCAGGATATTTGAGACACGTTTGAATTGCCGATGGTATGGTGCTCTTGGGCTGTGTTTGCTGAAAGGATGCTTACTCAGCTGCAGACACCTGTTGCTGCACATGTGAAGGAAAAGGATTCAGGATACCCAGGCCTGCTGTTCTTAAAGATCTACTAGGCTGCAGAGGTGAAAGGTTTTCCCAGAGCTCAGCTGCCCGCATCAGCAATCCTGTATTTTACTTTAATAAATAAATAATGTTGAGGTGATTTTTTGACATGATGGCCGCTTAGGTTTCAAGAACTTAATTGATGTCTGTTAGCAGCTCCAGTCCATCCTTGCAGCACAGCAAGATTTGATCTACTCTTGGTTACTGTCATGGTTTTGGGCAAACTAAATATACTGTTCTCTGTTTGCCATGCTAGCCAAAATGTGCCTGTACTCTGTTCATAACTGACTGGGTCTGTTTTTGAACACGTGTGAGTTCCTCAAGAGTGAAGAAAACATTGAGGCATCTGAGGTATTTAACTCCAGTGGAACTATGTCTGGATTGTGTGGAGAGTTCTGTGGAAAGTAGAAGTGCTTGTTCATGTCAGAAAAGAGGCCATGCTTTTCACTGAACTGGCTACGTAGACGTGGTGTGGAACTGTAGTCAGAATATTAGAACAGACAATGAATCATGAGATTCATTGAGAAATCTCTGTGAACCTTGAGAACCAATGACGCCCTCCATCCATATATTGTGCATACATTATTAATAGAAGCGAGTCAGAAAATAAGTGAAAGAGTTTGAGAGCTAATTTATAGGCTGACGCTATTGTAGAGAAGAGACCTGAAAAGACAAATAGTACTATACAAAAACTAGAGACTGATCTGAAGAGATGCAAGAAAAAATGAAGAAGCAATTAGGTGAAGCAGATGGGTAAAAAGCTCGTTGCAGTTTCAGTCAACGCTTAGAAAATTTTTCTTTGGAAGACAGTAATAAAGGTTTGTACCTTTCTAGAGTCAGAGAAATCTTTGTGCAATCTTTAGAGGGAATCACAGCCTGCCTATTTTGGTCTTTTTCAGAGGAGGATGTAGAGTGCAGCAGGCTGGCGTCATTCACTTGTCTTTAGGATGACCAAAGGTTTTGTTAGAAGGTATTACACTGAGTCGAAAGGTTCTTGTGGAGGAGATTGTGTGAACAGGATTCTGTATGCTAGGCATAGTGTGGTGGTTATAAGACTACAAATGAAGCTTTCCTAATAAATGAACCATACATACTTGTAAAAGTAAAAGAGAACCTCCGAGGTTCTGCTTTCTGAAGAACTGGTGTTCTGCTTTCCGCTTGCATCTGTTTCAGTGGCTTTTGACAGCGTAACTGTTCTGTTCTGTAGCCGTATTTCACTTCTGGCTGGTGGGCCGAGATCCGTTGACAGTGATACTACTGCAATGTGCTAACTGCATTTTTGTGATACTGTAAAAGATGCAGGAAATTATCCAGACTTCTGGGCTAAACAATTCTATTGCTTTGCTATTCTATTTTCAACAGACTGTTTAAGCCAAACACATCTAAAATACTGATAGAGCAACATTCAGTTCAAGATGAATAGGAACAGGCTTGCATTGATTTTTGAGTAATGCTTCATCAGGTTTAGTCATTCTTTCTGTCACTACAGGAGATGGAGGCTTTTATCTGAGGTTCTAGTGCAGCCCCCTGTAGGGAAGAGTGGACTTTGGTTGTGCTATTAAAAAGATGTAGAAATTCAATACTGCCTTTGAGAGATGTGTGAATGCGATACTGATTAGTCAAGTGCTGTAGGAGAGCTTTGGCTGGTGAAAAATACTGTGTGCCCCACGCTACAACTGCGCTGGTTGCTGTTTTGTTAGCTTCTGACGCACTGTCTCCCAGACAAGACCTACTAGGCCTTTGTGTTTCCATACTTCTGGCACTGCAGTGCAACACCCGACTGCTGATTCTACGTGTGCTTGCTCAGAAACCTGGAAAGAGAAATAGTGATTACTCTGAACGTGTTCAGTTTTGCATCCTCTCTTGCCTTCGCATTCTGCTGCTCTCCTTCTGGTTTTGTACTTTGCTAGTCCTCACGTGAGGAAGAGAGCGCCAACAGGAACAGCGCTAGGTCCTTGCTTCACAAAAGGCAAATCCCAAGACTTCTGAGTCACTCTTGCATGCTATTTCTCACCTTGCTGTCTGAGACACTTCTGACCACCCATCACAGGTCTATTCAGCTGTAAAGCCTTGTAGTGTAGTGCAGAGCATCTTGAGAGAGACAGCGCAGAATGATATTGCAAAGTAGATCTAAGTAGCGTAATGCTGTCCACCTCTGAAGTGTGAGTTTTCCTTCGGGGTTCTGAGTCTCAAGTGCTTGTCAACTGCTATCTGATGCTACCTCTTATGAATACCTACTTAGTGGCAGATCCTTTTAGTTGTCCTGATCAGTTTATGCATTATATTCTGTCATGTATAAATGTTAGTTATGATTCTGGAGGGGGTTTAATTGAATTCTGACTTCTCTCTGCTCACCTTAGCAGTTGATCCTATCATTAAGGTGTCTATATATACCTTAATGATAGGATAGATACTATACATAAAGCTCGTATAGCTGTTTCTAGGCATAGATTGTGAAATATTCCAATTGCCTTTAGGCCATGTGTCTGTGCTTTTTGGAAACTTGGAAAGCTACAAAAAGTGCTTGAGGCTATTAGTGCATTTGGAGGGTATTTTACTGTGGTGAGAGGAGAAAATTGTCCAGGTTTGTCACTGAAATTCATTTAATTCTCCAAGATTACTCATGACAACCTACAACACTCTAGCCTTTCCAAATGCTAATCATCCTATTATCTTGGCTAAGGAATAGTTCACTACTCATCCATTTACCAGAGATTGCCAGTTAAAATGGAGCAAAATGTGTGTGAAATTGGAAGGAGACCTGTCAAACTTAGTATACGCTACTGAAGGTTGTCAGGAAGTAATCGTTTTCATTTCCTGCTGGATCAGATCCAGAAGATCTGGAAACAAGTCTTATCTCTTGTTAAATCCCTTTTTTTTTTTTTAAAGGGAAGAGTAGTGGTTAATAATGCAGCTTGTTATAAAATAGACATTTCTGATGGCTAGCATGTAAAAAAAAAAAAACAAAACAAGAAAAAACCTCCCAACAAACTACTAAAAACCTAACACACTGAAATGCAACTTTGTCAGTTAACAGCTAAAGAGGAGGGATAACCACTGCATCTCTGAGAGGCTGACAATGTGTGTATTTGACATGATAGAGTGCAGTTTTTCTGTCTTTTAAATTTCTTTATATTTTTGTGGGAGTTCTCTGAGGAATGAGGTTTTGTAGAATGGAGCCAGAAATGGTCCCTGTCAAATTTCAGCGTGATGCCTTTCAGTTAGCTTTCCAAATTCAGAAGAGTCCTGATGAATAGCTGCCTCTGTAACACATTTACCCTTTACAATGCAATGTCATGTCTTGAAATGCACTTTCATATGTCAGGTTCTCTGCCTTTCTTGGCAGACGTGTAAGAGGCGTCATCAGGTATCTTCCCAGTCTGTGATTGTGAGGGACAAGGGCAGCATTAGTGGCTCTTGTTCTGTCCTCCTCTTGGTTTTGCCCCGATCTAAATCTTGGGTATGTGTTGCTGCTACTTACCCGATATGCTGGTGTTTCAGCACTGATATACTGATTCTGAACTTGTGCTCGGGTCTTTCATGGGGCTTTGTAGTTAATATACTGCCTGTGAATAAAATAGCACTTCACCTTTAACTCTGTCTTCTGTTTTCTTTTGGTTGTAGGGTGGTGAGGGAGAAATCAAGGATGGGGCCACAGAAGGAGGACAACTTCACCAGCAAGTCCATAGGAATCCTACGTATCGTCCCCGTTATCGCAGGTTTGTAATATTTCCTCTGCTCATGACATTGGGATGCTTTTGTGGTCAGTACAGGCTTCCTTAAGAGCAGGAAGCTATATTCACTGGCAATAATGTGTATGCAAATGGTAGGGTCAGTCAGAAGCATTTTAATTACTAGGAGAAAGATGAGCCACTGGAGTAAGGAAACAACTGTAGAATTTGTATAATGTGCTTAGATATTTCTTAGAGTCAGAAATAAGTCAAGAAAGGGCGAAGAGTTCTTTGTGTCCTGCTACTTCTTGCCATTGAGTAGCCTACTGAAGTGAGTTGCAGGGTTCATTTCTTCCTAGCTGAACTCTTAACGCTTTCAGGGACAAATAATGAATCCAAATACCTGGGTCATCCAGCCCTACCATCTGCTGGGGCGGCGGGCGCGTTATAACTTTTTCTTGTTCACTCAAGAGAGTACTTTGTAGTTTGACACTGGAGTGGTAGCTTGTGCACATCCAGCTCGCTCCTGTGTGTCTCACAAGCTTGGTTTTATGCACTGATGAGGCTTGTAGGTACAGAGGAATTCTACTGTTCGTCGTGTCTTACCTCTTACAAGCTGTTATATCATATGATAGCATTAGAGTTACCTTGAAGTATCCTGTGCTAGTGGAGGATATTGCTGTCAGTCAGGATTTAAATTTTTGGTTAGTTGAGGGCTCCCAAAGGAGAAGGTGACAAAATAGAATTATTAGCATTACTCTTCCTATAACTGTTGAAGAAAGGGACTGCTGAATAGGCTGGAGAGCTTCCAGAAAAATATGATTAAACTCATCAAAATGATTGCGGAGGGAAAGAAGCGTGAAGAATGGAGTTGAGTCAGAGTCTGAGAGAAGCAGCAATTGAAGATAGGTTATAGAGATTATAGAGCTCCTCAGAATGAGTAGCATGGAAAGGATGGATTAATTTTTTTTTTTCTTCTGATAAAAGAATACACTATGAGGAAGCTTTAGATAAGGAAGTAGGAGACATGCTGAAAAACAAAGGGAGGTTCATAGGATAGCCCAGGTTGGAATGCAACTGAAAGAAAACTTCTGGCTGAACCTTTTGTGGTAAAGGGAGCCTGGATGAGATTATCTAGCACCCCTGTCCAGGCTCATTTTGAAAACCTTCAGTGATGGGGACTCTACCACATTCCTGGGGAGGTTGTTCCAGTAAAAGATTGTCATAGGATTGTCGTCGTTGTAAGTCTTCCTTGTGTCAAGACACAACCTACTCCTGTACAGCTTGTTCCTGTTGTCCTTTGTCTTGTCAGCGTAGCTCCCTGTGATGGGAAGGCCTCTGTCCTCTTTGTAGCTGCCCTTTAAGTACTGGAATACTGTGATGAGATCCCCCCTAAGCCTTCTCTTCTCCAGGAAGAAAAGACCTAACTCTTAGTCTTTCCTCATAACTCAGTTTCTCCAGCCCTTTGATCATCTTGTCTGTCCTTCGGACTGTATCCAGTCTGTCTGCCTCCTTTTTGAAGTGTGGGAACCAGAACTGGACACAGTACTCCAGGTGTGGCCTGTAAATTCTGAGTAGAGCGGGATGTTCACATCTCTCTGGCGCTAATGCCGCTGTGGATGCAGCCTGGGATCCGTTTTGCCCTTGCTGCAGTGGTTTGCTGCTGATTCACGTTCAGGTTGCTGACTCGGGCTGTTTTGCACACACCAGATTGCTGGACCTTTTTGCCACAGGATGCTGGAAGTGTTAAAAACTTGCGTGAGCTTGGGGGAGACTGTTCAAATAACTAGAGGAGATACCACAGTGGTGTTCTCAAAATAGGGAAATGCTGCCTGGCTCAGGAAATCCCCAGCTGGAAACCAGTTGGAAACTAGAAGGTTATTTGGGATGTAGGTTTCCTTGTTTTTCCCTAGGGATCCATGGAATGGAAATAAACGGACACTTGAAGACCCAGTAGGCTCTTCTTAGTACAGATGCTTTCTGGGGGATATGTGGAGCGAGTTGCCGAGTCATCTGTGTTTGTCGTACCTTAAACTGTCCAGTGTTTGTTTTCCAGCATTAGTTCTGACATGACTACTTCACCTTCCTGTCTCTACACTGGGGAAACAATTCCAGGGCTGAGGAATTCAGTGCAGTTAAAAATATGAGTGTGAAATAGCCTCTGACTGTCATACCTTTTGAGATGCTTCCTTGCTCTTCTTTCTTTTGTTTTTGTTTGTCTGTTGGTTGATTGTTGTTTTTTTAATTGAATTCAAGTGGAAAAACTCATTCAGATTCTTTGCTTCTTGTGACTTGTTTTATCTTGGAGAATTCTCCAAGATAAAACAGTGGATTACTTTGTTTTTCTTCATAAAGTATGTGACATGGTCCCCACAACATCCTTGTCTCTACGTTGGAGAGAGATGGATTTGATGGAGGGACTGTTCAGTAGGATGAGGAATTGGTTGGGTGGTCACATCCAGAGAGTAGTGGTTTAAGAGGTCAATGTTTGGATGGAGATCACTGAGTGGTGTCCCGCAACGGTCCGTACTGGGACCAGTGCTGTTTAGTGTCCTCATCAATGACAGGGGTCAGGTGCTTGTTTAGCATATTTACAGATGACACCAAGCTGAGTGGTGTGGTTGACAAGCCTGAGGGATGGGACGTCATCCGGAGGGATCTGGACAAGCTGGAGAAGCGGGCCTTGGTACTTGCTTTGTTGAACTTTGAGGTTCAAAGTCCCGCACCTGGGTCAGAGCAACCCCTGGTATTAGTACAGGCTGGAGGATGAAGAAGGGATTGAGAGCAGCTACGCAGAGAAGGGCTTGTGGGTACTGGGGAATGAAAAGCTAGACGTGAGCTGGCAACGTGCGCTCGCAGCTCAGAAGGCCGACCGTATGCTTGGCCACATCAAAAGTGTGGCTGGCAGGTTGAGGGAATGTGATTCTGCCCCTCTGCTCTGGTTGAGACCTCACCTGGAGTACTGTGTCCAGCTCTGGAGTCTTCAGCTTAAGACATGAACCTGTGGGAGTGGGTCCAGAGGAGGGCCACAAAAATTATTAGGGGGCTGGAGCAGCTGTCCTATGAAGAAAGGCTGAGAGAGTTGGAGTTGTTCAGCCTCGAGACGAGAAGGCTCTGAGGAGACCTTAATTGTGAGCTTTCGGTACTTAAAGGGGGCCTAAAAGAAAGATGGGGACAGACTTTAGTGAGGCCTGTTGTGAATAGGACACGGGGCAATAGTGTCAAACTAAACAAGGGTAATATTTGGGCTAGATAAAAGGAAGAGATTTTTGACAATGAGCGTGGTGAGGCACTAGAACAGGTTGTCCAGAGAAGTGGTAGGTGCCCTGTCTCTGGAAACATTGAAGCCAGGTTGGATGGTGCTCTGAGCAGCTTGATCTAGTTGAAGATGTCCCTGCTTATGGCAAGGAGGTTGGACTGTGACCTTTCGAGGTCTCTTCCAACCCCAAGCGTTCCGTGATTCTGCTCTCAAGGAGCTGATTTGTATTAGGGTTGTTTGGTTTTTTTTTGTTTTTTTTTTTTTTTTGTGTGTGAATGTTTGTTAAAGTTGTGTCGCTTTTCTAGACTTGTGGGAAATGGGGTAATACTGATGCTGCTGCTTGAAGGGATCTGAACTGAATACATTTTATTCCTGAGTCTTAACTGGCATTGGGCAGTCAGGAATAGCACCGCACCAAGTATAAGTGAGACACCTGTATTCTTGCATGTCATGTGGGAAAACCACAATCTGCCCATGGCTAATGGAATTTGTGCATTTCTGATGCATTTTCCCTCTAAGAGGTAGGATATTTTCCATGGAAGTGCAGAATGCTTCCATTTGAGTTAACGGATAGGCATCGCATGCATTCACACGCGCTAAATCTGGTTACACTAGTGCTTGTCTGTTAAATTCCTTTGGAAAAGCTAAATTCACGTTTGGGCCTAGATGGTTGTGTGTTAGTTGATGGGTGGTATGTAGTGGGTGGTAGGTAGTGTCTGTCATCACTTCAGATCACTGTATTTTAACAGTGTCTGTACATTGTGTTTATACTGGAAATGGGATTAAATGCTCTCCTGTACTTCAGGAACAGGGACATGAGAGCTTAGTGGTAACGAGGTCCAACTTGCCTGACTGAAACAGATGCTTATGCCTTCTTACACGGTCAGGAGGAGCACAATAAGACAAAGACCCAAGAACTGGTTTACGTGTGGAATTGGGATTCCCAGACGTTGTGCCATTAATTATGAATGCGATAAATGTGAATGGCCTGTAACTATGCGAAGCTGGTGTATAACAGAATCGGTCTGTGTGGCTACTACTGGCTTATTTCTTCTCCTAGTCAGCAATTCAAATGGGCTAACTACATCTTTATGGGAGAATGGACAGTAGAATATGCTGCTGTAGCTTTGGCAGTGAAGAGGCACCCAGAGTGCTTATCTTTCCCTTCCGACTGTGTGCCAGTCAAACTCCGTTCAAAACTGTTAAAGATGGTACTTGGTTAGAGTAGTCTTTGCTGGGCTAAAATTATGGTAGTTTAACCATCTCAGGCTTCTTTCCTCCTTAACCCCTATTTCTCCCCCTCTTCAGAGGGCCCCCACGTCCACGTCCTGCCCCAGTGGCTGGAGAGTCTGAAAACAAAGAGAACCATCACGAGGCCAATGCTATGAGTCAGCAGCCACTACGACGTGGGTATCGGCGCCCGTACAACTATCGCCGGCGACCTCGTCCACCCAATGCTCCAGCTCAGGAAGGGAAAGAGGTAAGTGCACACCTGGCAAAACGTGGCGTAGACTGGGTTTTGACAGGGTTAATGTTCAAGACCACTTGTCCTGTGGGAGATTAACAAGTGTGTTGATGTATTGGAGGAATCTGATGGCCAAGTTCCAAGTGCCGACGTTCGAAGCCGGCTGGCTTCATTGCCTGTTCCTTGTGACCTTTGAGAACGAGCGTCTTAAACGGAACCGGCAGTGGGATAGGGTTTGCTTCGGGGTAGTTCTTAACTGGGGTCAGATTGTAACAAATAATTTTGAAGTGGGGATGAACAGTTGCCTTTTCCGGCTCCCTCAAACCTTTGGTCTGTATTTTGCGTAAGAGATGAATTTGAAAGCTCCAGATTAGTTTCCTGAACTGCTTGAACCAGATGATTACAGGGAATTGTTCGCAAACACGGATTTTTACCTTAATGAGAAAAGACTTTTTCATTCTGTATTTCCTTCAGGTAGTCCCCTGACAGAACCTACTGTGTAATACTTAAACTTTAGCATATTTTCTGTGTATTCACCTTCCTTGATTACTTTTAAATGTGGGTTATGCTGAACTGAGGAAGGGTTTGGAGGCCAGCCTTTGCCTGTAATAAAGGTTTATTGTTTTTCAGACAAAGGTGTCTGAAACACCTGCTGAAAATCCTGCTCCAGTGACCAAGCAGAGTGGTGCTGAGTAATGTCCAGCTCCCCAGGCACCTTTACCATCCCTCAGGTAAGGAATGTAGATGGTTCCTGTTCTCCAAGTGAAGCAGCATTGTGTATACTTCTAGGAGTTGAACTCTGGCCACATCCCCTTATGTATGGCTCGATATGTATGATAACTTAGAGTGCTGGAGAGGCAAACTAAGAACAATCTGCTGCTTTTCTCCTTTCCTCTGCATCTCTACTTGTTGTAAAGCAAACTTTGCTTCATAATTCTCACATCTTCCTGAAAACAATATCTGATTCATGTAGCAATATCATCTACTGATGAGTTAATGTTTTGCTTTAGGAAGATACTGTATTATCAGCAGATGGACAGGATAAAGCTAGTCATGTTTGTGCTGTCTGTTATTACAATCATTTCCTCTCCACCTGATATCTTACCTTCAACATGAATATTAAAACTACATTTGAAAAAACTTTGGCTTTTTAACAGGTGTCCTAAAATACAACTCCAAAGAAACACCAAAGAAACACACAAGCAATAAAATTGTCAACAGTGATGACACAAGCAAAGATTTGAAACATCGGAACGTAAAAGAAAAAAAAATACCAGCAGCTGAGATCCAGGGAACACCCGTAAGATAGATGTGTGAAGAGAGAAAAAGAGAGCGAGATTCAGAAAGAGCAACCTCCCCAGTTTCAACAGCAACTGTGGGTTGTTTGGTTTGGTTTGGTTTTTTGTATTTTTTTGGTTGGTTGTTTGGTTGTTTTTTTTTTTCTAGAATTTCACTGTTTCACTAGTATTGAATTTTTCGATTTTTCTTTTGGTATCAAACTGAAAAGGGAAAAAAACCTAACCAAAGAACTGAAATTGAAATCAGATGCTTTTTTTTATTGGATGCTGGTGCTAAACCTCCCAAGTGTGATGAGGTTTTTCTGTGCCAGTCCTGTCCACTGCAGGACACGGGGAGGAGAAACCTCGCTTTCCTTGGTAAGATCTATTTGAAACTGTGCAGCATGGGTGACGTTCCTCACAAATAAAAGTGATTTCAGTTACCAAAACCAATTACCTGTTTCTGTACGTTTGTGCATGTCTACTTTAAAAACACTGAATTATTTTAAATCTTGTTGCTTCAACTTCCAGGAGTAGTGCCCTGCTGGACCTACTGCTTACAAAGAGGGAAGGGCTGGTGGAAGCTGTGGTGGTTGGAGGTCGTCCTGGGGCACAGCGACCATGATATGGTAGAATTTTCAATATATGGTGAAGTCAGCAAAACCCTCTACCTTGGACTTCCGGAGGGATGACTTTGGTCTATTCAGGATGCTTGTTTGGAGAGTGCCTTGGGAAGCAGCCCTCAAAACAAAGGGGCCTGGGAAGGCTGGGCTGGCTTTAAGAATGAAATATCAAGGCGCAGGAGCAGGCTGTCCCTGTGTGCTGAAACTGAGCCGGTGGGGAAGAAGGCCGGCCTGGTTGAGCGGGGAGCTTTTGCAAGAACTCAGGTAAAAAAAAAAGTGTATAAACTTTGTAAAAAGGGGCAGGTGAACCAGGAAGCATTTAAGGATATTGGAAGGTCATGTAGAAAGAGAATCAGATGCAAAAGCTCAGTTAGAACTTAATT
>VWZK01009041.1:191502-214298 GCA_013396935.1 Baryphthengus martii | reverse complement strand
CTGATCTTGCAGGACAGCAGGGGGAACTCTCACATTGATTTGCAGCGGTCTGAGTTTTTCCCTCCTTTGAAACTTCAAATATCTGACAACATACCCATATTACCACCGTTAATGCGACAAACTACACCACAGAAAACACTTCTTCTGTCATTAATAATGCAACGTGGTGGCAATTTCTCAGGTCCCCTGAAATATTTTTACTTTTACTGAGATTGTAGCGTATAGGAAATACAGAAGGCTTTTAACACATTAAGAAAAGGTTCAGATTTATTTACCAAACTGGTGGTCTTTGCTTTCTACAAAGCACAAAAAGGGTCACTTCCCAAATATCCATTAAGTGATTTAAATTAGACCATAGAGTTTCTTCCTCCTCTTCACTGGAGTAAGGTGGAACTTACTTTCTCTTCTATAGTACCTATCCCTTGAGGTTGCTACCTATCCTGCTCTCATTATACAGACTCGCTTGCACTCTTCCTGACTACGAGACTAAATTACACACATGCTGCAAAAATTAGAATTTACTTGCTGATGCCCAACAAAACTTCTAAACGGATATATTTAGAAATATTACAGAACTATTTAGGCTTATAATGGCAGATCACAAAGCTATCAACAGAGCTAGCAGTAGGGATGTTTCAAGGATCGGTGAAATGTTTCAGGAACAGAGAAAACTTTTCAAACAGCATCATTTAACACTTCTAATATCGACTTAGAAGCTGCCCTCAGTTTTAATGTCATTAATATAACTCTAATAAGAATTAGTAAAAGAGAAAGCAAACCATGGCAATCAAACGTAACAAGATTTCTAAGAAACGTGCTAGTTTTGGTCTGATCAGAGTGGGTGACTTCCACGTTGTGCCACCTCCCTTTTGCTCTTTTAGTAACTGAAATTCAGACAACTTCTACTTTTTGGAAAGCTTGTTCTCTTTGTTGTTTTCGGTTTTTTTTGTTTCTAATTCCTGTTTAAGACAATTCAGGAATAGTCAGAAACAACACAAGACTGAAATTCAACAAATATTTGGTGGCTTCAGGCCTTTCATCAAAAGTCCTCTTTTTACCAGTTTCTTATTAAACACCCAAGTTCCCAAACACCTACAAAATTAATTTTCTGGATCACTGTGTCTGAGCTATTCTTTTCAATAAATGAAGCCCGGCTTTCTGATCTTTGTCACTCCACTGACAGTTTTATTTGTGGTAGAGGAGTGTATGAAATTCTCCAGCTACCAGGAAGTCAGTGACTATGCACAGATCTGCACAATAGTGTTTGCATTCCTACTCCAGGGGGTAGAAATACTGCGTATATTACTCTCCCCTTTTCGGCTTCCTAGAGATCATTAATCACTGGGACATGACATCCACCCACTCATGCTCCCAGCCCCCTCCTGATATGCAAATTCAGAAGCAAAGGCCTATTTAGAGCTGCTGAATGCCTTGATTAAAACCTTGTTAGTGGTCAAAAATGGCACTCACTCTAATATGTGGTGCTTTAAGCTGTTCATATTCAATTCTTAAGTAATGACATGACAGAACCACAATAATGACAACAATACCAGGTACTAAATTAGTTAGGATATTTTTTATAGGTAACTTCTGCTTATTTATTAGAAATAAAGTCACAGTGACGATCAGCACATCACAACTTAGGGCATGTATCCAACACCTGATGCTCACATAAAATAAATCCTCAGCTTACACATTCAGCGCACAAATGCTCATACAATGAGCTTTAACAGGCTGCCCAAACCCTTCATTTCATTTCGTTTTTAACACTATTTTCGTAATCGCCCTACTGACAGGCTCCAGGTGGAAAGCAGAGCGAGAAGTTGCACTCTGCTCCCTGACTCACACCTCATCTCCAGCAATAAAGACCGCACAGTCAAGAGTCCAGCATACTGGAGTGCCCAAACGACGACACAGCCTCTTTTTTGTTAGCTATTCTATGTTAGGTGCAGACTGCCAACCAAAGTTTACTCATTCATTATTGAAGCTCCTATCAGGAATGAAAGTTTTGCTTGGTCAAATACATTGGGGACTGAAGTGGGGCCCTCTGATCTAGGCCCCAGATCCCTCTAAGGATTTGCAGGGGCATTACTTCTGACTTTATCTTTCCTGTTTCAGAGCTGCCTTGTGATGAACGGGCTTGGTGAAAAAGCATATTCAATTATTCCGCTTTTACTGCATCTGGTAGCATTCAAAGACAAAATCCAGGTTCTGCAAACAGGCTAAAATATTTGAATCACAGAAGTCAAACTCTGTGCAGTGCTCTTCTAGCATGTTAAAAATAAAAAGATCACCAAGCATGACATAAATAAAGACTGAATACCACATGCAGCAATACTATACTTGCATTCTTTCTTCTATCAACTTGAGCTAAACCAACTAGCTATGGTTAGCTAAGAGAGCGAGGAAGTTGTTTTCCCAGCATAAGAGAAAGACCGATACAACGCAAGTCTGAGTGGTAGAGAAGGGGAAGGAACTGGAGTGGCAGAAGGCAGTGATAACCATCCTCATTTCTTTCCTCCTTCTTTCTCTCACAATTGTGGAGAATCTTTGCCTTGACTTGGTGTCTCCATAAAGTCCATGTGGGCAGTGTCTCTACACAAAATATCCCTTCTGACTGAAAAAAGCCAGGACAGAACTAACACCAATAATATATATTCTCCACAGCTGCTTACCTCCATATGTAAAGCCTTTTTTGGATCTCATGTGCAAGCGTTTGCAAAAGCTAAAACCAAAAAGACCTGCATAACTTGCATCCTTTTGCAATAGCATAAGGTAATTAAATTTTACAGGGTGATAAGTCAGATTCTTGGACAAGGAAACAGAATATCTTTTCACTGCAAGAGCATCAGTTGTATAAGAATTCACCAAAACATCAGGCATTCTTGCTGAGTATGTACAAGCTTAAATGTTAAAGGCTGATCTCTATCTTTTTGTAATTGTGGAATTTATCCAAATCTGTTAAATTTTCCCATAAGTGGGGAACTTACTCCCACCAGTCCCCCCTTTAAAGGAGGATGAGAGCACAAAACATCCACCATAAGCAGTGGAACGAAAACACTTACTGCTTTTTAGGATGCACTCAGCATTAACTTTAGTCATGGCAACTACTGCAACAGTATCCAAAATTCTTCCAAACTAGTCTGCACCAACTGAGAAGGGCTCTGATGTAGGATTTTAGAGTTCATCTACTAAGACTGTTGATCTCCAAGAGCTTTCCAAGGTTTTAATCAAGTTCATTTAACACTTTCAAGATTGCTGGGTGTAAAAAGCTATATCCTTCTTCCTGGAGACTGCTGGTTCACAAGAAGATCTTCAAAAGATCCTACATTTAGATACACAGACATCTCTGAAGAAGAAAATGGCAACACTAAGTTTCATTGCTGAGAGATAACGTGGGATAGCGTTTGAAGCTACCGTACTATCAGACACTTTGAATGGCTGACTTACTTGGATAAAAATAAGGATGCCATGGAAAACCACAGTCGCACAAAGAACCATCACCTCACTAAAAGTACTCTAAATTTTGATGAATTATTGGCTGCAAATACATAACAAACAATTGGGTGCAGGAGTGAGGTAAAAAAACCTGCACCTAATAACACAAGATGATTCATTGTCAAAAAAAACAAAAGCCTGATTGTTACTGGGGAACTGATATTTGTACTTTTAATAAAATAGCCTAGAACTACTGGAGATAAAATAGCAACTTGTTACTTCCATCCCAACCCATCAGAATTGCAAAAGTTACCTACAAAAATCTCAAAATGCAGTTTTCCCATCAGCTTCTGTGCAAAACAACAGAAGTTGCATTCCACTTCAGTTTACATTAGCCCTAGAGCTTCCTTATGTATTTTCATCTTCAGTTACACACACGAAAGATTTCAAGGTGGTCAGCTTCATTATTATTGATTCAAAATAACAATCTTGCCAGCCACTTTCTCTCTGAAATGGTAGAGGTACTTCAACAGCTTTCATCAAAAAGATACATAATATTTTACTCAAAATTAATAGTTTTCATTGTTTCTCAGATTTCCACTTCAGATTTTAGGCTAAATATCTTTTCCTACTATATTAATAATAAATAACCTTTTAAAATAGATTGGTTCTGCAATTCTACCAACCTGTGCAACTCTTCAGTTTTGTCTTCAGCAGGGCCCGTGGTTAATAAGCAGTGTCGAAGGATGGCAGCCATGTAACGAAATTGATGAGATTCATTCTATATAAATATAAATTATGAAGATATTTTTTCATTTTGAAGATTGCAAGTGGGACTTTCAGGTCACTAGAATAATAAAAATTAAAGATGGAAAATACCTATTAGATCATAACATCCATCCCTATCAATAAAAGGATTGTACCTCAGAGTTTACTGAAGGCTTAACGCAACGTGTCACATGCTGTCCCTTTAATTAGGCCTTGTAAAAGTTGCTGAGGACTTTTTTCCCCAGTTAAATGAGCCTTCACTACCAGAAACCCACATTCCAGCATTTGCTCAATTCCATACCACTATTCCTAATAGACTACTATCTTCCTTCCTGTATTTACACTCAGACGCATCTTCATGCATTTATATTACAGATGTTCTTCATTTAATTTGCCTCCTCCTCATTTCGACCTCTTGCTGCCAACAGTTTAATTCCCCCACCCGGTCTGTTTCTTTTTCTAATTCACTTGCTTCTTGATTCTGTTCCCTTGATATTTTTTCTCCATTTCACTAATAACTTCTCTACTCTCAGCAGCCTTGTTTGCCCTACTTTTGCTCTCTCCAAGCAATTCCCCCTTCCATCTCCCAGCAGACAGCAGCCACACAAAGTACACCAGTAACTGCCATCATTTCACTGTGTATCATTGTCCTCGCCCTTTTTCATTAGCTCTTCTTGGCATCCATCGTATGTTCTGGTGTGTTTGACCTAGCACAAAGCACCCAATGCATCTTTTGTAACATCAGCATCCAAATCTGCCAGCTGTACCACCTGCGGCTCTTGTCTGGCTTTGCTACTGTGAAACCATCTCCAGTCATTAAATACTGGTGTTTCAAATCATCCTCTCCCACTTACCATGGATCTCATTTATTTTTCTACCCACGTGCCTTAACCTCTCTGCTCTCCTTCTATTTTCCATCCTCTCTACCGTTTCTAATCTCTTCAAATTCTGCATCTTCAGCCCACTTAATTAACATGCTGTTTACTCTGCTTATAGATCATTAATATTCCCACAGGGATGCTTGTTAAGCAGAACATCACCTGACACAACTGCCTAAAGAAGTACAGAGCTCTTTACTTTAAAGGTTCCTAGCTTTTAGGAACTTTTAGTAACGGGTCATTACATAAGCTTTATCGCAAAACACAAAATAAGCTTCTCCCACTCCAGAAGGTCTTAAATTCTAACAACAACAATAATTTAAAAAAAATTGCTAAGCTCAGAATTTCCCCCAATCTGAAGGACATTTTCCTGACAGCTGCATGCTTGGGCTCTTCAGGGAGGAAAAGTTCTGTGGGACAAAATCTCTCTCATTCCACAGACAGCATCACATGAAACCTCATCAGGAAACACCACAACTGTGTGCCACCTCCCACCTGCCCTTCTGCAGTAAACTGGGCTTTTCACCTGTCAAGATTCCCAGTATTTTGTAAGAGCATACCAACTCCAAGATGCGGATTTCAAGAGCTTACTTCAAGAGGTGAACAAGTAATACAGCTTCATTTTCCAACTTAACACCTGACACTATTTACTCCACACAGAAGAACTTAATCACGATAATACTTCTAAAACTCTGAATTAGCAAACATTAATGCAGCTGTGCTACATGCTTGACCTCGGGTGATTTTTCTTGTCTTAAGTTTCTACCTCCAAAACAATCACTTACCGATACAAAGAATTTTCTCTGACAAAGTTATTTTTAATAAAGGTCTAAGACATTAAGATAAACAAGAGAAAAGTCTCTCACTTCCTTTATATTTCCTTGAAATTCGAATTATTAGCTTCTCTGGTTCCCTGCCCCCACAGTCTTAAATTTCAGGATTTCTTATTCAGTGTATCCTTGAGACACTAAAGCAAAGAACAGGCTTCAGACTTTTCTCAAATTTTACATTCTTTAGCATTATGATTAATGTTTTATTTGCTGTTCAGTCCGATGCGCTAAAGAGAACCACTGTCTGTCAATTTTAACTACTGCAAACTTCTGCTTAGCTTTATCTGTTGCACATTTGCAATGCCCAGTGAACAGTTAACAACAGTGTTTTAGAGACAGTATGACGCGGACTAAAAAGAAAGACTGCCTAGATGACTCCATTAAGTAGTACAGACTTAGGTTATTCAACAAAAAATTATCATTATTTCTGTTTATAAATTTAGTAATGCTACACATAGAAATACGTTTGTCTAAGAAAAAAAACCAAACAGATACGATGTTATAATGAGAAAATCAAGATAAAGATCATTCGTAAGACTTAACAAGGAAAGTGCATTTGGTTCTCACACTTGACCTGATATTATAAGAAGACGTTTAAGTCCAAACCTGGTGTTGGGAGAACGGGAGATAAAGGCACTAAAACCAGTACCATTCTCTCTCCAGAGTTATTTGTTAAAAATTAGGGTTGATGTGTTTATCATCATGGCCAGAAAAGAAGAAAACTAGGGAGACTTCTCAGCTCTAATTGTTACTCTATTTCTATAGTCCGCAGTCTCCAGAGGTGAAGCCATCTGATACACTTACATTAAAAAGTTTTTCCTAGCCAGCTAATTATTAATGAACAGCATTTATTTTCTTTTGGAAATCTAAGATCCTTATGAAATAGTCTTATCTGTTGTTTTTTTGGTTTGTTTTTTTTTTTGAAAACATACAGTTCTAACTTGCATTATATAATCCAAGCTACTTCCCCATTATACAGAAAATGTACAGATTAGATTTTTTGCCTAGAATTGTAACAAGAACAAAACAAAAGTTATTTTGATATTCAAAGCAATAAGCATTATCGACTCAACACCTCTTGAAAGCCCAAGATCATCAATACGTGATGCAATCAGAATTCAGACAAATTTTCTCAGCCTGATCTTGCATACAGAGAAATTACGAAGCAAAGTTTGTAGTCTACCTTAGCTGGTATTTTGAAAACTGCACTCATATTCCACCAAAATGACAGTAGCAGAAGTATTAAAATCCTTTCTCTGGGGCTTAGACAACCATTGCCTCTTGCGTATCTACCTGCTGGTTCTGGCTCTTGCAGGCTAAACAAAACCAATGCAGAAAACACTTCAAGCTAAGCCTTACCTCGCTGTGGACATTCCAACTGTCAAGTGTCACATTAAAAAGAGCCTTTAGTGCCTCAATGGCACAATCTGTCTCTTGCAAGGATAGAGGAGGCCTGTCACGATCTTCTGCTGCTTTATATTCTTCTGTCCATCTTACGCCCAGGGAACTTTCCAAAGCCTGAGTCAAAACTTGCACCCCTTGTAGTTCCTGACGCAACTGCGACCTAATATCCGTGTGCAGAAGTGACAAAAGGAAGAGGAGACGCAAATCGAAGCATTTAATGTCATCAGCGAACTGTTGGTCCTTGCATTTTTCCAGAAGTCTGCAGAGCATAGCTGCGAGATTCAGTTCCAAACTGAGCTTCTGTGCAACAGTGCTATTGAAAACTATGTTACAGAGGCATTTTAAAGCTTCTACTATAACAGGAAATTCAGACACTCTCTCCAAAGGATCTTCTACAGCGTCCAGCTTTGCCAGCCTTATAAGGATCTGCATGTTCCTCTTTGTGGTTACAGGCACTAAAACCTTCTTGTCCCTGGAGAGAATCCGGAGCGCCTCCAGGCAGGCAACTTGACATGAAGTTTTTGTGTCTTTTTCAAGGATGTTTAGAATTCCCTCGCACAGTTTCTATGCAAACACAAACAAAAAAAGGAACTGTTTTAGCATCAAAATATTGGTGGCAAAAGGAAACTACTTTTGCTAAGCTTCCAGGTAACTTTTGAGTTTTCGGCTTACTTGAGAAACTAGGTATTCCGTATTAGCCCTTCAAAGTGTAAACTTATTGCAAAAGACCTCCAAAGATCATCAAAAGCACTTTTCCTCGTGGATGCAATCCAATTACATCAACATTAGCAAAAGCATTAAGCCAAAAGGACAAATGCTATCCATCATTGCCAGTTACAAAGTTTTCTCAGCATCAGGACTAAAAACTTGAGTAGGCAGAGTAACAAGACTAGAGAACGGTGAAAGGTTCTGAAAAGTATAACAGTCACACCTATGGCACCTGCCAAATTATAACTTAAGGTTGTTTCAGTTGTGATGCTGAGAGAAAAGAAACCAAACCAAAATGAGTGCTGCTCAACACAGAAGTATTAGTTCTCCATGTTTGGTAACAGCTACAATTTGTGTTGCCACTTGAACCTAATGTACAGACTTCTCCCATCTGAAGTAAAGTTCTTAGAAATGTTACCTGTAACACAGCAATATAATGCAGTTTTATTGGAAGACTTAGGCTGTAGCAGTTACCAAATCAGCAAAACTGACGCCTCATCAACATAGATTGTTCTTGAAGTTGAAATACTTCACTGATACCTATACCAACAGGACTGCAGGGGTAAACATTAATCAAAATAAATGCAGCATGAGAAAGCACAACACTCCAAGAATCTGCAGGGCAGAACAGTAACATCTGAATTACAGAAGAATTACCTTTTATAAGGGAATTCTTACATTACATTCTAATGAACGACCAGATGATCAACCAAAAGGAAAATAAGACAGGACAGAAGAGATTGCTTGATGGGGGAAGATTCCAGAGGGTTTTTACGCTTTAAGCTCATGACTATACTACTACTCAGAGGTACCAGAGCCAGAAGTATGATTACAAAGAAGTTCCCAAATACATGGCAATACAAACTGCATTGTACCTGACAGGACACGGTTCCCTCTTCTCTCCACCCACGTTTTGTGTCTTGACCATTGATATGAATAAATCACCAAAGATATCAGAGTAGCAACTGAGTTGAATAGCATTAGTGCAGAAGTCCTAGGACTTCTGCAACTAAGGACCTGAAATTCATATTATGGTCTCAGGCAGTACATGCCAATGAGAAAGATTACAAAAAAAAAAAGCATAGGAATACCTGTAAAGTGAAAAATCGTACTTGGGGAATGGTCTCTGGAATTACACTTTTCACCACCATCACAACAAAAAGACAGGAAGCACAGCAGCCCATCACCCTGACTCAAAGTTCAAAACAAAAGTTACACTTGGGACATTCAAGCAAGTTTTGTTACAAGCTTTGTTACACAAAAAAGGTTAAGTCTAAAGCAAATCTAGAACAGACACTCCAGAAGAATAAGGGCGAAAACAACACAAATTTTCAACAATGTTAAAAGACAATCTGTAAACAAAGCCAGGCAGTAAGAACTCACAATACGATTCCTAGTATGCTTGTCCAGAGGTGAAGCCCACCCAAAAGCACCACCCAGACGACGAAGATCTTGACTCCATCTCCACAGCCCTGACTAGATTAATCTGGTAACAGTTTGAAAACAAGGAGTGAGCTCCACCTCTTACTATCACACCAGCAACAGGAGAAATCTTTGTTAGGACATCAGACACTTCAACAGTATAAAGCCCACATTTGAGCTTCTGTACAGGCACACAGGTACTGACCGTGGGAATTTCATAGACAAGTACCTGGAAAAAGATATTCAAGTACATAATTTTCACAGTTCTTCAAAATTACCCTAGTGCTGCTCCCACAGATCTGTCCAACCCCCTGACTTGATCACTGGGAGTTGTACAGATCACAGTGCAGTGCTAGGCCTGCACTAGATGTTTCTGAAGGTGGCATCTTGGAAGTATTTTTTTTTTTTTAATGCGTAAGAAACAAAAAAAGTGACTGGTCTATATCCACAGTCAGATTACCTGGTCACAGCTCAACTTCTTACAAGAATTTTGTTTCTGTTGTTAAGAGGGTTTTCCAAACAATTAACTTTGCCTTGCAGACTGAAGCAACAGTTGTGAAGTTTGTTTGGTTTTGAGAAGTAACACAGAACTGAACCGACAGTTCACAGAACTCCAGGAAAAGGTCAATTTATTCTGTTCCCTGTTTAAGCACATTGCTTTTTGACTCAGCAGTTACACTCTTCCTTGTTGCCATCAGCTGCTACAAGGTGTCTGTAATAATTTATCCATATTCAACAGCTGGACCCTTCCTCTCTTGGGGAACTGTGTAGCAGTACCATCTTAACAACACAAGCAGCCAAGTTACCAGCCTTCCCCAAACCAAGATGGTGAACGAACACTTGAAACACATACTGGGCCAGACTGCCTTATCAGCAAATAAGTACAGCACAAAAACATACTCGATTTTTCATTAACGGAGCTGAAGGTTTCTTCTAGCACTTTAAATACCACAGATCACTTAATAAATTATCTGATCAGTATTCACTGAAATTAAGAGGTGTTGCCACTAATTTCTGTTAGCAGCAGAGCCTATAAACATCTTACACCTGGCACTCTGGTCTTTAATCTCAGACCGGTAAAACCCAAACACTCATTTGACTACAAAGAGACCAATCCTCACAAATTCAGACTGACTTTTTTTTTTTTTTTCTTCCATAAGTTGCACCCACCTGCTGCTATGGAAGCGTCACTGCAAAATGTCAAAAGCACTGCAGGGAAGATACCAAAGGGCACCAAACTCCCACTGACTTGCCATGGGAGGTGGAAGCCTCACCCTCCCTCCATGTATTTGAAGACCATCCTTGCAATTTAACTAAAGATTGTAAAAAACATCATCTCGTGGCTTCAAATCTTAGTGAAATGCAGCAACAGAAGATTCTTAAGTCTGAACAGCTGTCCTAAAGATAGATACTAAACAGAAGACAAGGATTTTTTTTTTTTTTGAGATTAAGTAACCTATGTACAACTTTAAAAAAAAAACAACCCAAACTAACCACTGGTGTGCTTGCAAGGTGCTTCATTTCCTACATGTTCCTGAAACCCTGGCTGTATTGAAGATTTCACAATATAACCAAGGCTACAGTTTATTTCTAAAAGCATTAACTATATAGTCTTATGCATACTGTATTAACAATTAAGCCATCACACACTTAAGAACAGGTTACTAGGCTTCCTGGCCATCACCAAAAAATACAGTATTTTTAAGATATAAGACTCATGTAAGTGAAAAACACAGAGGAAGTGCTGACCAAGTTCTCTGATCCTAAGCCATCACAGTGATTTTAAAGGAACTGGCATTTAGTTACAACACTGCTATTTGCAATACTGCTGAAATCTGTGGCAGTCAACCATTGCTGGCTGATCTCAAGTGTCGATAGGATCTTAGGAAAAAAAACAGAGCATCGGCTTATAATAAAAGAGCTATCCATAGAAAATTTTGAAGCAAGGAAACAAAAGTCATTCTGTTAGTAAATTATCTTGGAGACAACTAAACCCAAATGTAATACAGCACATTTTCTGCTTTCTCCTTGATGGTGCAAGGGAAGTGATGTGCAGAGAGAAGAGAAATAGGAAAATATGTGACCACAAAAATATTATCTTTTTCATTTTCTTTAAGTGGTGCTTTTTCTACCACTTTGTAGGCCGTAAGTATGGCATAAGCTAAGGGGCACAGATGTTATTTATTTGTTTGGAAATGAAAGTAAGTGAAAGAATTCAGACAACGAGGTACCTCCTCTTTCACAAAATAAATGATGATTGTCCTAGTTTCAGGGTTTTATCACTATCCCCTGAACTACTGTATTAATTTAACATTTTGTTTTTTTTGAGTTCTAGCCTTTCACCATTGAGAAGGGAGTTTGACTTTCATCAGTTGTGACACTACAAGAAGTGCCTTTCCATATACTTTCCCACAAAATCAAGGCAGTTCCTAGTCTTTTTAAACTTTAAAACTGTAAAATGCATTCACTTTTCTAAAATTCAAGACTTCCCAGTTTTCATGCTAATAGTAAGGTTAAGACAGTGCAATATACACCATTCCTTTTGTCTATGCTGTAGTGCAAGTAATGGTAAAACATTTTAAAATTTTATTGTGTCTCAAAAAAACAGGAAGCTCAAAAATGCGCATTTGTTATCTTGTCTTGATGAGTAAAATATTAATCCATTTTGGACCCTTCTTCTGACAGCATAAATGCTTGATGCTAAGAAGCAACATGGTCCTATAGAAAAACATCATCTCGAGACACAGAAGACCTTCCTTCCTTGCCCAGACAGACCTGTTGTGTGGCTTTGGGCAAAAAGATACCATCTCTAGTTCCATTTTCTTTCACCATTTTTGTTTACAGATTAATTAGATTGGGAGCAAGGGGAGAGTAGAGAGGAGCATTGTAAGTGCTTATTAGCAGGTGCTTATATTTTCCAGGCTCAACCTCAGCTGGGGATACTAGGTGCTTGTGAAAAATAGGGTACTTCATGATCTTGCTCCTTGGTCCTGGGGTGCCTGCATGTGAGGTCCTTTTCCACCTCTTCTTTTTATGTTTCATGATGTTTAGAAAGAACACTTGACCTATATTCACTTTCCTCAATTCACAAACCATTGAACTTTGGCTACATTATGTCAGCTGAATTTACTGTAGCTTTCTCAACACCAGAGTAATAAATGTCTTGGTGATAAAAGGAGACAATTTCCCTTTATTTGCTTCTTCCTCTTTGGCAAATCGCTCTCTTTACTTATACCAGCCTTGGGACTAGAGCAAGAACAAGAGAATATAGTCACCCTTCTACAAGTATTCAAACCCAAGCAAACACCACTGCTGTACTGAATCTAGCATTTCATTTAGGCACAGACTATTCAGTGCTAGAGAAGTCACAATTCAAAGGTGAATAGCAAAAGTTCTGCTAAACATTACAGAAAACAAGTGTCTACTTTAGATGCTGTAAGCGTGAGGAGAGGTATGTTTCTTAGCAATCAAGTTTAAATTAAAGCAAGGGGGTGAAAAAACCCCAACCTGTTGCCAGACAAAATTGACTTGGAAACACATGTTCCTATTTTCCACTCTCCTTTGTGACAGAGCACATTAATAACAAAGCTGCCAGAAAAGTTCATCAAGAACAGAAACTCTACACCAGCAGAACATAGAAGGCGTGTTTGGTTTTGTATCACCTTCACTCATTTCTCAAGATCAATGTTCTTAAGACTTCTTTAGATATTTCAAGGTATACATACATCCACCTTGAAGGAACAGCAAGAGATACTAGAGCATGAGGAGTGGTATGAGCATTAGGCTTCTGAAATTCTTAATATACTTAAGTTTAACTTAAATAAAAATCAAGCTGTTGTGGTTCAAGAGTTAACAGACTGTGGGGGGGGACACAAACACCTGGTAACTGTAGGACCTTGAGGGGTTAGAAGGCAACTGGTATTCCCTCTCCTTCCCTGCCACACTCTATAAAAGGACAGGAAGGTCGAGTTTCAAGTCTCTTTTCTTTCTCACTTGGACTGTGCTGCTGCTGGGACCGCAATCTAGCACAGCCAGGCCTGGCTCCACGTGCGCTGCACAATCCATCACCATCCCAGAACTGGGTTTGTATATACTTGTATATCCCTCTTCCCTTCATATTGCCTTTTCCCTGTTTATCTCTGTTACCTATTAAATTTGGTTCACAGTCTTAACTTCCAATTTCGTGTGAGGCACTTCCTTTCTCATTTCCCTTTGTATCCTCCCAACAGAGACACAAGCTTTATAGAGAAATGTCCACAAAAATCAAATGTGTCCTCCCCGTTCTTCTTTAATAACTGGGAAAGAAAAAACTGGAGTGTTTGCTCACTCTTTTAGCATGAACCAGAGTTCACTCACTCTTTTAGGGTGAACCAGAAGCTGCCATATCTTTGATCTCATCAAGTATTATGTGCCAGAGCACACCATTTATTTAGGAGAATGTGAACATCATAAATGGTATCGGGTAATGCTTTCCTTTTTCCTGCACTGCTTAAGTCCTTCTAGTTCACTGTCTTCTGACCCATGTTTTTCAACATTTTCAAATTTCAGTTTTAATTAAATCATCTCTAAGGGTTCAAGAGAAGTATGTTCTTAAATTAACTCAACCTAGTTCTGCAGCTGTTCAGTGGTGAGAATGGTTAATGAAGTCAACTGTAGTGTCAGACACAAAGTTCACAAGGAACTTGCACTTTCCCGACATAGTCTGCTGCTGTTTACCCCCTCTGTATTCTTATCTGTTCCTCAAACTCACCTTCTACTTTACTACAAATATGAAGATTCAGAGCAGACTCTACCCAAATTTCAGGTAGATGAAAGGACTGTTAGTAGCTACCATAATAAACTGTATACGAATTTTTACAACTCTTTAAGTTTCTGTGGCTCTCAAAGTTACTCAGAAGCTTCTCTTAAAATCCAAGTCCCTCTCCAACTCCTGTAAGGCAAAATTAAGCATTGTACATGTTTCTTATATTTTCAGTAGACTATACAAATCAGCGTGGCAGAAAATCAAAAAGAAAGTACATTTTTGGCAAGTCAGTGGTAAGAGATTCCAGGAGCAAAAAGGCATTATTTGGAACTGCTGAATAAGAACTTTGGCTGATTGTTTCTGTTAACAGGAGCAGCATTAAAAGAATAAAATTGTTCAACTCTGCTATTAGGTTTCAGAGCTAAGCACCCAAGGCAGTGAGAAAATAAGCCCAAGAGTATTTGAAAGGTTAGTTGAAGCTTTTATTTGCTCTGGAAGTCAAGACAACATTTGTAATCAACTGTGCTGAATAATGGGACAATTAGATAACCTCCTCTGAAAAGGCCATGCCCAACTTTTGCCTACTCTTGGACAGAGAGGGAAGGTGTACACTTGATTCCTTGAGGATTCAGTCTGCTTCATTTCAAAAAGTCATTGTTCAGCCTCTATCGACAGCAGGAGGTTGGCCCATTTGGCAGGAGCCTGCCAGCTCTGATGTGGCAGAGGTCCAAGCCGCAGGTTTGAACACGCAAGAGAGCACTTAAGCCAGACAGCACTCTGCAGGTCAGGTGAGGAGCGCACACAGTAATCCCTGCTGTCAGAACCAGTGAAATAAACACCTAGTTCAGAGTCACAGAAAGGTGAAATTCAGCAGAGCTGCATTCTCAGCAGCTCTCCTTGCCCTTCCCATTGAACAGGGATATCCTTTTATAAGGTAGTCCAGTGGTGAAAAAAGCGTTTTAAAAGGAGAGAGGGGTTTCACTGGCTTGACATAAACCTTAAGAGATGTAAAAACTGAAAAATGCTGGATGGGAGTGGGCAGGACTAGAAGGAATTTGAACAAATGCTTAGTATTAATGAAAGATACTTAGTAACTTTTCTTCTTACAGAGTGGTACTCCCTAAGGGTTTCCGTAAGGTCAGAACAACAATTAATACTAAGATACCACACAGTGTGCCCACAGGAACACTTGAGCTTAATATTTTTACAGAACATTACTAACAGACTTTAAAAGCTTGCAACGAAGATACTGGGAGGGGAAACGTTCTGTGCCTTTGTGACCGCAGGAACCTTCAGACCTCCCAGAAGTGTCACAACATCAACAGCACTATCTAATAATGAGGTTCCCTTGAGATTCAGACCGTGACAGCATCTTGCTCCATCAACTTACTTTACTGCTTCCATCCTTCCAAAGTTCAAATCTGATACAGCCCACAGCCTTAAGGCATCTTCTCACATCATTAATTTAATTAGGAAAGTCCCACAATACATTTGATATGATTTACCATCATCTGTTTCAACACGTTTAAAACACTCAGCAATGTGGGGAGAAAAGACCGTTTCAGTGATTTTCTTCCCACTAAAGGAGGCCTTGAATTTTAGACCTATTATGTTCAAGTTGAACCTGAACAATAAATCAAGAAAACTGATCTCGAACTTTAAAGCTTTGTGTTACAGGATTGACCCAACACAGGAAGCCGGAGCCAGAAGAGTAGAAACCAGATGTTGTAAGTACTACAAGAGGTGAAGCTGGCAAAACACAAGGAGTTGAGGAAGTTGTTCTCATATTTGGCTGTTGCTTCCTTTTTTTCCTTTTTCTCCCCCAAACTCAGCATTTTCATTCAATTCAAAATGTCAGTCTTGCTTGCTGTCTTGGACAGATTTACTTTTTCAGTTACGTCACCTAGGCAAATGGTACTGTAGCTCTTTCTAGTTGTCGAACGCCACAGCTAACTAGGGAATCAGTACTGACAGACATTTCCAGGACACAAGCAGCGCTGTGACTTTCTTACCATTTTAAGTCTGTAAACAGCACAAAAGTGTTGCTACTTCAGAAGCAAGATTTGGACCTGTCAAAGTATAAATAAAGGAGGATAAAGCTATTAAAAGAAAGTGGTTCTAAAAAAAACAAAACCAAAAGAAAAAAAATCCCACAGCTTTCCTTTTTATATTAGGACTTGTAAGGCTTGAGCTGAGTGCCCGCTGTGCCACACTGATAGGGAGACGCTACACCCAACACCTCTCTCCAAGGTGACTGCCCAGTGAAGTTACCCGATACTCATCTTCTGCAGTTGATTTCAGCACAGACCTAAAGAATCAAATGTTTCTGTCAACTCTGCCACGCTGTTGTCAAGTGTTGCAGCTCTGAAGATTCAACCTTTTCCAGTGCAACACTGTCAAGACTTCGTGGCTGCTTGAGAAAAATAAATATTTTAGATTTCTGAGGGCCAGATAAGCTCCTCTGAAGCAACTACACTATTTCAGAAGACATATACTTCTGGTTGCCAATTTCCTTACTGTTTATACACACAAGCCAAAACCAGAAATTCTTGGATTTCTTTCAAAAATTCTTATTTTGTTATCAGTATACTACAATTTAAGAAAGAATGGCAACAATGGGACCTGCCTGGTATCTGAGTAGACATTCCAGTACAACACAGGTTGCCAACTGATTTATATCCATAGCATCCATCATATAGGCCATCAGAGAATCACAGAATTTTTTTGGTTGGAGATCAAGATGATTGAGTCCAAACATTAAGCTAACACTGCCAAGCCCACCACTAAACCATGTCCGTACTTATACATCATTAAACAAAGAAACCACGACAAATAACAGCTCATGTTACAATCTTGTAGTTTTTTATCATCTTGTGATGTATTTAAGTCCGGTGGCTACGTTCAGAGAGACAAGCTTTATCGCGCTACCTCTCTTCCTGCCTTCTAGAGGACACAACCTACTTTCCTCCTGGAGTTCAATATTACAAACTCCTTGCTGATTTAGTTTACAGCCTAAGGCATCATAATTTGATAGCCATAGTAGGGTTAAACTTTCACTGCCCGATCTACCCAGCTTCTAGAGCAAAGCCACAGTTTTGACCTTTCTGTCTTCCCTATTTTCACAGCATGTCACTGTTGTATATGGGTTTTCCTCTTCCTAATAGCATCCAACCTAGAAAGATATAAAGCATATCTATGCCCATGTTGCACACAATTATACTATAGATACAACCTTGCTCTAATTCCAAGGTCATGGTTGAAGCTTTGTTGCGAGGTAGAGAGAAAACCTGCACTGCTATCGTCAACCCTTTACTTGCAGTCTTGCATAGACATGAACTTACAAAGTCTGTGAGGCTTGCTGGAGTAAATAACTAAAAGCAAATTTGCTCATAGGCATGAACAAACCCACTATGCAGCAGGAGACTGGCAAGATATATGTATTGCATTTGTCAGCTTATATGGCATGTTTCCAATAGCACCTGAAACCCAAGACAAAAATCTTGAAGTCCTTCTGTATTTGCCCCATATCTGAACTTCAAATTTACTACATTACTTCACTATGGATTGTGATCCTTTGTCTAAACTCTTTCAGTGCAATCATTCTAAGCTAATAGCAGCAGAACTGCAAATACTATCAACTCAAGCATATTTTCGCATTACTAAAAAAACCAAAGGAACTTGTTTCTGAATTAGCAAGAGGCTACATCATGAGTATGTACTTTCTTACCTTTCAATTTAAACCATATTTTAGTTTTTACCTTAACTGAAGAACAAGAGTGCTCAGTGTTTTAGAGATAGTAAGCATATTGAGCATGTGCAGTTGAGTAGCTATCAAAAAAACCCCAAACACAAAATCACAAAAACCCCCAACACCACAGAGTAAAAACCCTACGCTCCCGCAACGCTCACTGTCTTTATTTAGCTTTTGACAGTTTTGCTTCTGATCTTTTCTCCTTTTATATATTCTCTACTTAGCATCCAGTTTTCCAGACTAGATCAGTCCAAACATTAAGCTAACAGAGAGGTAAAAGGTATAGAGAGGAAAGAGAGGGAAGATGACAAACACAGTAAGAAATCCAAATTAAGATACCATCTGAGTTCTATAAATCAAACAGGACACACATAATCCATCACAACAAAACTGAATGTCAGCTTTGAGTAAAGCCATAGATAAAGCCAAGCTAAGAGATCTTCAAGTCATTTGTGTAATAAAGAATTGTAATTTAAGATTACAGTACACATAACTGATGGTTTTGTAAATGCAAAGGACAGAGGGACTTACATTCCCACCCATGTCTACCAGAAAAAAAACCTTAATATCTGAAAATATTTAGATTTTGCACAAAATCATGGAATGAATCAACGTCTGTCCAATTTCAGACAAGATATCCTTGCAGGAACCTTGCAATTCTGATTTTGAACTTTGAATTTGTGTCATAAATAGCAGAAGCATGCAGCCTCATTCACTAATGAATATGTTCTGAATCAATATGCAAATAAGCCCCCAAAATAATTAGAGAAAAGAAAGAAAGGGTCTTGTCCTTCCATGTGAGAGGATGAAAAATAACAACAGGAAAAATGAAAAAGACATAAATCAATGTCCAAGCTTCAAATGCGAGGCCACAGATGGATCTCAAGGGAGCTGTTAAGCCCTGACAGACCTGTCCAGCTCCATGCTATAACGCACAAACATTTCCCATCTTTGGAACCCGATGTGCGCAGTGCACATTCCGCTGATTACAGCTACGTTTGGATTAACAGGCTTCTGTAGCTCTGTCTCTCTTACAAGCTCCATAGCTTTCTTCTGTACTTATCCCTTCATCTTAAACTCTAATATTCACAGATTCACAGAATGTTAGAGGTTGGAAGGGACCTCCAAAGATCATCGAGTCCAACCCCCCTGCCAGAGCAGGATCACCTAGAGCTGATCACAAACACATCCAAGCAGGTTTTGAAAGTCTTCAAAGAAGGAGACTCCACCACCTCCCTGGGCAGCCTGTTCCAGTGCTCTGTTACTGTCGTATATTCTTTAAGTACCTAACACAGACAAGAAAGATATCTGTGCTACTGCTACCTGCTGAGAGAAAATGGAAAAATGGATTGCAAAATTTTTATCTCAGTAGATAAAAAAAATCTATTCTTCCAACCCATCCCAAATCTGTATCCAAAACTATTTATGGGCTTTTCTGTTACTAATTTTATTTACGACAGGGGGTTTTGCTAAGGGAACTTGCTTTTCTTTTTCAGGAAAAAGAGAAATGAGTAGTTGTTGTGTCCCTTGCACCGAAGAAACAAAAATCAAAACAGAAGGTTATAATCAAGACTTGCACTGTTTCACAACAGCAGCTAAGAAACTGCTTTTACTCTTTTATACTTCTAACCAGAGCAGTCATGCAGCTCGATAGCTGATTCTACTTACCTTCCTTTTGTCTTCATCTGCTGGATCAAACCTGAAAATGGTCCGATTCTGTAAAACACAAAAAAAAAATAAAAAAATAAGAGCCTGCATTTGTTACTTGAACATTAGCTGCTAAGTATGTAATATCTGAAAAACTACTATAAAACTTTAGGAGTCTGGTTAAGACCAGCCTCAGCTAATAAGGCCATAACCATGTCAACTCATGTCCTGTTCCCATTCTACCCAACAACAAGAGCTTTGGGAAGTGGCTCTACATAACAATTTCACAATTACTACTGGTGCAGAGCAAGCATTTATCTGTGGGCTGTGTTCCTGATGCGAGTTAACAACCTCATACACAGCACTTCACAGGGTGAAAAAATGTTAGCTATAGCCTCACGTTTTAAAAATACCTTATTAGTCAGACTCTTCCCTAAGCTGTTCTTTTTTACAAGCTTTTGACTGTCTTTTAAATTGTCCCAAACCAGAACTACCACAATATAATCTTGTCAAAAAAGCAAGTTACTACAAAACCCACCAGTTTCCATATTGTGGCAATTCCCGAAGAACATTACCAAGGAAATAAATAAGTAAAATAATAAACGCAAGACAGATACAGTCTAATGACTACTTATTTCCTCTTAAACACTTCAAATAGTAATTGAGTCTATTTCTAGACATAAAGTTTATTCTGCCACAGAAAACAGCAGTAATACCAGCTATTTTGACATTTTAGAACTCCAAGCTAAATGATTAAGCATGATGAACAGCTTAACAATATAAATATCTCAATTTCTATTATTTCTAATATGCAACTTGCTATGTCATGCAAGTGATTGAAAAACAAAAGTGACCCTCCACAGCACTTGTGGACCTCTTACTTATGTCACAAGCTCACAACTACACAGAAAGGCCTTGGACATTTACCCTACCATCGAGGGTTACCAATATCAGTTAGATCCTTGGGGGTGATAGGAAAATAATTCCTTTCCCTTTCTCTTACAGGGCTCCCAATAACATTATTGAACCACACAAGTTCAGCAAAATGTCAGCCAACAGCAGGTGAACATTAAATGACTAGCAATAAAGCAAGAGAAAGCAATCCCCATTGGCACATGAACATTTTCGGAAATTCACAAAAGAAAATGTAGTGAAAGTAAGTAGTCTAAGTGCTAGAGGAACAGATATTTGGAATAATCGTTTCAAACGGGACAGCACAGAGAGGCAAGAACAGACCTACTAATTTTGCTCATTAGAGATATTCTATAGCCACCTGCACCTTAGAACTACACTTGATCCAGCCCTCCTCTGCAATTAAGGCATATTTAATTTATTATTTGTAAAAAAAACAACCCTAAGGAAACCTAAAGCCCTGAAGAGGCATGGGTAAAGATTTAGAATGTGGAGTATTCTGCCCAGTCTTTGTTGGCCCATGGGCAATATATGTTGCACAGAAAAAGGGATGTAGGGAATGTTAATGCAAACTTCTTAGCAAGAAAAAAAAAAAAGAGAAATGCCGTATTGAGACAGTATTAGAAGCTTCCCATCCCATTTCAAACATAGTATTTAGCTACATGTAATTGCAAGACTTCACTCCCAACACTGAAAATGCCAGAACAGAAACTACACTCACTCTGTCCTTGCGAATTCAACATAAGTCTAAATAATTAATCTGGGGAAGCTGCTGAAAAGGTATAAAACCCAGTAGAGCAAAATTAAGAAACGATGTTTGCGAGCATTATTTGATTGAATGCATTTCACAAAGGGCCATTTTCAGGAGTAATGACAGGAGATAAAAGGCTCCCTCTATCAGAATGCATCCTCTGTACCTCAGAGGTCAGCAAGTTAAAGAGTTAGATGCATCTAATGAACTCAGAATCTATCCATCCTTCAGCAAAAGTGCTCTGCAGCTCCATCAATCTCTACATTTGAATTTTATGTGCACAAAGGTAGCCTACATCAAGACTGTTGCTCAAGACTCTTCTAGATGCTCAAGTTTCAGTGAAGATTTCAATTACTACCATTGTTAGACTTAAAAACATATTTCATGTTAAGACAGCAAGCTTCAACCTTAGAGAGTGAAGAATAACCACACACCAAACCACATCTGTTTGGCTTTTCCCCTAATCACAGTGCAAAGAATCCTTAACTAAAAACCTGAATGTCTGTTCTTGTAACAGTTTCCTAAATTCCAGCAGATAGTTCAAAACAACTGCATTTAAATTACAGCCAAAGCCAAACTCTGAGGCAGTATCAGCTTTAGGAACTTGTGTAGCAGTCACACAAGCGCCTAAGCAAAGGACAGACACCTGAGCTGAGACAAGATCTTTAGAAAAGGACTATATCGCTCTACCAAAATCTAGGTGTTAAAATGTTCCCGTCAGAGAAGAGAAAAAAAAACATAAAGTAATCTACCAAACAGCTAGCTTCACTCCAACCTCTCCTTTCCAATACTACCAGTAAATCTCTTCATTTCTTGACTTAGCATACACATAACCACACTGTAATGGCACTAGACACTAGGTACTCCTTAATACTTGTCCTCCTTAAAAGCTCAACCTGTTGAAACCCTGCTGGGATTTTCCCTTTGCTTGGCCACAAACACAGAACAATCAAGCGAGGTTGGGCATTTTAGACGCGCCCTCTCCCACTGCAGGGCTTACTCCTCCGTGCGCTGAGACGGTCCCTGGTGAAGCGCTTGCCAAGGCCTCTCTCCCTCACGCCGGCTGGGCCTGGCCACGCAGCTCTGCCCACAACGGGCAGGTGACGCAGGTAGGTACACAGCGTTGTTAGCCAAGAGACTTCCGTGTTATTCTGTCCAGCTCCTTCCAAGGGGTGCAGGCAGGTTAAGAGCATTTTGAGGCAAACTCAACGCTGTGGATTAGCTCTTTTGACAGCGTGATCACCGACAACCCGCACCGCTACACGACAGGCACGTTAAGTATAGGCAAGACAGAAGGAGCGGAGAGGGTCAAGCCTGGCAAACGGGCTTTGATTTATCCGCGACACTGCTGCCTCTGTGCTCCCGTGAAAGTCTGCTCTCCTCTGGGCACTGGCCTCGCTCACCACCCCGGTACCGCCGCGGTGCCCGGCACAGCTGGCGGACAGAGAGCGCAGGAGAAGGCAGGCAGGATGCACCGGGCAGGCCGCCCCGGCGCCCAGCCGGCACCGCTGCGGCTGGGGAACCGGCAGCAGATGCGATGCCC
>VWZK01009041.1:99182-185482 GCA_013396935.1 Baryphthengus martii | reverse complement strand
TTTTTTTTTTTGTAAGTCTCATTAACACTTATCAATAAGAGAGGGGGGCAAAAATGGCTCACTCAAACAGACATCACACAGGGTTGGCCAACATGCCAGAAATACAAAAGGCACAGATTGGCCCCAAAAGTGGTCTAGAATAGCACAAAAATCTTTTTCGGCTACAGGAACATTCAGTCACACTGGTCTGCAATCCACCCACATCATGAACTACATTTATCTGCCCAGGATCTTTTCCCTCTTCACCTCCCTTGAAGAACGTCCATGAAATGTCCCATTATAACAAGAAGTTTTTATAACTCTTTTAGGTATCTGGGCTTAGCCGATAGCAGTCATTTTCATTTAGCCCAGCCTGTGGTGGCTTCCCCGTTGATGTAGGCAAAGCCTGGAAAGTGTTGCATGTGCTCATATTCAGAATTTCTGCGCGTAGCCAGGGGGGTGTACATGTCACTAGAATTTCCGTATCTTGTGGAGTGCATGGATGGGCTCGTGTAGCAGGAGTTCGCAGCCGGGACCTCTGGCCAGCGAGGAGTCACTGGTGTGGGGTGCAGCCTTGGAGTACTGCTCATCAAACACGGCTCCATTCTTGATGTTGGGCTGTTGAAAGGGTACTACAATAAAAAAAAAACCCAACAACACAACAAAGAAAAACAAATTAAAGAGTTATCTACTACATACTTAATTTTAAAATAAGGGTGGGTGGTATCACAATTCTGTGTTTAACAAAAAACAAATCATATGAATCAGCAGCCCTCCGCCATCTAGGGAGCATACTCAAGGTGGAATATCAGATAACTAGTGCCTGCAGTCAAACCAGAATGTCAGGGACAGTCTTGCCAAGCACTCACTACATTTAAGTATGTAGAATTAATTTATCAAAAAGCTAGGTACTGGCACATGTATCAGGGAGCAGAAAAAGAAATTGAATTCATCTAATCTTTTTCTCACCACTTTTACTTAGAAATTTGCTATTCAGTACAAAAACGGAGTACAAAATGTGCCGACTCCTGCTCACTCAACTGAGTTTTAAGGGAGAAGTGCAAAAGATCTTTATTACTGGAAAAGTGCCTTCCCTTTGAAATATTCGCAAGCCATCCTGCCAGTTTTTGCAGTAAAATAGTGTGATCTGGCCTCAGAGCAAGCAGCTAATTGGAGAACTTGTGAGAAGAGGCAGGCAGAAGAAAAATCTCTCTATTCCCCAGCTGTTCACAGTGACAGCTGGAAACTAGAAATCAAAGAAGTTTGAGAAACGCCACCCCACCCCGCTAAGGAGAAGATGTGCTGAGGATAGGATAGGCAGGGAAACAGAGAACAGCTTTTGCCCTCTATAGCCACAGGCTGCCCAGCAACAGAAAGTAAACTGTGCTTGAGAGTCCTTGCTTAACATGTGTTTATCTTACTGCCTGTCTCACAGGAGCAGATCATCTGTGTGCTGTGCCTAGGAAGTGTCTGTCCCTGGTTTCCCATCCTCTCATCCATCTGCATCCTTGTTCCCCTTGACCAGTCAGGTAACTTTAGAGCTTCTACATTTTACATTTTTCTAGTTTTTCTACAGAAGGTGTCATGATTTCAAATTTCATTATCTTGGGTTACTTAACACTGTGGTATTTCCTTAACTAGAAAGCTGTCACTGAAGTAGGACTATCACCTCTTCTGAGGCTTACAAAACTTGCAGCCTACGTGCCAAATCTTCATATGACTGGAGACTATAAATCCTCATGGAAAGGTCATGGAGAGAAAAGCTGCCATGGTTGTTCCTAGGAAGGAGATGGCAGCGATTCCCAAAGGGTCTCATTACATTACTCCACTGCCGGATAGGGCTGGGGCTAATCAGTTGCACAAGCAACTGTTGCAAAAGCCCAAGGCAATTACAGTGATATCTCCATGAGAATTTTCTGCTGACTCCCTTCAGACCGCAGCCAGGAAGGCAGCCCTGCCTTGGCAAACGTATTCGAACAGTTCACAAGCCTCAGGCAGCTCAAAAGCCACACGCTGGCCACTCCTAATTAGAGAGGAGAAAGACAAGACTATTTTTGGCCAACATACTGTAGTTAGTGATTTAGTATATTCCACCATGTCCTGGGGAGACAGGCCAGTTAGCAGGTTAGAGGGAAGATGTCAAAGCTGTATGACGTGTTATTTAGCATATGCTTCTCATCACCAGGGAGACTGTGGATTTACCTGTGCAATCAGCTGCTGAAACGGGGATAAATGGTAGCACCATGCTGGAACTTCAACGCTTCAACTGGTACTGCTAACACAGCTGTCAGAACAAGCTGTATCGACAACACTGGCACCAAGTCTATACAACATCATCTAAATTTCCATCTTCACCTCAGAGAAGGGCTTTTCGGTAGGAAAATTCAGCAGAGCTCAGGCACTGACTGCAGAAAGCCTCATATTCCTTTGCAGAACAATCAAGTTTTCAGACTTGATGGCTTTCCAGAAGCTTTTGCTGAAGAGAAGAGCTGCCAGTGCCCAGCAACAATGAAATTCAAGCTTTGACATTTTAAACGAGGTGATTTGAATTCAGGATCATGGTTCTTGCCTTTAAGTCATTCATTAAAGATAGAGCACTATGTCAAAAGACAACCAACCTGCAAGTACTCTAAGTAACATATGAGATTCCAGGAAAAGTTGAACAATTTTCATAGTTTTAATATTTAGAAGACTAGCTAATAGATTTAGGATGCTTCTTTCCTGGTCTGCACTGGCAATACACAAAAGTAATTTTCATTCTGTTGCCTGCTGACTGCCTTTGCCTGAACATCTTCATAAACAAAGCTCTTGCCATAATGAATACAGAGGAACCGAGTTGTCTTGTGATTCACTATGGCTTCAGAGTTGAATTTATCTCACCTAACTTTAGTCATCAAAAGGTCAAGCATCTAATAAAAGTGAGTTACCTGTGCCCTGTCTACCGTCCCCAGAAGAATTTATCAAGCCTTAAGATAAATATTTAAGACAGAAGATGAGTAGTCCTCAGAAGATGGCTCTTTTCTTCCTCCGCCTACATGATATAATCCATTAGCTAGGCTGGCTTAAGCTAAATGAAAGTCCCATCTCCATAGTTGTCAAATCCGTAAGTTGTTTCTCCTGGCTGATCTCAAATGTCTCAGTAATGACTGTGTACAAAATGCTTTGAGATGGTAGGAGTCAGGATCAGGATGGATCATTGGGAAAAAAACCACCGCACAAATAATACTTTTTTAACTTTCTGTGTTCTATGTATCACCTGTGGAGCTGCAAGATGTGGGCTAAGCTACAAACATTCTTCTTTGTCTCCAGTGGTGTTTTACTTGGTAACAATTATCGTGGTCTTTGCCTTTATTACCCATTTATCTATACATGAAGTCACTGCAGATTCTTGTATTAAAGATTATATTTAAAACAAGATTAATCTAGATTGTTTTCATAATACACCAATGATTATCTCTTGTCTTCTTCCCAATGCAATAATTGATCTTCTCTGTTGTTAATCATTACAGAACCCTTTGCCATCCTGACAGTATAATTTTCCTTCAAGGTTGTGAAACTGAGGTTGTGACTTATAACCAGGGAATTACATAGCCTTTACAAATGCCAAGAGAAAGCTCTGGCTTCAGCTGGGATAATTTGCTACTAGACAATTTGTAGATTGCAAACCTTTCATCTATGAAGAAGAGGAATGAGATGAACTCTTAGAATATTGTGGTGGGTCTCTTGGTTGTGCGTGAATATGGAGAAGCCACATAACATCTTTTATGTGGTTTGGAACCACAAAATCTGTGCCCTAATGGAGGAATGAAATTGTGGCTCCCAAAATGAACCTCAGGATGTACTGAAAGGGAAAGATATTCCTCCTCCTATCTCCTGTCTGCAGTCAAGACGCCACTAAGGCTTACTAAGAAGGAAGGGCTAATGGCTGTGCATGAGGGGACAGGATGCAGTGTGCTGCTTTTCCTTTTCAGCAAGTGCACCCAATGCAGCTGTGTTTATGAATGTGGCATGAATGTCAAAAGAATAATTGCTTGAAAATAAGATGGACTCTAAATATCTAGTATTTTACAATAAATTCTGTTATGACTGAATGCAAGATGGAAAGTTTTGTAATGGTAGGTCAGCTAATCGCAAATGAGTCAGTGACTTCTTTTTTCCCTACAGTGAAGAGACTATTGAAAGACAATATTTTTAAAGTACTCATTGGCCCCTGCCTGACTATTAACTCATCCAATGAAGCATCTATTCAGCCTTGTTGGAGTGTCCAAAGCATCGCCATCTGGGCGGATGCCTGCCCATGCTGCCTGAATCACCTTTCACACTCTACATCCGGTTTAATGAAGAGTGCTTCAGCGTGCTGAACTCAAAACACTGGGGCCTAGTGATCTTTGCCAGATATAAAAGCGACATTTGTTGGAGGGCTCTTGACAGGAAATTACCATTTTCTGGGTTAACTCACACTTGTTGCTACTGCTGCAGTTAGACCTAGACAAGAAGCCCTTTAAGCCTGGGAGACGCCGAGCAGATTATTCTTAAGGCCTTGTCAAAAAAATGTAGAATTAACTCAATTTCTTTTAGTATTATTTTAGAAAATACATTAAATATGTCCTCCTATGAAGCAAAGACTTAAGTTCCTGCAGTGTGAGGATGGAGAATAATCTCTTTGTTCTTATCCTCAACCCACTGACTGATTATGCATGGAGGTGAAAGGTGTCTCTGTCCAAACGGCAAAATATTTTCCTTATGAATGTGGCTCTGGCTGTACGTTGCATTAGCTCACACTTTTGCAGTGTGCTGTTATTGCTCTATGTTAGCCACTACTTTAGGGCTTGCAAATAATTCGTATCATAAATTGTAGCAATTGTGAAGAACTGACTATAAATTAACTTCACAAAAATATGCTTAAAATCTCAAAAAAAAAACCCAACCCATAATCAAAACCATTGGCTGATCTCATCTTTATAACCCGTAGTTTGATCCTTTTCTCTGCAGATTGAAGTATATTGAAGGCCTGTCAAATAGGTTGGGTAAAACTTTCAAGTCAATCTAAATGCTTTTGGTACTTTTGGGAGTAGCATTTGGAGCCTCATGAAAATGCTATTGGTAATTATTTTGAAAGAAGTTCAGACATCTATTTCCTATTGCATTCAATACATAATTACTTCAATTACGTTCTAACAATCTCAAGTCCATTATAAAGCCATATAGTTAGGAACAATAATTCTCATTGCATGGGTGAGTTTTATACAGGTTTTTTGTTTGGTTGGGTTTTTTCCCACTGTTACTAGCAGTGTGATGACAGAGTGGGTATTGGTAAGGGTATATTACTCTTATAGCATTGTTACAGTTATGAGCTTATACTATGTATGTGCTGAGAGGACAAGAACTTTTCCCAGTCTTTTATTTGTGACAGAGATGGGTCAGAATAACATGAAAGGATGCTAAAGCATGAGCTCTGTTGGAAGAGGATTTCTTTGGCTCCGCCACTGTAACAGAAACTAGTAACTACTTTCTTCCAGCACTACCCCAATGTAAATCCTGATGTAGGGGCATATGAAAGGAAGTGAAGACGTGGTTGGGTAGAATTGTGGCATGTAATGTTGTAGAGAGAAACTAAGTGGTGCTGCAACTCACAGAGCATTTCTGGGAAGCTGTGTGAAGCCACCGCAGTCCTCAGAGCAGTTTCGGAGAGTCAGAGCACAAATGCTGCTTAAAAGCTCCTTTAACTACATCCCCAATGCTGTGCTTTGTGCCTCTAAGAGGTGCAGACCCAACCTATCACTTAACAGCAGATTGTTCTACTGCAGTTTCTTCCAGGCTGGTTTGTTCTGTCCAGACCGTGGAAGTCAGCTTTGCTCTTCATAAACTAAATCTGATGACAACAAAAGAGCAGTGCAAGCATTTGCTGATATAAGTCCCACAAGCTGATTAGTGCTTCTTAAGGAGAGAGCTGACCCTGGCTATGCACTTGAGCACAACAGGAGGTAGCTTAAAAGTGGCAAAAAAATGCTTGTTGATAAGGTGGGAACTGCATCTCAAGGGACAGAAAGGGAAGCACTGCAATGCCATTTCTGGGGTTCTCTGTTAAGTATCTCGACCCAAGAACTGCTGTTTGGAGGTGGTTACTCCATCTTGGAAGTGCAAAGGAAGAAAAGGTAAAATAAGGCTGTATGGAGCATGGGATGTAGCTTCCCAGATCTAAGTGGCTGATCTGGCAGATTCTTGACTGAATCCCTCCTACCTACTCTGAGATCAGGTTTGCACAAACAAGCTGGAGGGGAGCTGCAGCTTCAGCAGGTTCCCTGCCCAGTACAGTTGAGAGGACAAGGACATCCATGTGCCCACCACACTATGTTTACCCTGCAGTCCTTAGATAACTCCTGTGTGTAGAGCATCCATCACAGGAGAAACCAAATGGGTAGTAACTCTCAAGTCCGGAAAAGAGATGACAGGAAGGAGGTAGGAGGAATGATGCAGACCTATGTCTCAAATAGCAAGACTAGATAAATAGGGAATTAATATTCCCTATTCCTCATCACCCAAAAAACACAGGGCACCCAATGGAATTATGCAATAGCACTTAAAATTAACAAGAGAATATATGTTTCATACAACCCATCCGTAAGAAATATGTAAGTACAAAGAACAAAAAAGCTCAAAGACAGGGTAATGGAGAGCAGCTTTCTATAAAATCCAAAAGTCCAGCTGCCACTTCCTACTTGGGATAGCCCTAGGTCAGCTCTTACCACACACAGCGTGGCTGTGTTGGTGAAAGAACCACTCTCTACCTACCCTATTTCTAAGACTTTTCTTCCACACATTCATTTCTGGCCAATGCTGGAGGTAGAATCTGGATAACTGGACTTACAGCCACGCATTAGGGTACTTAAACATGCATTATATGTTTGCTGTTTTTCATACCGCATATCCATACGATTCCAAATAAAAGTGTTATCCTTGTGATTTACAAAGAAAAATTACTGCAGAATGAACTGCTTTGTGTTTAAGGAAGAGGTGGAATTATGTGAATTTAAATACTTACGGATCAAGACCTGTCCTACCAGGGTGAAACAGCTGACAAAAGCTGTGATCAAAAGCCAGTCAAGCATATATTGTGGAGGTGGTTTAGGTGGTGACATTGTGAAGGGGTTACCTTTGAAGGGGGTACCTCTCTGCTAAACTTGACCTAGGTTGATAGGAACACTCAGAGGCTTTAGACAGATCTATTTTCTACCCTGGCATCTGGTGCCTAAGGCTGCAGAGGTGGAGAACTGATGAAACAAAGTCAGTACAGATGTGTTTATGTACACATATTATTACACAGTCCCCTTCTGAATGGTGATGCTGTAGCATCATAGGATCGTAACACTTCTGCACTGTGGCTTAGAGAATTAGGTAGTAACCATTCAGTCTGTGTATCATCTTGCTTTCTTTGTGTGCCAGGTTCCTGGCCAGTAAACCAAGTCAAGAAATGAGCAATCAGGCCTGGAGTGACAAGGAAGCAACTGTTCTGAGAACTAATTACAGATGCTGATGAAAGAAAAAAAAAATTTCAGATGAAGACCAAGGTTTGAACAGACGGTGCCTGTCAACAAAAAGACTCTTAGCCACCAATGGGAATTAGTCACCTATACTGCCAGAAGGAGCCAGTTTTAGGCTTATGCTGGGTTAGTAGCTGCAGATATTAATTCAGCAGAACATTTACTCCCCTATAAAGTTTTTTACCAGCCATCTCCTCCATTCTTTTGATGTCTTGTCCATCTGAGAGTCACTGATCTTCTGAAAATATAAGCTACTTATCAAAATTTCTATTTAGCCCAGAGCGACAAGACACTTACCACATTCCTCTGTGAGTGGAGCTAAGCGCCAAGACTGTCTCAGGGATGAGAGATAACAATAACCTCAAGGGCTCTCACCAGTTTGTTACAGGACAGGGTGTGAATGAGCATGCAGCTCTGATACACAGTGCTTCTATATTATCAGCGTTAGCAGCTACCACTTTCTCATTTTCTCTAACACTAGGGAATTCAAATTATCCAGAAGCCTCTCACTAACATGGACTTGCCACTTACAAACAACCTCAGGTGAGACAGGCTTAGCTTGGGACCCCCACCTGCACTTTTCAAAAACTGTACGTGGTACAAGACCTACAGTCATGTGACTTCTTCCCCAGCACAGCCCCACTGTAAGAATTCCAATCAGAAAACCACAGCAGACATCCTAAAATTAATACAAAACAACCATCAGAGATCAACCTGTTACATATTGACAAATACAGCTTGAAGGGTCACTCACTCCCTTCCACTTTCCCAGCTCCTCAGTTCCCCAGTTCTGCCAAATAAAAGTTATTCCTTCCATCCCCTTTGCTCCAGGTCTACACTTTTTGTTGATGATCTGTGAAATGATCCACCTTAAAGTTCTACTAAACAAACAAAAAATCAAGCACAACTCTGTTTTTCTTTAAGTATGTTACTCTGGGATGGAAAATAGCCTCAAAATAACAGACCTGATAAAACCTGGAGCATGTTGCTCTCTTCCATATGAGGAGTTTGGACGTGGTGTTCTTTAAGACTAAAAAAGGAATTTATAGCTGCAGCCTAAACCCACCTCTATTACCTCTGTTCCGACTCAGACCTCTGTCTGGGACAAGGGTTCTCTCTGATTCCATGTTTGCAGTGGAGAACTTAAACCCTACACAGCTTTTTTCTTAGGAGTTAATCTTTAGACGTGATCCCAAAGACCATGATAGAATATTAGCTAAAGCTGAGCCAGAGTTCTATATTTGGACTGAATGTGGATTAAAACAAAGAGTCCTTTTGAAGAGTTCTAGTCAATGCCTCCTCTTCTCGACTGATTATTATATTACCACAGTCACAGCCACATTGCATCTCCTCCAGTTTCTGTATAGTGGCAGCTGTTTATCTATTTACTGCAAATTTGACTTCCTATATTTTGATTTTGCAATGCCATGAGTCCTACTGCAATTCCTTGCACCATGTTCCCTGTAGAAAACCCACTAAAAAAAAGTCATTCCCTAACATCTTACTTTGCAGGCAACAGTACATTTTGAACTTTTGGTGGTTAAAGTAGCTAAGAAAGGACTTATCATCAGGGCAGGCATTTTACAGAAGCTCGCTTAACTTAAAAAGTAGTGTCAGCAAATTCCATATTAAAATCATAGAATCACAGAATCATAGAATGGTTTAGGTTGGAAGGGACCTCCAAAGGTCCTCTAGTCCAACTCCCCTGCAGTGAGCAGGGACATCCTCAACTAGATCAGGTTGCTCAGAGCTTTGTCGAGCCTCACCTTGAATATCTCCAGGGATGGGGCCTCAACTGCCTCCCTGGGCAACCTGTTCCAGTGTTTCACTACCCTCATGGTAAAGAACTTATTCCTGATATCCAATCTAAATCTGCCCTTCGGTAGTTTGAAACCATTGCCCCTCGTCCTGTCACTACAGGCCTTTGTGAACAGTCCATCCCCAGCCTTCCCATAGGCCCCATGCAGGTACTGGTAGGTCAAAAATCATTCAAGACTTTCAGATTATTTTTGAAAGCAGGGTTTCAGTTTGAAGTCCCTTTCAATAGAGAATGAACACATCGATAGGGTTTTGTTAGCTGCCTCCTGCTGTGAGGTCCATTTCAGTTTACAAGCAATATGAGAAAGAATATGCTAAATACTAGTTGAAATGATTTTGCTCTGGAGTGTGATCACTAAAGCTTAGCTATTCTTCATGTGTGTCCAAGACAGTTCAAGGGCTAGCAAGAGAGGGAAAAAATGATCTGACACCTGCACTTGTACAGGCAGCGCACTACAGTATGAAAAATATTTGCATTATTTTAATGTATGTTACTATTTCCCTATAACACATTAACCAGGACATGAGTAAACTACAAAGTACTGATCTTACTTTGCTTTATTTATTTCTTGCTTAACTTATGTTGCCTATGTCAATGTGACAAAGAGAGTTGTCAGAGGGTGGATAGAAACTCCTTGCACAAATGATAGCATCTTAAGCAGTAAAAGCCTAATCCTCCATTTTGCATACATATTCATGACCTTACAGACCATTTCAGAACCAACACTCATGGGTTTTCTGCAGAAAAGGTTAAGAGAGAGTAAAACAAATTGGTGAGCCCATTTAAAGTCAGAGAGTGATGCATTCTGGAAAAAATCTTGATATAACAGGGTAAGGCCCGTACCAAAAACCCACTATATACAAACTTATCACAGGACACTGTACTTAATGTTCACTCTACTGTTCTTATTTGAGTTACATCAGCTGCAACAACCCTCAAACAAATCATTAGACCTCATGTAGTCTGTCTGATGCACCAGGTGCTACACAAATAGTTAAGAACTTGTAGACTTCTTCTTTCCATAAGCTAGGAAGCCATTGTTGAGCTGGTCCAAATGACCATATTGGGGTAGTACAGGACAATCTTCCCAGCAAATTTCAAAAAGTTTTAAGGAGATCAATACCATTATTCTTATCTTACAGCTAGGAAAACGAGGCATAAAAAAAGGAGAAATTACGACTCCAAGATCACCTGGCAGACTGATGGCAAAGACCAGAATGAGATGCAGGTTTTGTGTGTTCTAGCCCAAAGTACTATCAAATTCACATCTTTGCATCTGGTATGAAACTGTTGCAGTTCAGTGACAAGAGTTAAGCATGGAGGTCTCTAATGTACTTCTATAAATTTCCAGTAGATAAAGCATAAATGATGCTATATCGGTGATGCCATTCCCAATGCCATAATCTCCTGACTGTACCCACAAATCTTACAGCAGAAAGCCCAGAAAGCAGGTTCCTACACTGAGGAAACACCACCTTCATGATGTGCTAAAGCCCTGCTACAGTAGTACTACTTTTGAACTCTTGCCAAATATCATCTTCCCACTTAAGGCGCACTAGTTTCTACTGGCTCAGTTTTGTGAACTGCAATAGTCCTGAAATACTTACTGACATAATTTCTCAGCATCATAGCAGGAAACTATGGCATAGAGATCCTGAAGCTATTCAGACTGTATTTAGAACTCACATTTTTGGCAAATTCCTATATATATGTATTCTCAAAACCAAAGGCCCCAGAAGAATTCATTATGGTCTCTGTATCTTCTTCCAATTATATGAAAACACTTTTATTTCTTGTTCCCTCTGTTCCCAACACATAGGAAGAATACAAGTAATTATATTCATTTTTGTTTCAGCTATTCCTTAACACAAAAACATTTTTTGTGGTCCAGACAGCTGGATTTTAGAGTTTAGTGCAATCTAAAACTACTTCTGATCAAAGAATCTCCACCAGAATGAGAAGACATCTAGGTAATATTAGAAAAGAAAAGAAATTAGAGACCATCAATGACTACACTGACGACAACATATTGATTCAGATGGCTGATAGGCTGGTAGAATGTGCACAAGCTCAACTTTCCTTAAAATGTTACAGCAAGCATCGCCAAGCAACAAATCCAACTTACCTGCGAAGAGCTTCTGTGGTAAGCTGAGTAGTGAAGTGGTCCAGAAATAGCAGTGTCATGTGGTAAGGATGGATACTGACTCTGCATTGGATGGGGATGCTGGTTGCTATAGCTACCATAGTTGTAACTTCCTGTGTATCTAAAATCCATTAAAAAACACTATTTAGTATGCATAATAATTGTACCGCCATTAATAATTCTATGGCTTTTGAAACACAGTTGCACTTTTTTTTTTTTTTGCATAGGAGAACGGTATCTTACATAACCTTTTAAAATAAAGATATTTCCCAGCTCAGCTGGGAAGCAGATGGCACTTAGTGAAATGATGTGTTCAGCACAACAAACAGAGACTCAGCAAGTTTTTCTTGGCTAGTTTTAAATTCCAGACTTATTTGCACACTAAGGAGGAAGTGTCTTTCCATGTCTTCTTCTTCTTCTTCTCCTTCTTCTTCTTCTTCTTCTTGTATTTTATTTTCATATTCCTTGTAAATTGCTGTGCAGGCTGAGGAAGTGTAGTAAGATTTGACTTAAAGACCTACAGTGTGGAGTTCAACAATCTCCTTGCACTGGGGTCAGATATTCCTTTTTTGAAAGGGAGAGATATATATTAATTTGGATCTGAAGCATACAATGTAAAGCTTTAGCACAGCTGACTCAAGAATAGAGTGGAATTTGAAGTCAGAGAACCTGTCTACATTGTTGTTTGTTTTTTTTTCTCCCAACGCCTTATATGGGGACAGCCAGGGATAAATGTGGGAGCAATTTTCTTAGTATAAGAAATTGCAGGGTCAGTGTTTCTTGGCCACCATTATTTGGACCATTCACTAGCAGAAGATGGATGGACACTTTCTGCAACCTTCTCATCTTTGTGTAGCCATGCAAATATTTGATGCTAATTCAGCACAGAAGTTTAAAGCCTCTTAAAATACAAACTATTGAAATGAAATATGAACCATAATAAATAAACAGGGTAACCAATTCCTTGTCATAAAGTGAAGACAGTTATTAGTACAGTCTTTTTCTGGAAAGTTCAATGTCACTTTTACATTGAAAAGAGTTTAAGCTTCTACCATTCTTTTGATTTTATGATAGTATTCTGGAGACACCATGCCATGTCTTATACCAACCAAACCAGCAGCTTCAAAATAAGAGCTGAGAACCCCTTCCAAAAACTTTTTGAGGACATAAGGCCCTATGTCCATCTTCTTTGTCCAACATTGATCTCTCATTTATATATTCACTTGTGTTTAGTTGCAAATACGAGCGTTTTCCATAATCTACCTCAGACAAGCTGGTACTCACGATAAAACTTTGATAGCCTCTCTGTGGAAAGTAAGGGAGAGAAGCATGGCTACATCATAGAGCTGTTTCACACTGTAGGAGGCAGACATTTTGTGTTTTAATTCCTTCAACACGATAGACTGGCAAGCAAGATCTGCAAGATCCACGTAGGCCTGGCATTTCTTGGTGCTTGAAGAAGATGCTTGTCTATCTAGTCCCTCCTGTAGTCTGGGGTGCTCTTGGACTCCCAAACAAAGTGAAGTCCTGTAAGGCAGTGTTTGCAGTTCATGTTTTTTCTAGTCACTAAGCACGCTATGTCCTAGTCTGGAAGCTATTGATCTCTTCTCCTTCATTCAAATATTCATTACTTTTGGCTAGAATATAGCACTTTAATTCACTTGAGCATGGAGTTATAAAGTTTCTTATCCTAATCTATACTGTGTACTTTAGGTCCAGGAAGCTTCCTCTGTCCCTCTTGAACTTCGGGAAAGAGAGCACTGCGGGCATGAGAAGGAGATGACCATGCTCCTTCAAGGCTAGCATTGTCCTGCCTGTCTGAAAGTGCTTGGCTGATGAACTCAACATCTCTCTATGAAGAAAGTGTACCTGAAAGATCCAACAAAAATGTTTTCTGCCAAGTTCCATGTCTTACAGTGACCGCTGAACCATGTCTATAGTCACTGAGTAACGGAGACAATACACAGACAGCATGTCTTTGTAGAAGTCCAGCTGGGAACTGGCACTTACTCTGGAGTCTAGCAGCTATAATTCAGAGAATAATGCAAAGTCCTGCACCTGCAACATCATAACTCCTGCAGTGGTAGAGGTTGGGGCCTTTTGGAGAGAAAGCAGCTTTGCTGAAAACTGCCTGCAAGTTCTGGTGGACAAAATGTTGAGCATGAGTCACCAGCATGCCCTCGTAACGAATACCAGATACATACTGGGCTATATTAGTAGGAGTGTGAGCAGCAGGCTTGAAGAACTGGTTATTCCTTATTTGGCACTTGGGAGATGACATTTGGAGCGCTGTGTCCTGTTTTTGTCTCTCCAAAAAAGCACATTGACATACTGGAGCGAGTCTAGTTGAGGGCCATTAAGACCAATAGGGGACTGAAGCACATGACTTACAGAAGGAGAACTGAGTTTGTCCAGTGTTAAAAAAAGAGGCAAAGGGACAATCTTCTCAAAAGTGTACAGTGATAGGGTGAGAGGCAACAGACAGGATTTAGAACAAGGGAACAAAGGAAATTCTGATAATATACAAGGATATTGTCTTCTGTTAATACCACAGACCTTTCGTTTACAGTCCTGAGACTCCGCACATGTGGATTTAGAAGAACATTTGCTGGAGTAACCCATAGACCTTGAGCTCTTCTTCCAGGTCAACACTAGTATTGCTTGCTGTAAGGCTTGTTTTAATAATGGGGAACAAGATCATGTAGTCCTTTCTTCATTTCTGGTAAAATGCATTTGGTCTTAATCAATTTTTATTTTATGGGGAGCAGTTTTTATCACTGAATGTACATTTTATTCTCTACAACTGGCCAGAAACACAAATAAAGTATTTGTACAAATCAATCCAACAGTTTCTATTTCAGACTCTAACGGTCTATATCCAGTTCTTTCTTGGGAACTACTAGGGCTTTACATTGTTCCAAGGCTTCAGTTCTTAACTGTCTTGACATTAGGGAATATTGTGGTACAAATTAGATATTCTCTTTCTTTCTTTGAAGATAGTTTGGAGCCTTTCTATTTCACAGAGGAACACCTTCAGTGTGCAAGATGGGTAGGAAAATAACCCCAGCAGAACTGCTGTTAGGAAGCTTTCAGGTATGCTGGGTAGCTAAAAGCGGTCTGCATTTGGTGGGAAGTTCAGCAGGGCAATGGCTCATGACTTTCATACGCTCATGCTTTCTGATCGGTCCTCTGCACGAGAGTGAGGCTCAGTTTTGATGGTTGCAGCAGCTGCTCATTCCCCTTCTTTCTTCTCCAGAAACCTGGAAATCTTAGTGCAGACTTTTATCTTCTCTCTTTCCTTCTTCTTAGGGCAGCCATCTGTTTGAATTTTACATACAAGGTCGCATTTTTTTCTTTTCTTTTCTGAAGATATGGTTTTTTAATGCTTCTAAACAAGCTCTGCCTTTAATCTGTGACCATAACCTCCACAAGAATTATATGAGTCTTATGCTTCAGAACATCATGAGTGAGGTCACAGGAGTTCCCTGCAGACATTTCTTCAGGAACAGATTTCCATAGCCTGCCACATTAGACTCAAATCATAAAAATATTGAAATACCAATATGTTGATTTTGCTGTAGATCCAAAATAAGTATAAATTGTAATGAATAAAAAAAAATAATTAATAGTACTATACAGAGGGCAAATGAGATCAGAAAATCTTTGTGATAAAAGCCATGTAAATGCAGATTGACAAAGACCCTATCCCTGTGAGTTTACGTTAATTCCGGACAAGAAGACAGATGTCACTGAAATATTCAGAAGCATCACCATGTTTCTACCCATGTGTCACCCATATAACCAAATGGCAAAAGAAGTCAGATTATGGATTTTTTTTGTTGATTTTCAGAAAAGTTGATTCACCTAGATTAAAAAGTTTCCTCAAATCATCTACCAGAAGCAAGAGATTCCTCTAGGAACAATGAATTCTCACATATACACAGATAGAAATATGACATATACAGTGCCTTACTGTGATTTGTTCCAATTCTTGCACCCTGTTAGCTTCCAAACCTCCCTGCTGCCTTCACCAACCAATCATACTGCTGGATAGGAGAGATGTTACGTATCCCCATATCCAGGTTTTTCCAGTAAGGGCTTGGCAATGACACTAAACCAGAAATCCAAACCTAACTGCATCCAAGAGGGAAGGAGATGCAGGGTTCAAATTATTCTGGTGTTACCCTTTAAAATAGCACACAGACTTCCACAACTGGGAAAGCACTTCTGTAAGGTTAGTGAGTATGCAGTGAGTTTGAGGAACACAGTAAAGTCTTTTGAACCTCTGGCATCATGTGAGCATCTGAGTATTTGCTAATATTGCTATGTGCCTGGCCCTTATTCATTGATTATTTTGTGACTGTTTCTTTCTGTTTATGGTTATCTACGAGTTACACACTCACACAAATGAGGATGACACAGAAGAATTGTTGCTTGATGAAAAAAGCACTGAGAGACTTAGTTTGAGTTTCTGAAGTTTTCCAAAATCAAATAATGTTACATAAATTTCTACTGCAGTTATTTTAACTGAGAGCCTTGAGTGAATTTTGGTGATGGAGATGGGATTAGAATACTACGGTGAAAATGTGGCTATTTCTCTAAACTGTGGACATTTTTTTTTTTTTGCAGGTCTAGCAGCAGACATAGAATCATTGAAGCATTGAGGTTGAAAGGGACCTCTGCAGATAGTTTAGTCTAATCCCTGATCAAAGCAGGTCCGCTAAGGCAGGCTGTCCGGGTTCCTGTCCAGATGGGCTTTGTGTATCAGCAAGGATGGAGACTCCATAGCCCATTGGGGCAACCTGTTCCACTGTTTGATCACACAGTAAAACAAAGTGGGTTCTTTTGTTTATGTTTAAGCAGAATTTCTTGCATTTGTGCCCATTGGCCCTTGTCCTGTCACTAGATACCACTGAGAAGAATCTGTCTCCATCTTCTTTACATCCTCCTCCAGGTATTTAGATACACTGATAAGATTCTCCCTGAGCCTTCTCTGCCTGATGCTAAATAATCCCAGCTCTCTCAGCCTCTCTTTATATGACTTGCTCCAGTCCTGTAATCATCTAAGTGGCCCTTTTCTGGACATACTCCAGTATGTCTCATACTGGGGAGCACTGATTTGGATTCAGTGCTCCAGATATGGCCTCATCAGCACTGGGCAGAGGAGAAGGATCACCTGTCCTGAGACGTAGTATAGTAGGATTGTTCTTTGGGCACATCTAGCCTTTGGGATAGAATGTGGCACAGGAAAACAGGAATCAGAGAAAAAAACATACTGAAGCCTTCCCTTTTATATAACAGTCTCCAAGCCTACTGTGTTTTTAAACAGAGTCAAACGAGATTATAAAACCGAGATATAATATAATCATACAACAGCAACAATAGCTAAAGAATAACGACACCGAGATCTTTGCAATACAGACTTGCTACATCAAGAAATAGATTTCACTGCATTTCCAAAAAAAACCCTAACCAAACCCTAACCACAAGCTAATACAAAAAAACCCTAAGACACTAGGAAGTGACTTACCCATGTTCTTCTCTGTGGGGATAAACAGGTATCCGGTGTGTGACAGATGATGATGGTACATGTGGACTTCTCATGCAAGGCAGCTGTTGGGAATTTTCAGCGGGTGACCCAGCAGCTGTTGTCACAGTGTAGGTGAGTGACCAGGTATAGGATTGCATAGCTCCTGCAGACAAACAAGCATTAAAGGAATACAGCTATGTGTGGGCTGTTGTTCATAGAGGTCTTAGGCTTTGAGAGGGTTATGGGAATTCAACCTAATAGGCACTGGTACTGGAAACAGTATCAACCACAGTGAACAAAACTGTTATATCTGAGGCATAAATACAAATACAAATCAATCAGTCGGAGTGTGAAAAGATCTAGAGATAAGAGACGTCTCTGAAATAGCTTGGACTGTGAACTTTTAGTCTGGTGTTGTAATTTGAAGCCATCATCTTTCAGAAAAACTGGGCTAGAAGTTAGAAGTGGAGGAACACCAGTGCTGGTATTTCTCAGGCATGATGCACCAAACCCTGACATCTCTTTCACATGGAATTGGTCTGTTTAGCTCTGAGGTTGATCGGGCCTGGACTGGGGCAGGCAGTATGGTCGAACAATGTAGGATTAGAAAAAGATGGATGCTATGCAAATAAATTTCCTGAATCTTTTTGCAGTTTGTACCTATTCCACCCAACCAGGTACCAGCCTTTGTAGTGGCAACACAGTGGTAGACCTCCAAATTATAAAAAGTATATAGACAGGAATAGCCTAGCCATTTTCTTCCTGCAAATAGCATTTCTTTCTTCTTTTGAGAAGGCAGGGACTGGACTTAATTTATTTTTTCATGTAGAGCATTTGTGGGAAGAGCAAAGCAAAGAAGTGGGTTTCTCATTTTGCTTGGAAGGTGCTGAGTTTTTTAATCATCCTGATCCCTTCCAGGCAGGAACTTCAGATTCATGAACCAGCTGCTGAGAAACCTTTGTCCTTTGCACACACCCCTTTCACTCAGGAGGCTGACAGATCCATTGTTCCAGTCTAACACAGCTCTTGCTGGAGGTCATGACCATACTGGCTGAGATTACCCTGCAAACGAGGACCAGAACACTGAATTTAACCCAATGCGAACACTAGTTTGGGGGTCTCTGGGCACTCTTGACTCTTTTTCAGTAGCTAAAAGGAATTGCAGGAGGTGACTTGTTTTTTCAGTGTGGATTCTAGGACTTCCTGTACTGTGAAAGGGTTTAATTCAGCGGGGGAAGTGATTGTATTGCCAGGTTTGTGTCCACTCTATGGCTTTAGGGAATGAAAAGCCTACCTCATATGTGCATAATTCTCTTCAGATGTGTGTGATTTTATTTGGCAAAATCAGACTAATATTTTTTGTAAATGGGAAATACTTAATTCTGGATGTGATTGAAGGCATTCTAAATTTCACAAGGTAGGTTCAGCTTGAAATACTCTAGGAGAGTGTAATTTGGTGCTCTTGCAATGGAGAAATCCTTGGACATGTTACGACCAAGGATATTTGTGCTAGGCTTGTTTTCACATACCTGCATTTTCCATCACCAACTCTAGAATTTTCAGTCACCAGCTCTAGAATTCTGTCTTTCATATCTTCCCATTGAAGAGGACCACTGAGATCCCTGAGTCAAAAAGGAGGCGGACACATTTGAGCTAGCACATCAGTGCTGCTGTTGCTATGAGCAGTCATGGTTCCTCGAGTTGACAAAAAGTGTTTAAGGAAGCCTACCTTCACTAGAAAGCACAGATTATGTGGAAGGGGCCAAAACTACTTATGCAATCACCAAATGGCTCCATTTGAAAACAAGAGAAAAACTGTTTTGAAAATATCAACAACCAGTCTGCAGAATATTTTGGTGAAATATTTCAGTTTCAAAAGGTTTGACATATTTTCCTAGTGTTATTTTCCAAAAGAAAAATCTGAAACATTTTTCGAAGCAAGCCTGAATTCAAAGGGCAAAAACAAAGAGAAAAGAAAGAAAAGAAGGACAACAGAGATGGTGAAAAAACACAAGTATTTATTTTTAGATAATTTTTTTTTAGGTTTTGGGGTTTTTTTACTTTTTAAATTTACCATAAAAAAAATTACTTTGACTCAATTTTATCCTTTCCAAGAAAAAATTTGGTCATTGAGCCAAAAATATTACGACCTCCCTAGCTCTAACAAGAAGTGGTAATAACAGGGCCAAAAGTTCCTTTGCATTTCACCAAATATGGTTAATTTGACTGGCCCCAGCCACTGAGTCTGCCTCCTTTTCTTTTTTTTTTTTTTAAATTAGTAGCGGTCTTATCTTAGTCTGAGGAAAAAGAGTCAGTCCGGGACAGCAAGCTGTTTCATGTGCTCTCTGTGGGAAGTCAGACTCCTTGGATGAGAGGACTTGGCCTCTCCTGGCATTCAAGTCTAACTGACAGTTACCTCAGTTCAATTTTAAAATAAATGTTCAGAATGTAACATGATTTGTGCTTGTCCAGACAACAACAACAGCAACAAAAACCCAAATACGGAGAATACGTCTTTCACTGGAAGACTTGTGAATATCTTTGTTTAATTTTCCTAACCAAGAATTATTCCCAAACTACAGGATAGTACTTCACACAGCTGCGCTAGGAAATATTCACCTTCTTTTGGAGGTTATGGTTTAGGAACAAATGTATGTTGGGTTTTACTCTGGATTTACAAAGTGACAGAAGGTTGTTTAAATTTTTTTTTTTCTTGGGAATCTACAGTTGCCTCACTTCTCTTTGCCTCTGTGAAAGAGATGCTGTTATTTTCAGTGACCTAGTTACAAAGACAAACAGGGGGACAGAAGAAGACAACTGATATGAAGACACATGTATGTATGTATCGGGTCAGCCAGGATACTGCCAGCACTGTGGTTGGTGGAAAAGGAGGAATACGGTGAGTCTGAAAGTTTTTCACAGTTAGCTTTTTAACACCTGCCTATGTCCCAGCCCTGTGTGATGAATTTCTTCAGCTGTCTGCAGAATTGAGCTCCAGGACATGAAGTCTCTTTTAGATATGACTGAACCCAACTGAACTGCTTTCTGAAATAAGCAAAAACAATAGTGATTGAGCAACATTTCGCTCTGCTTTGTGTTCTGAACATGCAGGGTTTGATTAAAATAGTGAAGTTCATTTATTATCTCTCCTTTTTCTTTTCTCCTCTAATAAAAAGCTTGATTTTGATGATACTAACCAAGAGGCCATCTGACCTGTAGGAGAGCCAAATATTAATGGAATTGCTATCGGTACAACACCAGTGCTGTTGTCATTGGTATCATCATATACATCAGTGCAGAAAGAAACAAAAGTTTCTTCATGATGCTGCATTTTATATTTACTTTATGTTGGAGTAAATGACCACCCAGGCACAAGCAAGACTCTCACAACACTGTGTGTTGTGTCTGTTAGTAAGCAGTGCTGTCAATCTGAAGCAATCAGAAATCTGGAGTCAGACCTTGATTCTGCCCACACACAACAAAGAGATTATCTTAACTATCAGCTTTCAGAAAAATAAAACAAACCCTTCCATTTGGAAGGGGAGAATTGCCTTCTGAAATTGGAACTTTTGACTTTTACACTCTGCAGCTATGAGAAAAAAACTCTAATTGTTGAACAAGAGCTGATGTTCTCGTATATTCTTATGTGTCTAGGAGATGAAGATTTAGTCAAAACCCAGAAATTTGTTGTACTGACATACACAAATACGAGAGACAGTAGCTCTGCAAGTATCTCCTGTGCCAGATTCCCAGAACTTCCTAGTCTAAACTTGGAAGAACAGTGACCTTAAAGGATAGTTGCTGACCTGAAGAATTATTTCACATATACATTTCTTGATGTAAACTATATGGATTTGTTTACTAACTTACTAGGAAGTACTTGCAATTCAGAGTTCATCCTGGGTTCTCTAAAAACCATTGCATTGGCAAATGAGTAATCACAGCTTTAAGAGGGGCTTTAAGAGAGAATAGTATAGTCAGCCATAAAGCTAGCACTTTTATTACAATATTGTTGCAGTTTGAACAATCATTAATCTGGCCTTTGTGATTTAGAAAGGATAGCAACTAATTATCCTTTTAAATGTCTAGTAACTCAACAAAACGTTTTAGATAAAATGTTAGCTGAGTCATGCCAGATGTTCTAGCACAGAATGCTGCATGTAGGATTTACCTTTCTTTTACTTGCTAACATTTCATTGTAACAGTTTAATTTGCTGATTTTGTGCTGACTACTAACTGAAGGTGAAAAAGGTTAAAATGTTTTAATAGGTAACTTTTATTGCTAATGCCACAAGCAAGAAAGAGTTATTGATGCCTTAAACAGGGGAACTGAGAGCCAGTAGTAAGCAATAGAACTAGTTCTCGAGATTTGCAAGGGAGTTTTACATTTACCTCATAAAAGACACATAAGAAAATTGATAGAGTGCATTTAAATACATCTCTCCAGAACAGGAGTTCCTGTTTGAAAATACTCTTTAAATTAATGCCACAAATCTCTATATGGAATAGTTTATTTATATGTAATACATCTTCAGCACTCCTAATTTAAAGTATAGCAATTTCCTATAGTTGAAACATGTTGTTATTTTGTATTATTTTATGTGAATAAACCCTGCATTCCATGGTGTAATGTTTAGCAAACTAAAAAGGTGATCAGTTCATCTACATGATGAACATGGGAAATGGAGATATTACTAATTGCCCAAATTAAGACCAGGAAATAACCACATGCTTGTATTTAATCTTAACCAGACCGTCACTTGCATTGACAAAATTAGCCTGTGCTACACAAAAATGATTTTCACACTTGCAAAAGTGAGACTACACCAGAGCATAAGAATAAAATCCAATTCAACCAAAAAAAAGTTTTTAAACAACATAAAAATCAAGAAGCTGGAAAAAAATCAGAAAACTAAAGTAATCATAAATAGCTTTCTTGTCTAAGAAGTTCTGCTATGGGAACAACTATGTCAAGTTCTACTGCCTGTCCTGTGGGAGTAGGTCCTTTAACCAGTGTTCCCATATGATTGTGTTTTTGGCTTAAGACTTCAAACTAGCTGACCTTAGCCTTATGAGGGCATAAAAAATTAGAGAAAATAAAACAGTCTATAATAAAATAGTAAACAACTTGAAAACAAAAAAAGAATTGCACTTGTAATATTTGAATGAATCCATTCCTTTGCATTACTGGTGGGGTTCAGAAGGGATCTGTAAGATTCATGCAGTTTCCAGCCCTGCCCAGATCTAAGTCAAGTAAACTGAGAGTGGAAGCCCAGATAGCTAACAAATAGGCTATTATACAAATACGGAATATGCTTTAGGTTGTTAGTTATGATGGTCACATAACTATTAGTCTCTGCAGCCTAAACACAAGTCCATCAAATCTCCTTTCCTGTCAATGCTGCTGGAGAGCACACACTTACCTACTTTTCAGTCTTTTACATTTGGGTCCAATTCTGCGTCGTACTAAATTGTGGTTATAACATCACAACGATCCCATTGAGCCACAACCTCTACAGAGCAAGTTACCCACAAAATCAACATTTCCAGAGTCAAACATACACATCGCCTCCAGTGCTGCCCAATCCAAAGAAGCATGCTCATCTGCCATGTTTAGGAAACACATCTCTTGTCTACCTGTTCTGGGGTTAATACCATCCTGTTTCCCTCTTAAATATGGTATAGCCTCCAACAGTGAGAAAACCTTATGTTTTGATGTAGGAACAAAAGTTCTTAAATCTCTTTCCACCATAACTATACACTGTCCTTCCCTGTGGCATCTTTGAAAACACGAAAAACATTTGTCAGAGAGATTTATTGGTCCTTTAGCCACTGCCAAATCCTCCAGTGTGGTAAATCATCACTTTCTGACATTCTTTCAAGAAGGTTTTGTAACTGTTCTAGTATGTCACAAAAGTGATAGTTTCCACATTCTGATTATACACCCATTTCACTGAGGAGAAACAAAGCTCGAATTTCACTGCCTGGAATTCCTTTTATAAATTCATACTTGAAAACGCCTTTTTTTTCCCCATGATAAATAATCATAATGATAAAATAATGTATTTTGATCATACAGACAGACTGTCCTACCCCCATCCAATAGATAATGAGCTTTACATTAGAATGCAGAAGATGGTTGCCCATTTATACAGAACAAACAAGAGGCCAGTTTTGTGCTTATTCTTTTCTGACAATCCTGCCCACAAGCTGAATGCCTTTAAGCACAGACTTTTTAATCTATGGGCCCACCAGAATACAACTGCTTCGTGAGTTATCATAATAGAGTATGCAACTGAAAATAGGCTTTAGACATGCAATTCCTAGTCTCTAACGTTGAGAGATGAAAGTTATCAACAATGTGTAAAACATTCTCAAGAGAAAGTTGTGCAGCTATGCAAACATATTTGGGTATCAAATAAGTTAAAAGATGTCTAATTCCCATTTTACCCACTAGGAATTCCTGAACCACTAGTGGATTTTGAAAATCTCACTAAATCGTAAAATATCTGGCACATATGCTTAAAATACATAATTTTTTTCAGAGAGACTGATTGCCCGTAAAGTCACTGAAGATGCCCAAAAGTGCTGTATTCATAAATAATTGTTCTGGGGCATTGTTAGAAACATGAAAAATTGTACTGGTTTTTAAAACCATTTAAAATTAAAGTGACAGATCTGCTCCTCTGAAGGTCTCAGTTACTGAATAAATTCTGATATGCTGAGGTCTCCCACTGGGCTTTTGAACTCCAAACATCAGATCTTTTTCCTATTAGGCTGCACATCATGTTTGTATACAGTGAGAAGGCATAACTGATACTTTAAACAGATTTCTGTTTGAGAAAGCTTTTCACCTCTTGAAAGCTGACACATTATGTTCTCAGGATCTTTCAGGTGACCAAGTGCAAAAGCCAACTTTAAGCAGATTCAGCTGCCATAATCCTACCTACCTGTTGTAGCTGCTATGACACCGTACTCTGGGGACTGGTTGCTGACAGGCGAGGGAGCAGAGGGAACTTCCACTGAGGTGGCAGATTTAGCTGGGGAGAATGGCACTGGGGAGGGAGTTGGAGGAGCTGGTTCACTCAGAATAATTTCTTCTCGTAGTTCTGCTGCAGGATGAGAGAGAAATCATCATAGTTAGAGATAGAGTCAAGGAACACTGAGAAACTTAAAAAAAAAAAACAAGTAATGCAAATAATTAAGTTCTGTAGGCTGTATTTCAAGAAATGCATAGCAGGAATCAGAAATCTTTGAAAGAGTATTTCTACAACTTTCAGCATTACAACCTTCAGCGTACCTTTATAAGACCTCTTAAAGGAAAGTGCTCTTTTTCCTGTTGTATAGATAGGAAACTCACTCAGACAGCTGAAGGTTTATATTCCTGTAATGTGCTATTGGATACCTAAAATTAGGAGTTCAGTCTGAGTCAGGCGCTCCTACTCCTTCTAGAGACACTGGAAAGAAACAGGCATCTCCAGGGGATTCCAGTGGCTTTTGACCACCACCTACTCTCTTCATTGTCTCCGGTTAGTTCTAGCTGCTAAAGCCATGTGGAAAGCACTCAGGGATAAGCAACTTGTTTGTAAGAAAAACAAGAGATTGTGGCGGGGCAATGAATTAAATCCAGGTCTTTTGACACATAGAGGATATTATCCTAATCACTGAAATGTTCTTCTTCCCATAAATCTACAGGGTGACAAATTAAGCCACAGCTAAAACAAAGAATGGAACTTTCCAAAGGTGACAGCGGGGTTTAACTTGCCAAAATTAATGGGAGAAGCAAGGAAGGTAGACCACTGAGGATCCTTCATTACAACGGGGTGCCATGAGCAGAGATACACAAGGCAATCTCTGATTCTTTTCTGGTGAATCAGTGCAGTAAGTGGAGCAGGACTCAGAAATTACTTCTCTACAGGCACTTTGAACATAATCCTGTCAGAAACAACAGCTTTTTTTTTGCTTTGCTCACTTCTCCCATCTCTCCCTCTTATTTAGACTGGTAAAATCCATTAATATCAATAAATTAATCTGGTGTTAAACCAGAGTGAGAGGAAGAATCAAGATCGGGTTCACTAAAATACAATGGTGTCTTAGACACTAACTGTGGTAAAAGGCTCAGTACAAAATCTTTTACTGAAACACTGCTGAGGAAAGGGATTCAGACACCCAGAATGTGTCATGAATGTATTAACCAGGGATGCTTCCTTCACATGACTTATTTCAAATCACAATGGAAATGACAAACACTTTGCTCCAAGATAACCTCATGGGGTTAGATGAGGATGAAGAAATGTCCTAACACAGAAAATAGTGAAGGCGGTGCGGGGGGAGGACGAAGACAAGACAACCACAAACAAAAAGACCCACAACAGAATATTAATGAATGAACAAACTCACCTGTGCTTCCTTCTCCTTTCATTGCCCTCATTAGCTCATTAGCTCTCTCCTGACAATGGAGTGATTCTAGCAGGTACAATACGTAGTCATCGAACATCAAGTGAATAAGGTGAAAAGACCCTGGTAATAAAGTGAACAAACAAAAAAAGCCATTGACTATTTCAATACACTCATTAAACCAATGATTACGGTATTCAACACAAACAATATTGAGCAGGACTGCCTCCATATACTACTACCACTAAAGTATCTTTTACACAGGGTAAGAGAGGTCAAAGTGAAACTGGGGTCTAGTCATCTCTGTTCACTCTGGGTTTTGTACAGGTTTACACAAGCAATTATTGTGGTTTAGGATGCAAGGAGACTACACTGATTGCAAGAAGAACTGGGACTTGGTGGAGTTTTCTTCTCTTTCATTAGCACTGAAACATTTAGACAATTATACCATAGTGCAATTGTTTCTTTTTATCTGAAGGACCGAATACAAGAAGTAGAATTCTGAATTGGCTGCCATAGTGACACATCCTGGTATGAATTTTCTGAGCTACTTGTGCCATTGGCCAAAGAAATGAGAGACTGATCAATAGGAAGGTAGAAGCAATCTTCCAAATCTCCTGATGATGTATGTCTAGTGCATTAGTGTGTTGTCTGGACTGGATAAGACATCCATAAACTGCCAGACATAGAGGCATTAGCAGCGATTGTGGATGTTTTCAATGGAAAGACTTCTGCCAAAGGTTTGTTCTGTCATACTTCTTTTACTACATTATCTTTTCCTAATTATCAGTTTGAGTCAAATCAGCAGCATAACATTTGGCCTGTTTCTGTGCCTACCTCTGAAGATGCTGTGGATACCACCTCTTACCTACCATGAAAAGTACACCTGAAAAACTTAAAGGGCTAAAGCACTAAAGAATTAAGGGAAGAGTATGGACGAAAGAAAATGTGGAGGATGGAGTCAAAAAACACTTTGAAAATTAATAGTAAAAGAAGAATATATGTATAGCTATGTGACACAAATCCTCAAGCAAGATTTGAGTACAGGTGGAGAACTTGGTGGTGGTGTTAGGAAGAAGGACTGGGTGATGAGCTATGGACTACAGTAACAGAAATGAAATGTAATAGCACACTGTAAGAAGTTCTGCCCTCAGAGATTTATATCATCCTCTGATTATATACTTCCTCTGTAGAAACAAAGGTATTAATATTGTTGCACAAGGCACTGGTGAAACCTCACTTAGAATATTGCATATAACTCTAGTCACCCGTGTTCCAGAAAAATTAGTACAAGTTGAAACTGGTATGGAGAAGATTACCAGGAGGATGTGGGGAACGGATAATGGATTTTAAATGACTGAAAATGCACATTTGGCTTCATTTCACAGAAAGGAAGTGAGTTGCTTCCCATAATTTATGAAGAAGGATACACGTCAGGGATGGTGAAGAAATGTTTGCCCTAGAGCACACATAGCCACAAAAATAGATGTGTAAGAAGAGACCATAGATTCATTTCAGAGGAAAATAAGAGGAGCCAAGACATTGTGTGGTGTCTTCCTGAAAGGAATAATGTTCATCTGCAGGGGAAGACTGACAAGTATCAAGATGGAGTTTGGTTAGTTTATGCAATAGACTCAATGACAGAGTACATAGCTCCAGACAGAATCTGATCATACAGCGTTCTCTTTTTTAAAAGTTCCTATGTTTATATAGGCTTGCATGGAATTTTTGAAACATGTTCGTATACATCATTAAGTAACTCTGTCAACTTCAAATGCAGTCAGGTTAAAATAATGAGTCCAGTAACTGGTTTAAACTAGAGAAAGATCACCAGCTGAGAGGGAAACAGAGATCAACTACTGCCAGACCAAAAAAAAAAAGAAAAAAAAACAAACTATAGCACCTCATGTAGATGTGTTCCTTTCAAAATTCCATTACTACATTTTGAGGAAAACCGCTTCAATGGGATAAAGATGCAACAAGTTTCAAATTCAGTCAAATTTCATAATGATTGGTTTCTTCACAGGAAAGTTAGGTTTATCTTGGTATACTGGCTTTTACCACAACAAGGGTAACTACACCTACTCCAACTTCTCTCCTCAAATGTACTGTTGAGGAACAGAAGTGGTTTGAAAGGCCTTACTCTTATACAATTCTAGCTGGCAATTCAGCTTTCAAAGCGACTCTGAGCACATTCATTTTCCTTTGTGACCTGGTTGGTCTTTGTGTTTCATTCTCTCACTCCATGCCTGCATGGCTTCTGTCATCACTGATACAAGCTGAGTGCACACCCTGGGAGGTGAACATGAGCCTTTGTGTTCTTGGGCAAGGCGGCACAGAAAAAAGGCATTACGTGATTGCCACACCTTTGCTCTGGGGAGAAAATCTTTGGCTGTTGGTGAGCCTGAAGCACATAGTTTTTCATTTGTTTCACAATCCATGTAAATCAAAATGATAACAAGTTTGCTCAGCCTTGCAAGTGTATATAGCGAAGGTCTTCATTTAACTGCTGCAGAGAATTTGTTTTTAGAAAGCTTTTGGGCTCAAAGTCTTGTTAAATAAAATTCCATTTAATTTAGCAGTACAATAAACACAGCAGACCAGGCTGGTCACCTTGTTCCTAACCTAGAATTTCCCTAGTTGAAACCTAGATTATCAAGAATCTCCACAAAATGCTCGCTCTTCTTCTGACTAGTTTTTCAGCAGAAAGTTTCTGTTCACTTTAGTACAGTTACTACTGATAAGTATTTCCAAGAAAACCAGACCCAAATGCTGGCAAACTTCATGTGGTAGGGTACTTAGTGTTTCCCGTCAAAGTACTTGCTCAGCTTTCATTTAAAAAAAAAATAAAAAAAAGATTAGGGAAAGTTGCTTGTAGTTTCATCAAAATGTTTGGAAGTGCAAACCTTAAACACTAAAACATTAGCAAACAAATGACAGAAACCTAAGATTTGCTATTTTTAAAAAATGTCTTTGTTTTTGGGGGTCTGATGCTTTATTTTGAAGACTTGGGGTTGGCAATACTGAATGCAACATTTAAAAACACTCTAGTGCCCTTGTCACTCTTCTGAATTTCTCTCTTCCTCTCCTATTATTTCTCCCACTGTGTATTTTTAAACTCTGTATGGAGTTTTTGAGCCTAGAATTTGCGTGAAAGACACTAGACAAACAAGTTGTTTGTACCGAATGAATGCAATATTTTTACATTTTTAAATGAGTCAAATGAAATGTAAGCTATAGAGTGAAACCAGTATCAGGACATGCACTTCAGCTACACAGTGAATAGCTATTCAGCATGATGTACAATAATTTATCCTGTGTTTGCAAGCTACGGTTTTTCACATGAAACTATTTGGTTCTTTCACGTATCTCTTAAAAGACTGAAATGCATCCAACTATGACTGGCAAATCATATACTTCTTTAGGAAGAGGTAAGAAGTTATTGCAGAGACTGTAGTTACAATAATAAATAGCACTTGGCTCTACTTTACAGGAGTTAACAGACATCTTGGCAATGATTACCCAGCTAAAGTACAGTAACTATCAGCAGCTATTGACAGATACAGCAATTTTGTGTGAGCAACAAAACAAGAGTGAGATTTCCAGATCTGCAGAAAATCACGGAGCTTCTATTACTAATTAGCTACTTTAGACACTGGATGCGTTACCCAAACACTGCCACCAACTGTGCCTTTCATATGCATAGACTGGAAAGAGGGAGGGACAGAGGCAGAGAGAAGAAGGGAGAGTGAGGGAGAAAGAGAAGTGCTTTTTTTCTGCTAGGGATTGTTTCAACCTGCTGATGTCACCCTGCTTAAAACCTTTGTAGAACCAAATAGCTGTGCTAGCCAGTCCAGTGCCAGGTATTCCAAATTCCTCCAATCATATTTCTTTATCATATGTTTTGATGATATAAATATACCATCCTGTATATGGTAAAGATCACATCATTTAACACATTATTTTACTTCTTAAAAAAATTACATTGTGAGCATCTGAGTCTATATATTGCTTGAAGTGGAAAAAGAAAATCATTAAAAATCAGTCCACTGAAACAGTTTCCAATGTAGTAATAATGCAAACTTTTACCTAAGTTAAGAACGAAGGTATATAGATGTAAATATTTACAACAGTAAATCAGTTTTGTTTCTCTCCATAGAATTCACTTAAATGCACATATTATCCTGAAAAGCTAGAAGGAACTGTGTTAAAGTGCAGGAGAGTTTCTGCCATCTAGCTCTGAGCCGTTTACATTCAGGGTTATTCTTTTGGAAACTGCTGAACAATCATGAACAATGTGTCCAGTGTCTTGAAGGGAAAGACTAGTGTCATTAATATAAATTACTACTAATTTGTGTCCATCACTAAATAACATTTGAGACATTTGGAGGGAAAAATGGTAGAGATAGCCCAGGCTTCTTCCTGATAGAATGAGGATACGGTTTTGATACCATTCTCCCCTTTGAAAACCTGAAGTGAAGGCTCAGATCACTTTCTGCCTCCACTGGAATTGCACCTGAGCAGAGAAAACTCCACCCTGTATAAATAAGGGTTAGAACAGGGACTGAACCAACTCTTATCACATCACCTCCTAAGGGAGAACCCACCTAGCAGGTTGTAGACCTCTGCAGCTCAACAAATGTTTATGTTGTTTGTACAAAGTGACATAGTTTCAATAGAAAAGACAAGAAAGTCAAATCCTCTAGTCCTTTGGTTAGAGATCTTGTTCTGGCAGTGATTAACACTGCCTCAAGACTGCTGAGGCAGGCAACTGTGGTCAAAGCACCAAAATGTGGCAGATGCAAAAGAATTCCCTTGATTTTACTTTTTTAAAACATAAAGATTTCTGAATTTGATGAAAATCCCGAACTATCTCAGCTTCATTTCTTATTTTAAAAAAATTCTTGCTTTGGCTACCAAATTGAAAAGCAGTCATTGATCCAGCTCTAATTATAACACCATGTACCCATGAAACACACATCAGCTATGATCAGTACATTCTTTCCCTGACTGTGGTTACATATAAACGTATCGAATTCATGTTCACAAGTGTCCATGTAAGAAGAACAATCATGTACTTGTACACCCAGATATACTAAAAAGACAAAAAAACCCAACCCAAACCCTAAAAACTTAGCTGAGCAATTAAGTTCTCAAAAATGATAAATTCAAGAGCTAAATTTATAACAGAGACAACAGCTAACTTGTTTTGGTACATCTGATATATTGTATTGTAGTGGGTCCCAAACTCGAACCAATGAGTTATTCTCAGTCTTGTCATTTACTCGCTCCATGGCAGGTTCATAAATGTTTCTGTTAATAAGTAAGAAATCACAGCTGAGGATCACTATACAGACCATCAAGACAACTGGTAGTCTAGTAACTATTTGGGGAATCTCCATTTGATTAAAGATGTTTTGGTGATTGATGCTCCGAAACAGAAAATGCTTGATTAGGTTACAAAGATAGCCTGAACAAAAATAAAAATGATGTTTGTAATGTACAAATCAGCAGCAATAATGTATCCTTAGGGGCAGTTTAGGTGGAAAATAGATGTGACCAGGATACTGGCATTGAAAAGACAAGCTAAGAGATGGAAACTATGGTCACCTTGGGGATACTCACTATCCTGCTCTCTAATGGTCACCTCTTTGGAAAATTCTTTACTATGGGAAATCAACAAAAGTAGTTTCAGATTAAAATCTAAAGACAGATAATATTGTGCCTGTCTCTGATGGTATCTGAATTTATGCTATGGGATGGTTCTAATAGCATAAAGGTCATCAAAGATCAGCTGGTAGAAAACCTTGCAGTTGTTCAATGCTTTGCCTTCATAAATTCATTCATTGTTAATCTTCTACTAACATATTCGGACAAACGTGCATTTATAAAAAACATCTCTCATTCAAAATCTGCTCCTAAGTGACTATGAATGTTTTCTCTCATGATGCAGCAGTCCATTTTCAATCATTCCTGCTTTTAACTGATTTTAATCTGAACTGTTTGTATCTCAGGATTGAAGACAAAGCCCTTTTTGAAACCGTAGAAAAACAACAAGCTTTTTCATTTTAAAAGTCTGTTTCCCCACCTTGACTAAATTCTAAGACAGTGGAAGAGAATCTGTTCAGGGGATAAAAACACACTCATTTTGCAAGACTAGTTTTAAGTGCTATGTCCTTTAAAAGCAGAGCCAGCAAAGTGGTGCACCGCAGAGCTTTTCATCCTCTTCAGTGTCAAGTCATCTCTCTTAGCCTAACCCATGGTCAGAATGGTTTCAGATACTGGGCTCACCTTGCACGCAAGTGCATTAGCAAATGCTCCTGTAATTGACTCCTCCAGCTGACCTGTGACTGATAACTCCAGCTACTGGATAACAACAAACAGGAGGAAGTAGTCATGTTTTCACCTCCCCTGGCTAGAGCTTGAAGACAGACATCCTCTGAACATTATTTCCAAACGTCAGTAGGCCGAACTCTTTTGGTAACAGAGCCTCGGACATGTGAAAAATGGTCGTGTTTTCATTTGAACTGTACATTACAAGCTAGGATAAAGATTTTTTTGGACTGTGGCATGCAATTATTACAACAAAATGAAAGTACCAAAGCTGGGTGCACTGTGCAAAGTCATGTCCCGAATCACTCGAGTGCCAAAACAGGACCACATCAGGAGGAACTGCTGAGCTACTTTCTTCAAAGAGCCTTGTCTCTTGGCAGCTACCTGCAAGAAAACAGATGCATCTGACATGGAGAAACTTTCATTTCTACTGCTTGATACAGCTGAATGATGCACATATCTTCTTTCTTTTATACTGAAAAACTGTTTACTATTTTCTTCACATTAAAATGTACACTAAAAATTAAAAACAAAACCAAAAACAACCTTACACAGAAAGCTACCTTGTAATTATATACAACTTTCAGAAAGAAAAAAATCATATTCAACACAAAGACTGAATTTCCTTTATAAATGATTAAAGGACTGCCCAAAAAAATTGCCCTGATCTTCAGCTTAACCTAATTACTCACATGTCATTCTTGCTTCCTAGTCAAGGAAGAATTTATAATCAAGAATGCTTGATATACGCTGAAAATTTACATTAATATTTCAATTAAAGTTTACTACTGAGTATAAAATCTTTCGTTCCTTTATGTTTTTATTTTTGTGAATTCATAATCATTTTACTACAAAAATACTTTCCAGAAAGCACACTTTAGGCATCAACTCTTCAAAAATCTATTTGCTATAGCCATTTGTGACTTAAAGAATTAGGTTCATCTAATTACCTAATAAAATTCACATCAAGTTCCTCACAAAAATTTAGTTATGGTTAGAATTTCAAATTTAATTCCACTGACTAAAAGAAAAGTTCCCCAAAACTATCAAAATATTTTGAGTAATCTACAAAAATATCTGTTGTTTTCTCTATAGATATTTTGCAGCAGAGAGACAGCATTTTTTTTTCTTTCCTAAGCTCTAACAACTAGAATGAAGAGCTGAAATTCTAATCGAATATCCTAATACAAAGTATAGTTAGTTAAAATGGCTGGTCATATAGTTTCATACTCTATGTAAATCATGGTGATGCTGATCGCTTCTGAAAATACCTTTTAAAGATTTGATAGTAGGTTTCTGCATGCATTTAAATTAAAATATAAGTCCTTGGTATCCTGAATTAGCTCAAAAGACAACACAAATGTGTCTTTGACTGAATGGTAATGTAGACTTTCATCCTTATATTTGAATGCATACAAATGAATTAGCTACCCTAAATATAATTTCCATTAAAATATAAAAAGGACAGACTATATTATGCTTTTTATTTACACTGTGTAGTTAGGATGAGTCTGAACTCATCTCTCCATACCCTTGAAATAATTTTTGATTGGAAGCCTCAATCCTGTTCCATTCTTGAATAGCATCTTTTGGGATAGAATAGACAAGACCAGAAAAATGCAGAATCCTTAACGTGAGTAGTTTTCATCCTGGGCATGAAAACTGGTGAGATTTTGCTCATAATGCACATCAGCGAGCCAGGTCCCTAGTCCTGCTTACCAACCTTTACAACACATCTGTCCACCATGGAATCCAGCCACTCGATGTATGACTCAATGGGGGACTGCTCCTCCAGAAGGTGATCAAACTCTTGATACACTGGCAGACAAAGAAAAATAGTCTACCTCAGTACTTGGATTCCAATTTGAACAAAAGAGAAACAAATTGCAAAAAGCTGTCAATAGCATTACAAGTTTGCCGTGTTTTTTATAATAGATTGCTTAGCTGTAACAAGTATCTTTCTTGGTGCTGACTCAATAAATTTGCTTAGTCTCTTATCTTGTTTCTCCAGAAAGTGATGGAGTCCCTGGAAGTGATATTTTAATGTGAGCAAACCACAACATATTGTTTTAAAATATTCTTTTGATTTAAGCTTCAACTGTCTGGTGTGCCCACAAGTGAAACATTTATGGTATTCTCTATAAAGAGTGCAGAGCTAGGCCTTGATGCTGGTGATGGAAAAAGGTCATACATGAAATTGATTTAGAAATGTTTAAAGAATCTTCTAAGCACCAAGTGGGTAAGTACTGCTGATAGGGCTCTCATCTGTGTAATAGTTCAGTTGCAAAAACATGATTCGACTGCTGCAAATCATCTGTTTGCTGTGCCAGACACATATACACAAAGAATTTCCATAAACTTCTACTTCAAAATAAATTGCTACTAATGCCCAAATGCTATACTTAATTTATCAACAAGAGTTTCAAAAAGCAACCTGTATACTTCTTAAGCTCTCCCAAGTACACATGTTCGTATTTTGATACAGCAAGTATAATCAATCAAGTCATTCAACTGCAGCTCTTAAAACTGCAAATCTCTAATTTATTTACAAGAATCAATGGCTGGAAGACCATGTGCTTTGACATCTTAAGAAACTATTCTTCATCTCAGCTGAAATAAAGGACCATGTAAGTCAAGAAGAAAGATACATTCTACCTGCTGTGCTATAGGATGATCACAATGTGCTATGCATTTCCCTTTATGCATAATTATATATATCAGGAGAAAGGAATTTCCCACTATAGGAAAGATAGTGAGGGAGGTAGAGGTAGCAAAGTTTAGAGATGACAGCCAGAGAAGTGAGCCGGAGGCTGTTCAACAATAATGAGAACGGGCTTCCCTTGTCTCTAAGTTGGATCCACAAGATGAGTAGGAATGCATTTGCTCCACACTTGACTATAACTTTGTTTGACTTGGACTCGTGAAGGCTGGATGGTCAAAAACATTAGTTGGGGAAGAAGAGAAATATTGTTTGGGCCACCCTTATCTTGTTTGGTTGTTTCACTGAAGGGGCAATCGCCCTTTATTCAGAACAGGATCACAGAGAAATCTAAATGTTTTCTCCTTACCTTTTGTATTTGACTGGACAAAAACTGCCTGATAGATCAGATGAAGTGATTCATATTCTGTGCAAAGAGGGGACCAAGAGTGGAAAAATAAATCAGTCGCCTGATTTGCTACTGGAGCAATGCAACTGTGTACAATGACCTGTTTGAGAAAAGTAACTGTTTAGCCTTTAGTGACTGTTAAAAATACTTCAATAGGATCTGAGAAAGAGAGAATAAAGAAGAAACCCTGTCAGAGACAGCTAGCGTAACGGAGTAGGAAAGAGGTCCTCTTACACCCAGTGATTTTTCTCTGTTTCTCTAAGCTTGCTTATAGGCTTATGAACATTTTTTTTACAGTTACAGTAGCTGAAAATTGTACTTTCTTGATTTAATACCTAAAATGTGAAAGCAAGCCTTAACTTTGTGTGGTCTTTGAAAAGATGTTTGGTCAAGTAGAATAAACATCAACAATCAGAAAAAAAAAAAGCCATAACGTAGGTCCTAGAACAATCTCTATATACGTCCACGTATCTCAGTGGAATCCCATCTCCTGATGAACATTCATATTAGGTTACCATTGATGAGTAATTGCTTATTGGATTGCACAGGCCTAAAATATGAAAAAAATATGTGTTCAAATCCATTAGCATTCTGGAAAACTCCATTTTATTTAATTACACTTAAGTTTGTATTTAAATAATTAGCACGAACATAAAAAGCTTTCCTAAACAGGAAGGATTTTCTGAATGAGAGCCCAAACTGTTGCTGCTACTTAGGGATTATAATTTTGAGAACTCTCTATTTTGGTCAGTGGGAGGGAAACATAACAGATGACTGAAGGATGCATCCAGCTGCTGGACTCTAGTCTCACTGTATGCTACCTCCTCTGCTGACACATCAAGTTTTAATCTCCTTAAAAGGGAAGAGGACCATGTCAGAAAAATGAATCAAGGGTTAAGAAGAAGAGGAAAGAGTACCAAGCACCTCTCACTGGAAAACAGAGCTAACAGAGAATCCAAGGCCCATCCTAAAACTGGGGAGAAGAATTTAAGTGTTAACACTGTGGGATGAGTGTCAAAGACAATCTTGCAGGGTCCAGCATATATGTCACCCCTCCTCTTCCCAGATACTCACTGGAAGAGTTACCCCACTAGCAAACCTACCCTTGCAGGCCTCCTACAAGTGGTTGCCCAGATTGCTCCCTATTAAGGCTGGTTCTGGATAAAAGATGACTGGTCCTCCTCAGGAGAAAGATGGCATTACAACAGGTGGCTTCACAGGGAAGTGAGGTTAGGAACAATGCTAAAGACAAAGCTGGTCGTATCTGGTGCCTCAGAGGGACAAACTCAGTGTGCTTAGGGTTACACCTAAGCTTACAACCAGGCACACTTGCTGGAGAATGCAAGTTAAATTTTGCATTTGCAAAAGATCTTTGACTCCAAAGCCAATGTGCCAACATCTCCAAAGTCACTTTTCAGTTCATGCCCTTCACTATGCAAGGCAGAATCTAAAATAGCCAATGAGCTTGCTTGATGTGGATCTTCTACTTACTCATGAAAGTTCAGGGTGAAAGTGTCACTCATAAAATTATCTTGTTTATAAAAACACTATGTAAAATGGAGCTTTTTGTAAATAGAAGCTTACAAGGAACTCAAATATACAGCCACTTTAGTGTCAAAGCCATACAAAAGACAAGTCTCCTGCAATTCTGCAGCAGGAGGGATTGGACTTTATGAGATTCTATGCTTAACTCACAGATTTAGTTTGCTCAAGTCCATGGGAAAAAGTCCTCCTGAATTTGGGTGCGAGTTTTGTGCCATTGACTGTTCTGGATACTAGAAAGATACTCATTATTGGAAGAGTGCTCATATCTACACCTCAGAACATAAGACTTCGGCAGGGCTTTACCTTACATTCCGATAAATGTCTCTGTACTTGTTTTAAGACTCCAAGCAAACCAATGGCTGCAAAAACAGTGTTTCTTTCAATGACCTTTGTTTCCAGCTGGAAACCAAATTCACCTGGCTTTATTTGAGGGTTCTGCTCTTACATTGTATGATGAGCTTTCTGTGTTCCTCCCTTGAGTCTTCCATAGTATAGAGTGTTTGTTTGGTAATGCTATTCAGATCCACATTCCTCCAGTCCTCCAGCATTTGAAATGTGATGTCTGCACTGTGGATCACCGTTCTTGATGCCTGTAATCCAATCCAATCTATTCATTAGTTCATGGTTTATTAGGTTTAAAAATAGGCTTTATCCCCTTTTACGCTTCCTTAGCTAGGCTTTCTAGGTTGATTCTCCTCATGGATCCCCACCCACCAGCTTGATGTCTTATGGACATTACAGGGCCCTCTACCACAGAGAACTCCCAAGTAATTTTGCCTACTGTAATCAACTGCATGTATTTTGATTACATTCACAACAAACCCTGATAAGCAACCCTAATCTGGTGGTGCTGTTGCTAGACTCCTAAATCTCTAACAGCTCTGTTGGTTTTCTTGACCAGCTTCAGTTCAAAACCAAAAAAAAACCAACGAGAAAAATCAAGCCAAAATCAGACAAACCCCACTCCTCCCCTTTCTCAAACTGTGAAAACTCTCATTTTTCCCTCAGCCACATGAAAAGTTAACAGCCCATTTGTCTCCACACTGGAAATTCTTCTTGACTGGTTGAGATAGGGGTACACTGTTGATAATGGGGAGGGTGGGACAAGAGAAAAGGAAGTGATACAAGGTCATGATCATGTAACATACACCGTATCTTTCTAAATTAAGCAGAGATGATAATCCACACTAAGGTTATCAGCTTCCCCAAAGAAATTATGCATTTGAAGAGTCTTTCATATAAGTAAATTGTTTGTTCCCAGGTCTGATGAAGATTGTAGTCTCTGTATCTTGATTTTCTTTGATTCCCTATGGACCTCCAAAGTTCACTGATGATCCACCGTGTACGGTGAAAGGTAGCACTGCTATCTCTGCCTTCACCACTATAATAATGGAGGAAGAAATCTACAAATAAGTCCTTGCAGGAGTGTTTGTTTTTTTTTTCCTCAGAGCTTCTTTCTGTGGGCTTCCCCACTCACATGGTTAACCTGGCGTGTTGGATACACGTTCTAAAAATTAAGGTGTATCAGGGTGACAGGGAAAACAACCTACCTGCTCAATACATGGCCAAAACATTAATGAATTAAACGCATTCTCTCCCTTTTTATTCTACACAAAACTTGGCCTCATTACTTTTTTTTGTTGGTAATTGTGATCTAAACTCACTGGTGAAAAACGAACACTTTAGACTCATTTTTATGTTCACTTGTTATGGTTGCAAAAATATTTCTATTTAAAATTCCAGTGGTTCAAATGTTTCATTTTTTTCCTAATTTGCATTTGATTTATAATATACAATTAGACTTGGAATTTATTGCCAAACATATGGAAATGTTTCTTACTTTTCAAGACGCCTGATACAAACTGCTCTGAAATCAATAGAATGCCTCTCATTCATTTCCTGGAAATGAACCATCTCTTCAAATCAAATAGTAATTTCATTTCATAAAAGTACCCTGCTGAATTTAATGATCAGGTGTTGCCAGTTGTCTAGAAAAACATTTTTTTGCTGATTACTTTTTGATTTTGTAAAGATGGTCTCAATATATATTGGAAACAAACTGCTAACATGATCTCTTCTTCTCTGAGCAAAGTCCAGCCTGCCAATTCATGAAATTCTTTGAAAAGTCAGTAAAATGGCATTCAGCAAACCTAGGTAACTGAAATATTTACTTGGCAGAGATGATTTAGTGATGTCTGTCGCCGGAGTATTTGTGAGAATCTTCTGGACACTGCAGGAAAGAAGAGATACATATTTACATAGTGTAAAGAAAATTACTGCTGAAAATACTACACTAAAACAAAAACAACAAAAAAAAATCCAGTTTCCAACATACCATTGTGACTACATACATTTCATTCAAGCAATTCAGTTTTAACTTAGTTTAAACCTTGACCTAAACCCTTAAATCTGGATGCTCAATCAGTTTTACAGAGGCATATTACAAGCAATGATTTATAGATGCTGTGAATAATGAGATGACAAGAGAAACGTAAAGGACAATGGAAGAGCTTTGCTTGTTCAGCATAGCAAATCTTCTCTTGATAAACAAAGGAACTGAAGGCCAGAAAGAGCTATTTAATAGAAAGAAAAATGTTGGTGCAAGAACAAGCGGGCGTGAAATAATGGTAGCTACATTATGCTTGGAAATTAGAAAAGGTTACCAAGTCTTAATGCAATCAAGTTTTGGAGGAGCCTTTTGACTGGACTAGCAGGAGCTAAAATCTGATACAGATTTCAGGTAGAATTTGATTAAAATGTCGGAAAGGGTACTAATGATGTACTAATATGCTGTGGGATAAGATGACCCAGGAGGTACTTGCCAGTCCTCTTCTCCTGTTTTAACTCTTTCAAAGTGATATGGACCTTGTATTAAAATATTACCTATGCTTGGAAAACGAACTTTTAAAATGTTGTATTGTGCATCTTTTGTCTGAAATCTGTGACTCAGGAGCTGGAAACATGACCAAGTCTTGCAGTTACTCCTGTCAGTGCCTCCACTGGCTGTATGATTACACTATCACAGATTCTGATGAGGAAACAATTGCAGAGGCGACGACTCATGTAAAAAGTAGGATGCACTTGAGTTTTTCCTTATACTAAAATCACCAAGGACTTGAAGATCTATCCAGACAGGCCTTAGATGCAGCCACAGAATAGGTTTTCCCTCTGTACTGTACATAGAGTTGGTTAAAGGATAGAGATTGAGAGTGACTAGAAAGTGCGTAGTCCGTCTCTTTCTCTCTCGCTATAAGATCAGAAAAGATTTTGCTGTTGCAGGTTATTGATATTTTTGAACTGACAAAGATGTGATAAAGCATAATGTCAGTTCTGACCTTTTGAAACTTTTCAAATAAATTAGTAAACAAAGAAAAAAACCCTAAAATTAGTTGTTCCAACTTACGCCCTAACTGTTCTCGGTAAAATATACACCTAATTTTCCATGCTGATCAAAATAGTTAATCCTTCTCCTAAATTAGTTTTTTTTTTTTTCCTTTAACTTTGTGGTGTGGAATTTAGTGCTCATGAAAGGCTAAGAATTGAGAGCCGTGAAATAAAGCAGGCTTTATCAATAGGTGATGTGCACTGCAGGCATCTACAAAGCACGTCTGAAAAGGGCTAGTGCCCTTTCCTGTGGCGACAGGGTAATTTGATCTCCTTCATTTTTAACTCTGGCACTTTTTTTGAGTAAGGGCCTCAAGCTGTATTCAAATTGTGCTAGCCTAAAGGTTTGTTTAATAATTTCCTTTGCCTAATATCATCCCTAATGTTTGCTTACTATCAACAAAATTAATTTCTTATCAGATCCACAAGAAAGGAAAAGCAATTCTTCTCATTTTGAGCAGTGCCCCATTTTACTGAATGAAATTGTTTCTCACGAGCAAGTGACGGTTGTATGTGAATGCAAGATTTATAAAGCTGACAGGTTTTAATTCTTGAAAGAACACTAGTCTCACAACTAATTTGTAATCAGTAAACACTATATCCATCCCAGGTTAATAGGAGAGAGATTGGGCAATACATACGTTCAAATTTGATATTTCGTAGGTTTTCTGGTAAATCGTGGAGAGCTACTTTCAGCCACTCATCCAGTTGCTTTGCAAACTTTCGGATCACCTGCGTCAAACTGAAAAGAGAAATCACTACATCGGAACATGTTTAACATGTGCTTTATAGAATAAAATCTGTGAACGTATGAAAACTATGAGTCAGTTATTTACAACTCACTACTATGCACACATGCTGACATATTATGGTTTGCAGCTTTGAAGAAAAACTTCTGAAAATGTTTGCAGGAAAAGGAAAACTTATCACTATGTTCAAAACTTTACAAAGAATGTAAGTCTCTCTACTGCACTGCTTGGATACTTACAAACAGTATTCTTAGCTTGAAATAAAATCATGCCCACTCTGTACAAATATAAAACCATAAAATCCAACTGTTTAAAGAAGACAATAGATCAAGCTTTGGTTTGCAGCTTAGCTGTGCCCTTATTGATACAGATGTATATAGGGACATGGAAGTGAAGCAGCAACCAACTACACTGCAGGCTGGAGCCAGTGAGTGGGAGATGATGGTGGGGAGGAATTTCCAGGCCAAGCCCACACAGATGGGGAAAGTGGGGGTGGAGTAGGACCTGCCTGCTTAGCTCTGCACAGGACAGACAGTGAGACTTCTCAGACAAGAGAGATTTCTCTCTTCACCCTTACTGCCTTTTCCGGATACCTCCATAATTTCCTGCTAAACTTAGTAGGCAGCTCATTCTGCCCTTTTTCTGGGAGTTGCTCAGTATAAAGTGACAGTTTCCAGAAAAACTTGCAGGGTGTTGTGCCGAGGACTCCAACAGTTGGTTCTGCTAGGCTGAGCTGCACTGCCTGTAGCAATAGTCGAAAGAGAGGAAAGATGCAAGCAACTTTCCCGCTTTCAGCTGGGCAACTTCTTCTGTTTACACTCCTAATGCACCGCACTGAGAGCAGAGCTGATAAAATAGATGTGGCCATAGGCCTTCTCTGTTCCACAAAGACACCTTAACAGGACAGAATATGGATGACAACTGCTGCACCCACTAAAAAATGGCTTTTCTGGACAGCCAGTGTTTGTTCCCAAGAAGTCTCTCAGAGGATTCTGGCTGAGTCAGCAAGATTTCCTTCAGGAGCTTCCATTGCAATGAGACCCTTCTTCACCCCCTCCAGTGCAGGCTATGGCTTAATAGCCACAATCTGGCCCTTTATATGCATTACAAAAGTCTATATTCACACTCAAGTCTCTCCTTATTTACTATGAAAGAACTAAGCAGCTTGAGAAAAAGACTGCTGTTCTGTTTAATCCTTCCAATGAAATAGATTTTTTTGGGGGGAGTGAGGGCTAAAGCCTGTAAAAGTGTACATGTCTTATCAAGGAAAGGCCATGCTTATAACAGGTTTCTTGCAGAAAAAATATTTTGCCTATACTTTAGTAGTCATGCAGTGTGTGTAGGAGAGCAGAACAACATCTTGAAAGCATTTGCCACTAGAGATGCTTTAAAATCTTGAGAACCAAATATATAGCATCAGTAAAAAAAACCCTAGAGTAATATTCTTAACAAATTAGTCAACTTCTGGAACATATCATTCAAATAATACCACAAGTCTACACACATATTTAGAAAGAGAGTTCCCTGATGCTCATACTAGGAAAATCAAAGGGGGAAACATTTTGACTGTACGCAGTGATTATACTTTTTGCTGTGAACTGTTGATGTCTGTTCTGCTTTACCTATATAAACAAGACTCCTTGGACTCACATGAGCTCTGGGTAGGAAGAGAATAGCTGAGATCTACCACATGGATTGGAAAAATGAATTTAGCTTTGAAACAAGAGAGTCAAATACTTCTTAACATTAATAAAGTGTTCCTAAAATAAACACGTATCTGTTCTTCACAGGATAGTACTTAAATTAAACCAGCTTGTCCAAGACTTCAGAAGTATGATTTTCATGTTTTATAATCCTGGCAAGTAGAATAACAATCTGGTTCCAAGAGTGTAAACAGACAAATGCTTAGATTGCAGTGCTGGATTGTGCATCGAGTATTTAGAAACGGAGCAGCCAGGCCAGCTCCTCTTGTCCTTGTAATTCAGAATACTGTCATGCTGTTATTCCTGACTAGCAGAAAAGTGTCTGAACTTTTCAGAAGACAGTGTGACACTCTGCAGTCTGCAGACTTCTGACATTCCTTGAAAGTTGGGACATGACTAACAGCTTCATGCTAATAAAGCAAGGAAAAGGTGGCATTTTTTACCACCCCTCCCCATGCCCCTACCCCAAAGTGTTTCACAACATAAGTCTTGTTAAAAGCTGAACACTTCCTCAGGAGCATCTCAGCTCTTCAACTCCTTTGTATTGACATGGTGATTTAAACTCGATAACCGGGTGACAGCAAGCAGCTTTCTGAGAACAGATGCCATTCTTGACATATGACAAAGACAGCTGAGTTCAAAGTGGTCAGCACTGCTTGCTGTACTGACCTGTCAGGCAACGCTTGTAGTACTGTTGGCATCAAAACTCCAGAAATTGCTTTGTACAGAATCGAATCGCAAACTCCCACTATATTCACTACAGTTGAAGAACCCAATACGGGCAACATATGAGGAGGCATCCCTTGCCAAAAGTGCAGAAGAAAACTTTGAACCTGAAAACGAGAAGAAGCAGGGGTGTTTAAATTAAAATAATGAAAGACCAAAACTACCATCTTCTTTAAATGATCCTGTTTACATAGCATTTATTTCAGCCCCAGAGCTGGATGGATGGTGTACGACACAGACAAGGCATAATCCTTAACTAGACAGGCTTATACTGTAACGCAGCACACAACGGGATCATCAACCCAAGGGCAAGGAGGCACTCTGAGTTGGTGACAGGGTGTCTTTGTTTTGCTACAGTATTTAGACGCATGGGAACCACCATATTTTTACCTTCCATCAGTGGCTGGTGAGTGTAACTCTTTGGCTTCCACATGTCAAGCCTTTTTCTCTCTTTGCTCTCTGTCCCTGTATACAAAGGAATGCAATCTAGGGCTTGATGTAGGGAGGGAGAGGAGGATAGTACATGGCTTACAGGGGTCAATATATAATTTTCTGTCTTCATTTTGGAAAGAAACGCTACAGTTTTGGGTTTCTTCTTTCCTCCACTATGAAGGAAAGAGGAGAAAGAATGGAGAAAGACAAAAAAAGAAAATAGGGAGGAGATTTCAGACACAGCAAAATAAGTCTCCTAACATTTAAATTTAGGAAGTAAAGGTTGTATTCAGTGAATGATATTATCAGTTCTACAGGAGTCAGAACACCAGCATTCATAAGTGATAACCTTTTGCACACAGTCTGTACTGAAATAAGTAAATACACCAGGTGCAGTAAAGAATATTTGCCGTTTATGTATTATTGCTCCTCAGCCCCTTCCCCACCACTGATTCTGACAGATTTCCTAACAAAATATAAATATAAATGTGTATTTTATATAAACATAAAATATACCGTCCTGCTCTTAAAGTAATCTGAGATTCAGTCAGCAAAATTTCCTGAATGTGTCACAATTTTCTCTCTTATGGAAACGTCTAACCTGGATACAGTTACTTAAAAGAGGGTCAGCTTTGAAACAGAAGAGTGTGAGAATTAAACCATGAGAAGAAGAAAAGCAGGGAAATGCCTGCCATTGTTCAGAAGGCAGAGTCGAAAGATCCATTTCCTTGGATTTCTTGCAGGACCTGGATGTCATATTTGAATCAGGTCTTCAGCTTCTCTATGGTCAGATTTACTTTCCTGGACTAGAGGCCTTCTCCACATGTAATAGAAACCTGCCGACATTCCAGTAACTTTTGAGGTTTTTTTCAGCTTTAATTATAATGCTATCTGCATACACTGCCAGAAAACCCTCAGATTCAGTCAGATATGCAGCAGGTACAAACATCATCCATCTCTAATGGATGATATCAGCTGCTGAGCAGTGTTGTGTGCTCCTGGATGCACTGCAGTACAACTGAGCAATTGGAGACTTTACAGCTTTCTGGGATCTCTGGGAGGCTGTAGCCCCCTCGCCACACCATCCTGCATCATTGTTAATAGACCAGCAGAGCCCACCATTTTGGCTGTGGCACCTGCCCTGGCTCTGTGCTGAACACTCAGAGGAATTCCTTCAAAGAGAGCTCAGTCCCAACTCAAAGCTTAGAAACATGGTGATGGACACATTTCTTGAGTTGTAAGAAGTGAATTGTCCATCATTTTGTAAGGGGATATATTACTACTTTAATCCTGCTGGAGAATGGAGAGACAAAAATGTTCCCATTGCTTTTATTCCTTTAACTTGCACAGTGTTATAAGTGAAATTTAATGCAATTGGTCACATATTACATACTCAAGTATAGCTATTGTTCATTACTCATGAAAAGGATCCACCACCACAAAACTGTAAGTTTGTAACATCACATTCAAAATAAGCTCTCAGTTCCATTAATACATTACATGTCATTAAACTATGACTGTAGTTTCTAACCATACCTCATCAAAGTTTGCTCTTATTACAGTGTCTAGTATCCTCTGACAGTGAGTTCTATACATCATAATAAAGGTAGAAACCTGAAAAAGGATGAGAGGGAGACACAAAAAAAGATCATTCTACTTTAAGAAATCCGTTTTTAAAACTATCAGAATATAGAGCACAAAACCGCCAAGTTTTTTCTTATCTTACCTATGCACAATTGCAAAAATAATGAAATCAGTTAAAGCCTAGTTAGATAAGCTTTAAGATGAGTTTTCTTCTTAAAAGTAAATTCTTCCTTTGAATTCATGGATTTTTCTATGTCAATGGGGATTCTTCAAATGTAAGAGGAGCAAAAAGCCTCAGTGAGATCAAAGACGAGAATGTGGCCCTAATTAGGACATAAAGAACTATAAAACCCTATTCTTTTGTTCACTTTACATTGATACTACATATGTGAATAGCATGAGAAAACCAGCAAGCTCAGCCAAGAGCAGCCAGAGCACTTTTGTCATATGTGCGGATAGGATTCTCTTCATTTGTAGTCTAGAAGGATAAGAAATGCACTAAGTCCCTCTCTGCTCAAGGGATCATCAGAACTGTTTTTCAGTTTGCCATCAAATGTGTTCAAGGATTAAAGAACTATAACATATTTAAAAACAATTACCTTCAAACCTCACCTGCCGTATGTAACGTGACTTCAAAAACCAAGTGTGCACAGGCTTTAGAAATACTGCACAAGTGGTAGTGTCAGCTGCCTATTTTAAGGGAAGGTATTTCTTCCTATTATATGAAGTAATTAAGTCGCCCATCAATAAAGTCAAAGCATTATTAAACTTTTATTTAAAGTCTTTGTATTTTAGATAAAGCTTCCATCCAGAGCAAGGGGAAAAAAAAAAAACAAGACAAGCCAAGAAAAGATTTCCAAAGTGTTACCTTCTCCTCTGGCAGACTTGCTGGCAGATTTAGATCTTTGACATTTGGAAACTCTGGCAGTAGTGTTCCCAGTTTGGATCGTGGTGAATACGCCACTGTCTGTTTGGTTACTTCTTTTTTTCCTGTTTCGTTCACCCAGGCTGCTCCTTTTTTAGAATACATCACATCATAATACTGGGAGTTTTCTTTCACTGCAATTCCGTAATAATGGTACCTGATACACAGAGATGTATATTTTATGAAGCAGATTATTTGAAAATTAAACAAGAAAAAGATATGGGGGTAAGAGAAACTGATAATGCTAATGATTTCTACAGCAAAACAGACTGTGCAATAGTTTATGTATTATTAACAAGCGTTGATTCAGTAGCAGAACATTGCAGTAACACATTGGGTTTCCAATTTTCTTTCGTTCTGGTAAAAGTAGCTCTCTTCAGAGTTAATAAAGCTGACTCTGTTACAGGGCAAGAAAATAACGGACTTCCATTTTTTTTTCTTCTCATGAAAAAACCGCCAACATCCTAAAGCTACTTGTTGGCAGAGCTCTGCTGTGCAGCTTCTCCTTTAGTTTAGCCATAAGTAGAGGTACAGGCGCTCTGGACTGGCCCTTCTCTTATTGTTTCAGCTCCCTGATTCTCAGACTGTCAAGGGCTGGTTTGATCCCTAAAAAGCATGAGCCTTTACTGCAACTGAGTTGATCAGAAATGTTTCAGAAATTGAAAACACTTCAAGGAAAAGAAGGCAGGAAGGGAAGGCTTGTGCTGGAAAGCAATGAACGGTAGGAAAAGTACAGTTGAACACTGTGACACTGTGCAGAGCACAGTGAGAGTTACACTGTGTGGCTGTGCTAGAAAGATGGATTGGTGACCTTATGGCACAACTTTGTGCTACATCTTAGTTTTATTATAGATGCTAATGGACGCACTGATCATCCAGTCTAACTGGCATCAAAGCAGCAAAGGTAATTCCATGATTTGCCGACTTTTATTTCTGTTTCTCAGCTGTAGGAACCACCAACCCATCAGCTAAATTGTTAATGATTGCAAAAAACATCACAAGATTGTATTGCTCATGTATTTTTGATTCACCCTACTTTCCTAAAGGGAATTTTCTTTCAGTTCTCTCCTGCAGCCTGTCAAAATCCTATCATGTCAAAATCAAGATGAAACATTGACTTCTGGATCTCACTATAGTGGCAGGAGAAGGTGCCATCTCTGGATGTTTATGGTACTTCCCAGGCAGGTACAGATTTCAGAGTGCTGCCAGCCAAATCTGTTCACTTAAATGGACCTGGGTTTGCTTTAGGCAAAATCAATTGGTTTTACAGAGGTCATCAATTAAATTAGTGAAAGAATAGCATCTAAGTGATGGTAGTTTCAACTAACTCCAGTGACATTTTTCCTTTTTTCATTCATGGTCATTCACCCACAGACCAGCACATGTCATAATCTCCAGCAGAAAGAGGTGGCAGAGAGCTGGAAGTTGTAGTCTTGTCTACCAGCACAGGTGGGCTGAGAGGGGGCCTGGGGAGTTGTAGCAAACTTCTAGTACATGGCTTCCTTGCCATACCCACTGAGGTTGTTCCATATTGTACATTAAAAATAAAAGCTATCTTGAACTAAATGTTGAATAATCCACGTGAGATTTATTAAAACATTAAGATGACGTGGTATGAATGTAGCAGAATTTCACTGTGCATTATTTAATTTCTAGTATATTGAACTTGGCAGTAGACTACATAAAATAATTTTCCAGGTAGCTTCAAAATCATATAGACGGCAATAGCCAAATTAACTCCAAATTTTCCAGATAGCTTCCACCTTCAGTCAACCCAAATAGTAAAACCTCACTGGTGTGGTTTACAAAGATTCTTTTCCAAGCAGTTTTCTGTATTTCTATCAGAAAAAAACCCAACGACTTCGTTCAATAAACAGGGCTTGAAAGTTTGATCTATAGAAGAATAACATGCAGACAATGCAATCATTTGTGTGATAAATAGCGGCATGGTTTTTATTCTCATGGATCTGTCACCTGCAGCACTCCTTTAAAGAAAGAAGCAAAATTCCCTTTTCACCGTGTAGTTTCCGTCAGTTTAATTAAGCTCTTGTGCATGCAGGTGAAGAGTTTAAAACTACGGTACAGAAAGAAATTGGGTTTTATGTCTAGCTGGTTTCACCTGGCTCACCTGTGGTGGAACTGTTTCTAAGCTCAGAGCAATAGAGAGCAGCTGCATGCTTACAGCAACCAACCCAGCTGCAAAAATAAACAGAAAGCCTCACAACTGATGACCAAGAGTGTAGCACCACTGTAGCTCTGAACTTTGTAAAGTTACAAGGCAGCCATCCTATAAAAAGACTGAAGGCAGAATGGTGTGCAGTCAGATGATCTTAACCACTTCTGTGGCTGAATTTCCTATGGCAGTAGCAGGAAAGTGGAATGAAAATCATATGGGCAGCAATTGGTCAGCACAGTTGGTGATAACGGGGCTGAAGTGTTAATGTCGAAAGTAATTTCTTTACATAACAGTTAATTGGAGTGCAGTCAGATGTTTCTGAAAGCAAAACTAGTTGCAGCTGTGCTGGATCTAGCAAGCAGTGTATTTCCTGTAAAGAAGTACCGTGTGCATGTAGTTTGTGTGTGTTTACACCTCTCTTCTTTGGATCAAATGAGAATGACTCCTCCATATGCTATAATCCTTGGGATGTTGACCACGGACAAAGATGTAGGCAGCCTCTTTTGGAGCAGAAGAATTCAGTCTCATACCTACCAAGGCTGTGAAATTTTTGAATTTGACAGGCGTGCAGGTTAGGGGGGGAATATATGAGAAATATTAATTCTCATTGATTTTTAGCCTCATCGAGAGTAAAGAGACATAGCTTTTGGAGATCTAAGACACCTTCAGTCAGCAGATCAAGAGTATCTTGTCCTTCTGAGAGACTCCTGGAGATGTGGGAAGAGCTCCACTTTGGAAATACAACAGTGCTTATTCCTTCCTTCAAATGGGAAGGCAAACAACAAAGCTGTAGCAAATGTCAGAGTGATTTGATGGCTGTCAGCAGGTACTCTCTTCTGAATGCTTCCATAAAACCACTTGTGCACACTTTCTCTCTGTGTTTATGAACCTCCACAGAACTTATATTCATGGCTAAATCCTGATTCTCTGAGTCCAAACCTATCATGCTTTCCTAATATGCTGTTGGACTAGCCCAAAATTTACACCTCAGAGGTTCTCAGTGACGCCCAATGACAGGACAAGGGGCAATGGGTGCAAACTGGAGCATAGGAGGTTCCAGGTCAACATAAGAAAGAACTTTTTCACAGTGAGGGTGACAGAGCACTGGAACAGGCTGCCCAGAGGGGATGTGGAGTCTCCTTCGCTGGAAACATTCAAAATCCACTTGGACACGATCCTGTGTGACCTACTCTAGGTTCCTGCACAGGCGGCAGAATTGGACTAGATGATCTATCAAGGTCCCTTCCAACCCCTAACATTCTGTGTTTCTGTGTTTCTGGTAGCTTTGTTTTGATTGATATTAGAGTAGCTTCGAATTTGCATATGGGGAGAGATTTCAAATCTTCAATTAGCTACTTAAATACGGCTTCTCTAGATAGAAAAAAACCAAACAAACAAACAAAAAAAAGGCTTTGTTATTAAAATTAGGAGAGTCTTAGGATGGGGGTAAGGACATTTGGCCCCATCAAAGAGATACTGCTTGACAAGGAACACTTGTTAGAAAAGCACAGTAAAGTTAATTTTAATGACATAATTTTTAGCATCTTAATTTCTTTTTTCCTTTAAAGTGTGGCTCAGGCTATCTTTAGCATGTAAGTTCAGTTCTCACAGCATATTTGTTTCTCAACATTTAGCAATATTGTGTTTCTAGGCTTTGTTTAGAAAGAGAAGCTTTACCAGCAAAACTTCGCAAACACGCTGTCCCAGGTTTTCAGTTCCCTCTCCATAGTTTTCTGCTTATGATCTATGGAGACTACTCTTAGGCTATTCTGTAGGATTCTGCGAAAGCTAATCAAGAAAAGCAAATATTATTTATTTATTTTAAGGGGTTTAATGTTTGCCATAGAAAGATCCAAAGCTCTGCTGGAAAAAAATTCATGGAGTCCACAAACAGAAAAAAAGTATAAAACCGTCACTGTATCCTCTTTATACTTTGGTAGCATCACATATTGTCAACAGTTGGAAAAAAAGTCAGATATCCCAGGAAGTACATTCTTCTTTCTGAATTATTTTTTTCATTCTGGAATTAGGATAAACCGTTTTCAGGAAGTACCACATTTTGGGGAATGCAATAAACTAATTTCCTCGTTAACCTAAAGATACATTGGATTTCGTTATGCAGGAAAAATAGTGATTAAATCCAGGTGTGTGGACAATTTCAGTTTAGGCCAGTGTATACTGCTTCCTAAATTCCAGATAGCATTCTGCCATTTGTCCTCTAAACTGAAACATGATGTTAACCAAATGTTATCTCCCAGCCTCCAACAGTAACTCCACCACTGCTGAGTGTGAATGTCCATTACACTGTGTAAAGTGAGTTGAGATGAAAAACATTATAGGAACGATATGGAAAATATTGCTGATTAAATCAGTAGAAGACCTCCATTAGACTGTTCTTGCAAGATCACCACTGAATCAATAAGACAATGTAAAGACTACAATGGAACTTCCATCAAAGTTGGGGTTTAAATCTCCAACTGGACACATTACTCCTTGATCTTATGCTATTCTGAAGCCAGAGCCAGATGAGGCCCTGTGTGAGATAATAGTAATACCATACATTGCTTACTTTGATTGGCCTCTGGTTCCAAGTCTTCTTGTTGTTAGCTGTGGAAACTGTTGCCTTATTATCTGCAAATAAATAAAACTGATATTAGGAAAAAAACATGAAAAGCACATTTACTAATAATTTAATATAGACTGTTAAGGCAGAAAAAATGCACTGAAATATCAGCAAAATACATGGCAGGAGAAATCAGAAATCAAGCTTTTGACTTTTTTATATTACTGGAAGACAGGAAGAGACTTTAAAAATCAGTATAATGTCATTAGCTACCATTAATTTAAATTAAAATTTTCAGAAGTGATTGGAGTAGAATAAATCTGCTTAAAAATCTAAGATCAATTCTGCTTCTAAACTTAGTAGGACTGTAATTAGAATGGTCTTATACTTCTATATGTCAGTTTGCAGGATCAACAAACTTGGTTTTGCTGCAAATAGAGGAAGCTCTCATTTTGAGAGTTATGGAGGCCACAGTTCTTTAAAGATATTCACAATCCTGCCATTAAACACTCCTTTTTCTAAAAGATGATTCCTGGAAAAGATTTCGGTATTTGACAGGGACACCACTTCTACCAAGGAAGACTCACAGTTGCATTTGTAAAGAGAGCTCGTAATCAATTTATCCTCTACGGAGAGCAAGTGCATCTCAGGAACAGCAGGGTATCATCAAGAATCTAGGCTCTAGTCTGTCAGCAGAGATTAAAAAAACATTGCTACTGTAAAACAAAACTTCTTCGGTGTCAGATGCATTTAAGGAAAAGGATTAATGAATGTAGATTGCGTTTTCAGTAATCAGAGCCTCTGTCAACCAGGCTAGTGCTAATGAAAACGCTCTGCTGTAGTGCTAGCAAGGCGGCACTCAGCACCTCACAGGACTGAACCTGGTTCTCAGTGTGGTCTGCAGAACAAGAAAAATGCTCCTGGCAGAACAGTCATGCAAGAAGGACTGCAGTAAGCCTTGAAGATTCACTTGCAAAAGGAATTGCTTCCTTTTTTTAATTTGTAATTTATTTTATTTTCTACTTTCGTTATATAAATTGCAAAATGTTTCCTCTTTGGTGAGGGGACAGCAACTAATATTAAAGAAAAACAGGCATACACGATGTAATACAACTGCTCAGCTAGAAGAAAATGTCAACTAAAATTGATTAAATAATATAGATTTTTTTTTTTTCCCCCTCCATTAGCCATTTTGCCACCATGATAAATATTTCATCCTGATTGATAACTGAAAGCTCTGGAACACGTATTTGGATCAAAAGGAGTTATATAAATAAAGACATTATGATGTCACATATTTGACCATTTCTTCAGTAACATTTTTCTTTTCTTTTTTAGCAAATGTACAAAAATGTACAATCATCTTCCCTTTGTATCATGTAAAAATTGACCTGCATTGGTTTCCAAGCACTTCACACAACATGGCTAATGTCAAAAACCCAGCACAGACTCCGAGTCTCTAGGTTGTTCAGCTTTAATTTCTGGAGCAAAACTTCAGCAAACAGTAAAACACTTTTGTGGAGCTGTGAAAGTTCAGCCTAGCTGTTTGATAAATGAGCAGACAGGCAAGCAGCCCTTCTTTCTTTTTTTTTGTATGGATTCAATGAAGCCTGCCTAAAGAACACCACATGCTGTTCCAGCTACTGATCTAACATTCCGCAACATCTCAGCCTTCCAAATTCCCTTTAATTACACATTAATCCCACCCCTCTCTCTTTCATTTTCTGCAGACAGGGTTGGGGGCTCCACAAGGCTGTGGGAAAAAAGGCAGTGTTGAAGAACTACTTTCTGAGGATGGTTTTTCTGGGCTAGGGGATTTTTTAAAGTTTTTTTCTTTTTTTTTGGGGGGGGGGTGCGGGCGGCAGTTGTCATTCAGAAAATACCATTCCACTCTAAAAGCTGGTTTTGTACTCGTAGACTCAAAAGTAAATCTTAATATTAGAGACACTTTTACCTTATTTTTTTCTTTTGGAACAACATAAACCCATATTACTTTCAAGTCATTCCAGTAGCAATGAAGTGTTACAAGGCACACTGTAAACGCTACTTTATGAACCATATGTTGCGGGAGTTCCTGGGATTTAAATAAATCAGCCGATTTCTGCATACCAGGGCAGAGGTGATCAGGAAAAGAGAAGAATAATAGAGCAGTTGATCAGATGATCCCTTTTTCTTTTCTTTGTTTGTTTGCTTTTTAAGTTCAGCACTTTTTAAACAACAGGATACACTTTTCAGAATACAGCAGAAGAGGATGCATCACTTAAAATACCCTTAACCAATAATTTATTTTAAAAATAATAAAAAAAAATAGCAAATCTTTGATTAAAATGTCAGGAGTATTTGATCTAATGCTGCATATATAAGATGTGTAACATGGCATGCTCATGCTTGGGTGCTCATACACATGAACATGGGTAATTATGTTTGCATCTGGAATAAAACAAGTCGAATATCAAATGAAGGAGCTGTTCATATAAATGTTTATACTTGGCTACGCTTATGCAACTCCCTGTGCAGCGATATCGCCAAAGACAGTGAGATTTCCCTGAAATAAGAGAGGAAGTCACATTGGGGCAGGACAAAGTGGAGTTCGCTCTGTGCTGAAATCAGTGGAAAAAAGCAGAGGATCTAAAATGGTGATTTTTAAATTATACTTTCAGCCTGAAAAGTCATCCTATAAAATACATCATCATTGTGTTTCGTGTTTACTGACTTGTAAAGACATCTAGAGAAAATGAGTTAAGCTGGGTGGGGAGGGAAGCGGAGTCCTAACTGTCAGATATGAAAATTCAGGTTCGGATTTGAAAAACAAGTTAAATCATTTTCCTTTCATCGCTGCAGTGGGATTGCACAAGCAAACAAACCAAGACCAGACCAAGCAGTTTGAGCTGCGTTCTGAATGGAGCCCAGTCCCCGTTCTCACAGCAGCGTTGGCTTCTCAACAGCAGCAGTGGTAAAAAAGATCTCATGGGTGGTATTCAAGGGAATTCTGGAGTGAACAGGCCTTTTACCATTGTCCTTCAATGGAACTGAAATTTCATCTCATGCTTCTCCAGAGTGACTACAAATCTAGCTGCCCTATGAGATCTGCTAATCTTCCAAGTAAAATCCCACCAAAATAATGTGGCAGATTTCACAGGCATTATTTTATGCTACTTGGCTTTTTGGTTTTAGGGCAGATGTAGACCAAGAGTTTCACATGGAAATAACTTCTCTCTGTACCATATTAGCTGCAGAAATCAAGGCTCCTTCAATATCTTTCTCAGTTACTAAATTTCAGTTGTGTTCTCCCTCTCTTTCCTTTGTGCTCTGCTCGAGATCTGGTCTTGCCTTCTCCCTATAGAAGATCTTGTATGCCTTTCTTCATTAAAAAAGAAATATAGAAAACCAAAAAGTTATCTTTTTGCAACTCCATAGTTCATTTGGTGGTTGTGTACCATATATATTAGACTCCCATAGAAGTCATGATAAAAAAACATATATGTAGTTGACACCTTTTTCAAGGGACTAGAATATCCAGGTCAGCATTTGTTTTAACACTTTAGCAGACAATCCTGATACATGATTTTAGGAATGCCTGTGCAGGTAGAACGTAATGAGACTTTTTTTTTTTTTTTTTTCTATCTGACAGGCAGTAACCTTTCCACTCTGAATGCATGGAGCAGTCAAAGTGAATCCAGGAAAGAAAAGTCTTCTCATGTCATCACACTGAGATTACAACATTGGTAGTAAAATATTCAATATATATTGCACAGATCTTGGAACTAACAGAACTTTTATCCCATTTTGGCTTTTTAGACATAGTACAGGTGTCCAAATAAACTTGAATTAAATATCTAGTTACTTATATTTTTGGTGATTCTTAAAATTATGCAATAAAAATTAAATAAATTACTTGAACATCCATGCAAAACACAGAAAGCTTTATGAGCAATAAGTTAAAAACCTCCTCTGTAAACATCTGTATAGTAGTGTACAATCTATTAACCCTAGCCATGGCTATCTGCAAGAGCTGCTCTGTTACCCACAAGTGGCTGCAAAGGTGCATTCCTTCATCCTGATCACTGCCAGCTCTAAGTTCTGCCACTGCAGCTCTCCTCACGTCTCCAGCACTGTGGCATTCCAGCAGAGCCAGCCCCAGCCAGTTCACTAGCAAACTGTGAACTTCATGTTTCCCAATTATTCCATTTAAATTCTTACATGATTTGAGATGCCAAAACAAATTAGAAAAAACCCAGCCCAGTCTTATAAAGCATCTTATGCATCTGTCTTCATGCAGACAAATAAGGATGGAAGAAAACAGAGATGTGTGGAAACTCCCAAAGTCACTTTTTCCTCCCTCCCTGTGTAACAATACTAAATTTTGTTATGGGGGCAATAGGCAGAGGATTACTTTTAGAAGCCTTTCCCCCAGAATAATTTAAATTGCTACTGTTCAAAAGGCATGTTCTTTTTGCCAATTCTTCTGATCTAGAAGGATGTTATTCTTCATGACTCTTGTTCCTTTCTGTTTGAAATAATTCAAGCCACGCTTCTAGAACTTCCCAGAATAATGAAATAAAATCAATTTAAGTTGCAACCCAGCATTTTCACTCTGTCAGAATGAGAAATGGATTCCAGAGACTGTAGCTCTGAGAGGTTCTAGAGAGATTCTAAATACAGTGGTTCTAAATACAGTGGAATAAACTACCTTTCCTCTGGTAACAACTCTGCGTAACAGGGCCTGGCTCTATCTCAAGTTTCAAGTCCCATATCTAAAGAACATACTTTTCTTTTATGAATTCAGGTATGGAAGATCTGCGTTTGTTTACCAAATTCAATCGTACTGTTTCTGTCAAACTTTGCCACAGCAGCAAGAAAAAAAACCAATGATGCCAAATATACCTACACTCCCACACAACTGTCCTTTCCTTGCTCTTACTGCTGTGGAACACAAACAACATTGAATATCCTCAATCTTATATGATAAGTACAAGATCTTCAGACTCATTCACCTTTGGCCTGGTACCACTTCAGCTGGATCATTCTGAGATTTCTCCATCTGCTTCTGTGCTTTTGAAAAGCCTGCCCTAAGACAGTCTGTTGTTAACAGGTACCTTTTGGCTCAAAGATGGCTTGAGCCTGGCTTCACACCACATTACCATGAGGAAAAGGTCAAGAAAGCTTTGCCCCAAGAAACATCCAGTGATAGGAAAGACTATAATCAAATTAGTCCATTATAAAATATCATTCCTAACCCCCAAATCTGCCAAACTGTGCAAAGAAAAGGAGAACAGGTGTGACTGTGTCTGTACCCTCTCTACTCCTTACTCATTTACTTGCCTGGCCCAGGAAAGAAGACTAGTGTATAGGTCCAATATTCTTGACCCCAGATTTGTTGTCTGGTTGGATTCAATAACCTTCCTATTTCTCTTCATATGCTTTCATTGTTTTGTGAAACAAGGCATGGTCTAGCTGTAGGATAAGATCTTATTTCAGGCATCAAAACAACTCAAGTGATATTGCAAAGCAAGTCAGGAAAGCCTGGTGGCACTTTCTCTACTGCTTGTGCCCAATTCTGCCTGCTACGGAGATTAGACCCTATGAGGAACTCTAACTGAACTGGACACTTTAGTGAAGCTTGTGAGACTTCGCCTCAAATTCATCCACGTACAACAATATCTTCCTTCAGCATCTCTGCAGGCCAGATGGAATTCAGCCTAAGGCATGATCAAACAGATTAGTGCATCCCAACAAAGCTGCAAACATCGAACGCTCTGACTCAGTTGCTTAGCCGAGCTGCAGCCACTTTCAGTGCTCACTTGCTGAAGCCAAGCAGATCTAAAACCCCACATAAGTCCCCCTGCTCTGTACTGGTGCCAACATGCTTACTGCCATCACCCAGCATATCTGTGGGAAAAGGCTGAGCGCCAGGATCCCTGCACTCTGGCAGACCCTGTGCTGTAGGAACAGCCTCTGGGACGTGTTGACAAGGCATGAGGTAAAGCAGCCCAGAGGCTGCTCTACTTTGTGCTAAGACCTATCTAGAAGCCAGATGCTTGAAGTGGCAAAGCCAGTAAAAAAAATTTCTTTGCTAGAGGGCAAATCTTTGGGAAAGCAAAAGTGACTCCAAAGAAACGGAAGCGTCCTCACCAGTTTTCTTACTCCCCAAGCTCAAGGAGAAAAAGGCAGTAGTCAGCAACCTGCAACAATAGAAGGGATCAGTGAAGCAGAGACAAGGAGGCGGACTTTTCCAACTACACTATAGGACCCTCGTTCTCCACACCACACCAGCTTGATCGCTTGCTTCTGGAATGCATGTGTTATCATGGCCTCCTCAGAGGAACTTGGCCTAGAAGATTCTGAATCAGGAAGAAAAGTCAAACTGGTGTTAACTGTCCTTCAGTTAGGAACCTCAGTTGTTAAAAAGGGAAGAAGGGAAAGCAGGGAGTGCTCAGATAGCGCTGACAGACTGATACAGTCCTTCAATACAATAAGAAACCACATCCTCAGTTTGGGATTGATTTTTCCCCAGCTCTATATTTCTTTTTGACTAGAAAGTAAAGTCTAATATAAAAGCCATTCCATATGTAGCAATTATTCATAATAAAGCAAGCGCTATTTCAGTCTATCAGACGAGAACACTAAAAGTAGACTTGGCTTTGCTATACCAGTTACTATCGAGGCTACTTAGGAGCACAATAAAAAGAAATATCTTCAGGAGAAATATCTCCTTGTGCACAGCAGACAATTTCCAGATGTGTGCGTTTTGATACAAAGACAAATCAGAATGCAATCACATCACAATGTCATCATCAAAGAGGTTTCAATAGGGCTACTTGTCTGTGCTTTTTAAACATTAAATATATATAGTACAATAGCATGAAACAGTAAATGCTATTTATGCTAATCATGCTTGAAGGAGCAGCCCTGCTGGCAAAACTTCTGGGCATAGAGAGAGTGCATAGTGATAAAAGAGGGCTTTGGCTGGTACAGCTTGTACCTCCCCAAAATAAAGCAAACTATTGGGAAAAATAAAAAACACTGTTCTGCTGGTAAAACTGTACCCTAGCCCCCTTTTTTTTTTTTTAATAGGGTGAAAATACTCATTAAAGAATCTAAAAGATCTCTCTCCTAATCAATATTACAAACCTAACGTGAACTTTACCCTTTTTTATTTGGTGAAATTAATTTATTGGATTCCAATTTTCACTTACGGCAAAGCCAGTCAGGAAGCAACACAGAACCTCTAAAATTTGTGTGAGCATGCATCCATTGCTAGAACTCTTTATGTTGCCAGGGTGCAGACGGCACCCTTCGTTTTCCTTTTCAAATATTAATTTATTACTGCTTGTCAAAAGGCATGGCAGGAAAGCGCCAAGAAAAAAAAAAAAAAGAAAGGAAAAAAAAAAAAGAAAAATTAAACCGAAAGAGGACAGTATTTAACCTCCAGGGGGCATACGGGAGTTGTGGGAAAGAGCACTGCATGAGGATGCAAAAGAGGTTGCACCATGAGAAACTTAAAGAGTTCTTGTAAGAGAGATATGGCAAGGTCAGAGAGGTCACTCAGCACCACACAGTAAATTTAAAGCAGCAAACTGATGACACGGAGGAAAGGGGAAATTGGAGCAGAGGAGGAAAAGAACATCTTGATTAAGAAAGTCAGATTCATATAGGGTTACAAAACAAACAAGAGCAAAATTCAGTGTTGGAAATAAAAATGAAAGAGCAGCTCAAAGACCTGCCAACCCAGCTGAACAATTGGGTGACAGACTACAGCAAAGAGAGAACCAACAACCTACCATAAGCAATAGCTACCGAGGGGGGCTTGGAAATGCACAAAATGTCACTGCTTTTTGTTTGATTCAGTGAAAGCTCCAGTTCAGAATGATTTCCCTTTTGCAATTAAGTGAGAACGAGTCAGAGCCTTCATCCACCATAACACCCAGCTCACTGTCTTAATCACCACTGGCATTTTATGTTAACATGCTGCTCAGAAAAAAAACCCCCATACACCTGCTCAGCCCTCCCTACTGCAGGCAGCAGCAGAACTTCCAGTTGGAAACATCTGAAACAGCTCTCTGAATTCCCAGGGTCCCGGAACAGAGCCCAAGGTGCTCGCACGACAGGGCTGAGGAGCACAAGACTGCTGTTATTTCTAAGTGACCTCAGCAACAGGGCTTTCACTTTTCCCACCTAAAGACTAATTCATAGTCTAAATATGTTCATGGTGAGAAAGCTTTTTCTAACATGCAACATTTTATTGTTAATAACTCAGTGACATGCTTGCCTTTCCTCACTGTACTTTCCTGTCTTCTCACTGGTTGCAAGGATCACTTTTACGTATTCTGCTTCACTTTTGGATGAAATCATGATTCCGTTGAATATACAGTGCAGAAGTTTAACACTGGAGTCTCCACTTGCTGATGTTGAGCTGTAACCAGCAAACAAAGGGCCCTCCCTTCTCTCTCGTTTGTTGAACTATGTGGGTAAAAAAGTGCTTGGTCCTGTCTTTTGCAGGCAAGAAAAAGTTCTGTAGTGACACTCTAGGAAGCACAGCTATTAGCAGAGTGGCAAATGCTAGCATAGACAAAACTGCCTGTAATTTTCACATATTAATTGAGTAAGCAGAGCACTAAAACCTTGGCAAACATATTAAAGCTACAGCTCCCTTTGTCGTAGAAGAATCTATCCCATTAATAACCACATTAGAGTCGTCTTTATTTCGCCTGTACTTTAAGTGGCCTGGAAGTATAGGTTGCTTTTTAAAAGGTGTTTATTTATACAATAATTCTGTTCTTTCCTCCTCTTGTTACTTTTGTTGCTACTAGCCTGGTTTCCTCAGGAAACAGTCTATGAGATATTACTGTCTTTCTGTTAATCTCCCCACCCTTCAGATCAATTTTTGTTTTGTTAATCCAATATTACCAAATGCCTGAGGTTAAGTCTGTGTCCTAGAAGTTTAAAAGAAAACACTGGCTGGATAGCGGGGAAAGCACATTGATATCAATGCTGAGGACAAGATAAGGAAGAAAGCCGAGCCATTCGGCACCGCCTGACTGGACAGCCATGAGTATGAGGCAACCAGTCAACAATTCCATTGCTCTGAATCAGCCACCCCATGTTCTGCTTCTTGCCCAGCTGCCAGCGTGAGAGGAGGAGAGAAAAAGAGACAGGCAAATAGACAGACAGACATGAGGGAATCCAAAAACAGTGTAGAAAAAAGGTGCAGCAGATGTGTGAGAAAACTGGAAGAAGTAAGACCTCCTCAATGTAGTGACAGGGACCTGGAAATAATTGAACATACTGGTATTACATCAGATTTAGGAAGACTATGGATTTAGGGAACATAGGAGAGGGTAGGAAACAAGATGCATTAATTTAGCTGTTCATGAACAACGTGTCTGTTCTACCTGCCATGCTCTGTTGTAGATATATTTGAATTACAGCAGGCTTAAGAAGTACACGTGGGCTGAAGTATTGTCTAAAAAACCTTAATCTGGAGAGATCATTTTCAGGCAAGTTTCGTATGTCTCCAGTACTATCTTTAAAAGTGAAATCAACACTGTTAAGTGAGATGTAACTGAGTATGTAACAATACATTAGGATGTTACTCATTAAAATGATCTGCCATGTGCTGAAATCCATGTCTCTTTCTAAAAACTCCCAGTCTGTTAAAGAAAAAGCCTAAATGTTTAACATTACCCATAGAACTAAAGTTCAAAGATGAATCATAAATTCAATGTGGTCTGTTGAAAGGCGAACGGTCTACAATTTCACAGAACAACCAACCCCTTTCTCTGTAGGAAATGGTAGCTGCAGGGCTCTTGATCCCCAACGAGGACAAACATGTCCAGGGAACCTATTTCAGCAGCTAAGTGTGGAATCCCTCAAACAACACCTATTTCACTGCTCTGCCTCCGAAACATTTATGCAACACACACTGCCCATATGGTATTTAAGCTACATGATAACAACTCTGTTGGCTAAAACTTTGTCAGAGTACCTGCTCCTGAGGAGAAGCTGACTGCAAACTATTGATTGAATCAAGTGCCTTGCAGATTTTCGTGACTGTGCGGTACATTTTCTTAACAAAAAGAGTTTGCAAGCCATCACTGGGGACTGCTCTGAGTTCCGCAGATGCAGAAGCCTGTTTCACTTCAATATTTGTGCCAGGGTTGTCTGACATTCCCGGACACACCTGCGCAGAAGCCTCAGTTCCAGATCCAAAAGTGATGGTCACACAAAGAATTACTTTGAGATTCTTTCGTGCTAGCACGATTCTGTGGCTTCCTCTCCACAAGAAGAGAAAATGAATTTCCTGCATCACTGCTTCAGAACTTTGTTGCAACTGAGTGGAAAACACTTGGACCACAGCACATCAAAAGCACGCTGGAATGCCACGATTTTGGGATGGAAGACACTGCACCTGTCCTGCTAGGTCAGTACTCCTGCCAATGAACAGGTCTGTGTACGAGGGGCAGGGGAGAAGGAGGATGGAGTAATATACAGTGTAACAAGATCGGTGAAGTCCCTAGTAAATTTATGTTCTGATAAAGTAATCTCAGAATATTTACACCTTAACATTTACAGAAGTTTTTACCAGCGGCAAAAGTAGCATCAATTAACTTTACCCACATTCCAAATGCGTTAGCCTGCATGATATCTGCTTCTTGTTCTCACTATTCCTAAATTCCATGTTGCCACTATACTTACCACTTGGTAGCAAAAATATGTACAAGGAACAATTTCATTGACAATTACACAGTGTCTTTAAACAGAAACCTAACACAGAATCAACTGAGCTATGCAAATCCTTAAGACACAACAAACAGAGTAATATTACAACATGTTACATTTTACTTGCCTTGCTAAACTACCTATGTAAAGATGCACTGTAGCAAATGACACCTCATCATATATATTCTTCGCCTTCACCTACTCTTTACACAGGCACTTACCCTAGGAACAATTTTCCTTCTTTGAATACCCAGCGCTTCTATAGAACAAATGTTGCAAACACTAGAAGAGAATAGCTTGCAGGACAATCGACTTCAGATTCATGCTTGCAAGCATTTCAAAACAGTGGCAAACTCTACGCTTTGTTTTGTTCACAGCCTACAAGTTTTAAAGGCCTGTGGCACATTCTGTAGCAAAATTTCAGTTTTAGATAAAGATAATAATAGTATAAAAGTATCATCCTAATTTTCACTCAGAGGAAAACACCACCTGACCAGCAAATCCAGAATATGAACTTTATGTAACATCCTTGCCGGCCGTTAAGGTCTGCTAGTGGTGCATAGCTTAAGGGCTTTCCTGCTCACCTTTGGGCACTGCACAGCTGCTTCTGTGCTAAGAGTGCACCTCCACTGTGAGTCTGGAGTCGACTGCAGGGCCTCTGCCTAGAGCTGGGCCAGAAAGTGGAAGAACAAGGAATCACAGAGCTATGGTAACTTGACAACCTGTACCTCAGTGCCACACAAATGCTGTTGGATGCTTTCTGGACTTTCACATTTGGAGGCATCGTACTCCACTATGTGAACTTGCAGTGTAGGCTGGTGTTGTTAATCCAGGGAACTCTATATCATGCTTACAAGAATGCCATAGACAGGCTCCAGAATTCAATGATTTATACCTTACCCTCCTATTTTTAAAAAATGTATTTGTTTGTTAAAGCAGTGGAAGTCGTAATGCAGTTGTGTTCACACTGGCTTGTATTCAACTTTCAAGCTGCCAGTATTGTATACCATATCACTGTTAGCTAGGCTGAAATTTTTATCATCAAAATATTTAGTGTATTCTGGAGTTTAGTCACAATCAGAAATTATTCCAACCATCAAAATACTTAAAATCTTAACCTTTGTCCACTAGCTTGAATATGTAAGAAATTCCTCTCTCTCTGTAATGGTAAACGATGATTTAATTCTTTTCAACGATCCAAGTTCACCTGAACCAGGTGAGAACTCAAGGCAACATACTGCTGTTTAGACTCACCTTCCCAAAGCTGGCAGCATTAACAGGTTGCGTGTCATTTTTCTCGCAGAAGTCCAAGTAATGCATGTAGAGAGCACTTCGAGGAATGCAAACACCTTCTGCAATCTCATAGTTCTCCTCCAGCCTTAAAAAGCAAATATCAAACAGAGAACTGCAAGTATGTTGGATGTCCTGTACGGTAAACAGTATGCAAAGCTGCGTCTTTATGACCAAACTTTCTGGCTTCTGTTTGTCTGCTAAATCGTCTCTGCTTTGTTCCTAAGTGCTCTACCCAATTCACTTCCGTAACATTTGCTTGCTTCATATTTGCTATCTATAGCAAATATAGCGTACTAGCCTATGAGTTCTCAGGCAAGTAGAGATTAGCACTAAAAAATACTGAGGTGTGATCATGATCCCAAGTGCTATTTTTAGGAAAAAAAATAGACTAGTAACCAGTATACCCTGAAACATCCTGCAGGAAATGAATATACATACAACTACAAAACAACATTCGCTGAGGGGAAGCATTGTCTCATTCTTTACAGTACAAGTCACCTTTCATTCACAACACTCTTTTCACTCCTGTCTTTGCTGCACAATTCCTTACCTTGAGGAAGCAGATGTAGCTGAAGCAAGTTACTCTCAAATACTCAAGAGTGTGCACAAAATTGTATCTGTATAATATGTTCTTGCTATTGCTTATGGAGAAAGTGAAAAAAAGAGTCCATGATCTGAATACAATGCTGAATAAAATAGAGAAATAACACTTCCTCTGCATTGTAGAAACTACTATTATTCATTTACACATGGAAATGCACAACTATAAAGTTTTAAATCATGCATCAAATATATGAAGAGGCATATGCTTCATCTTTAATGTCTGAAACTGGGCTCATTCTAAATCTCTGCATTACAAGAATCATTCCTTTGAACTGACATTTTTATGGTTGCTAATCCAACAAAGTTCAGGAGGTATTTACATACACACCTAATTTTAAAGTATAATTAGTCTTGTCATCCATCGTGTCACTCATGTAGGTATAATAGTTACATGTGTGCTTGTCTCCCTTGCTGGCTAGGAGAAGAAGGTAGGTACAACTTCCTCTTAAATGTATTACAAAATGAATACGCATTCTCAAAGCCCTCCATTTTTATAGTAAATAACTCCCAGTCATTTGGTAGATGCAGAACACCTTCCAAATATCTAGTTTCACTCCTTCGCTGCCTTTTTCAGGACCTATCTACCTTCCATTTCTGTTATCATGATCATTTGTGACTGCAAACTATTTTAATAAGATATCCGGCTAGATGAATGGAATCAGTTTGTATGGGCAACATCTATTCTTCCTTGGTTTCTACAGAAATATCATCACGGCATCTTTCCTCAAATTCATAGCGCTTTAACAAAACCTCCTTTCAAAACCTGGAGGGTTCGTTTGTGTACTATAGCTGCTAATTGGAATGTCAGCTTCCGTGACCAAGACAGGACAGAAAGAAAAGCAGTTAATTATTTCTGTTCATATCTGATGAATTTTTCTCTTTTTCTCCTGTCTTTCACAGAGAGTCATTAGTCTGACACTGAACAATGCTCCATTATACCTGAACTTTTTTTTTTAATGATCAAAACCCCATCTTGCTCCACTTCTTTTATTTTCCTGTCTTTTATTTAACAACTTTATCATATTTTGAATTCAGCTTCATTCTACAGTATTGTAGAAAGATAATGAACTCAATCTTCTACCTAACAAATCATTATCAGAAATAATATATATATATAACACTTTAAATGTCCTAATAAAGCCACGTGAAATATGGTAGTTCACAATGAGACCTTTTGTACCACTGCAGTATAGCAATAAAATCCCTAATCCTTCCACAGGAATGACAATTTTATCTTACTCTATTACTATTTCCCTCTTTATACGCTTATATACTTCCAGATTAAATGAGATTATTTTATAACAGTTGGGTCTGTAGTGTTGTTAGAGACTTCTTTTCAGATATGAAGGCAACAAGACAACTGTGATTTTAACCATTGCTAATCACATAAAGGATTCTTGGACAGATGAATTTTGATGCATTATAACAATTTCTGAGAAACTACTAATCTGGGGAGAATCCATTACCTAGCAATGCTTTACCTTCCTCTTTTTTACCACTTTTTTATGAATGTTGTAGAAAATAGAACAGTTTTGTTGACTTTAGCTTCACAATACTGTTATTATTCGGAGCACCTACACTGTAAGACACCAGACTGCATGGAATTAGGCTGCTCGTGCTTTGAATAATTCTGGATTTGGAGAAGTAGACACATTGCCCCACAAAATGACGTAAAATAAAATTTCACACTTAGACTTTTGTCAACCAGTTCACCAATGAAATAATCATTAACATTTTAGAGCCAAGCTATAGCTTTGCAAGTAATAATGAACATTGGAACATGGGATAAGCACAGGACACTCAGCATTGGTATGTTTGTGCCTTAACTGTTAAATTCAGGCTTGCATAGTTTCTGCAGTTTTGATGTATTTGGCAGTAATGCTACATTTACCAGGCCTTCCCCTTTATTTGTGTCATCAATAAAACAAAGTATAAACATCATTCCTGTTTCCAGGAAAAGGATGTTTAGCCTGGTTGACAGTCATCCAGACATGCTGCTTGGTGTTTTCAGCTACTACTACCTCCTGCTAATTTGTAGCATTCAATCTACTTTGGAGAATCATAAGCATTAAGGATAGATCCCCATGAGACTGGTGGTGTTCACTCTTTTCATCAAGATGCCAGACAGGAAATAAACTGATAAAGGTGATGGCAATATGAATCATGTGGTGAAATTTACATATTTCCTTTCAGTCTTTCCTCACTTTCTCTACTACTTTCCTCCTCTTCTTTTTCCTTGCTGTTGACATTTCCTCTGTTTCTGTTCTCCAACGCTCCCTTGCCTTCATTAGCTGTAAGTGACAGTACCATCTAATAGTAAAATTGTGATCAGTTTTAACTTGGCAGACACCAGATGCTGCAGACAGCCATAGTGCTTTCTTTTGCCACAGCAAGGCTTCAGTACTTTACTCTGAAATCTGATCAATCATTTACCCCAACACTTCTATCACTTGAATTTGGACTAGAGGTTCCTGTAAGAGAGTAGGACAGAGGTTTACCCAAGGCATATTAAGGTAAATTTCGTCTTTTGTCTTTTTCGTCTGTGCCTGAGGCCTGAGCAGGCAAAACTGCCAAACACATAAAGCTAAATCTACAGGACGTGCTCAGTGCAGCATTTGTACTGTGCTGACCCATGGGCTGCTAGGTGCTACCACTAGTACAAATAGCCTGACGCTGATGCTTCTGGTCTTCCAGAGTGGTGGAAACGACATCTTCACACAAAGTAAACTTCATACTTCAGCGCTCTGGCAACAAGGTTTGACCTTCCAATTTTATTTAGTGTATCAAACCCAGTAGCACAGTTTCTCCAGGAAATGTCTATTCAAAGCTGTAGTACACAGGCTTTTTGAAAAGCATACGGAAACTACCAGAGAACTGTTCTGTCCTATGGATACTAAGCTGGAAAACTTTTACCTACAGGTCTATTAATAAATGACCCAATTGTATAGTTTAGTTTGATACCAGCTACAGAAATTAAACTTGAAAACTTCATTGCTTTCTGTTCCCTCATGGATTTTTCAGAAGGAAAATTGAATGCAGGAAATTGCAGATGCTCCAAAAGACTCCAAAGGGAGAATGTCTGACCTACCTCAACATGTAAGAAAAATAACACAATACACAGGTAGTGAGCCAGTACACCAGCAAGGGGGAAGGGAAGATGATGTAAGCAGCCTTTTCAGAATCAAAATTCTAGCATTCTATTGCAAACACTGCTGAATGAGCATTAATGTGCACACTGCATTCCAGCAGGGCTCAATATCCCAGGAGTTTAGGGATTTACTAACCTTTATGACTGAGGAAGCTTGAAAGTATTTGGCAAAAGATTGTTTACAGTATTTGTGCGTTTTCTGTTGGGAACAGTATCGCTGGCATGTTCTAATTAACTCTGACTTCTTGGCTACTACATTATTTGCTCCTGTGGAAAAGACTCTTAGCTGACTCTACTGCAAAATAAACACTGTTCTGAATTTGGGACTGGTAAGCCCTGCCTGCTATTTTATTTTAGCTAGGTAGTTCTTTGGTGTCCTGTTTGAACTGTGTTGAAGTTGCATGGATGAATAATAGAAAAATAATAAAACACTTCTGTGACATTTCACTATTATTTTAATAATTTTCTCTCCGTCTGTAGTCATTCCCTTTCTTTATTCAGTTTTCTTGAACTACTGAAAACCAGCATATTTTTATGTATAAATATAAGTATCAAAAAAAAGTGATAGATCAGAACTAAATGCCTTTATTTATATTTTCACATCTTGTTATTTGCACTGGAAGCGTCTGCAAGTTTCTGCAACGCAGAACAGTGAATGCTTGCAGCAACTTATTCTAAATTGACTCACAGGTCTTGGGTGTTTAAAATCTAAAATTTAACTCTTCAACTTTAGAAAGAAAATATATATTGAATAATCCAAATTTATTTATACATATTTCAGGGAATCACATAATTTCACAAGCAGAGAAAAAGAGTAAAATTCAGAGAATGAATTGTTCTTTGCTGTTCAGCTAGATCTCTCAAGACACTGACAGAAGCAGAAAAACAATTTTTCTAACATTTTGATAAAACTCCCACATTTTCTGCCAATAATCTTATCTTTTCACCCAGAAAAATATGAGAAGTACTTACAGTAAAGGCCTTTCTTTAAAAGGCTTAAAACAAGCTAAGGAGTATGGGTTTTCAGGCAGGCATGGTCTGAGGCTTCCCTGTAAGAGAGCTCTGTTCTGACAGATAAAAGAAACCTCCTGAAAGGTGCTTGATCACTTAAAATATTAAGAAAAGCTAAAGTAAAAACCTAAATCAAGGAAAAAAAGGCAGCAAAAGTCTAAGAGATAACCTATCAAAAGGGATGTCAGAAGTATAAGTAAAATTACAGAACACACAGCCTAAAATACTGCTGTAAATCATGGTGAACAGCACTTACTCATTTTTCATAGCACAGCAGATGAACTCACAAACTTTCCTCTCCTCATTCTCTCTTTCTAAGTACCCTTCTTTTTACATCTCGCTAAATCTGCAAGAGGATCTTGACAAATGAAACAGACCTCAAGCTCATTCTCTTTTTTTTTTTGTCTTCTACATTAAATTACAGCGATCTCATTTCAGTAAGACAGTAAAACCGGGCTTTGTCATACACTGAAACAAATACAAGTATTGGAAAAAAATTCTCACTGCTAGTTTTTGCTTTGTAATAAATATAACAATGATGGCAAACTACAAATCACCAGCTGGCAAGGTGACAAACTAGCAAACAAGTAGATCTAAACTATATCAGAGGTTTCCTGTGTTCAAACAAATCCCATAAGACATACATTGAGAAATGCTGTACAGGATACTAATGAGCAGACTAAACACATACAGTGAAAGTATCGTTAGAACTGTATAAGGTGTCCAAGACCTCTGATCACTTCAGCTGGAAAAAGTATAAGAAAAAACACTAGCAGGTTTTCATGTTATTTTAAAAAAGGCATCTTACCATTGCAGTGTAGCTGGAGTTGAGTGTGGTTTAGATGCTCTATTATTTTCTTTTTCCTCATCTGTTAAGAAATTTAAAAAAAACAACTATGTCATTTCAGTGGAAATTCCTCATGCATTTATGAACTGGCAAGAAACTATCTGATTAAAAACATGTTCTCAAGTGCCAAAGCATTCTCAGAATATTGGCTAAATTGTGGAAATGTAAATAATGATGTTCCCTAAGCTCGCATCTGTAGATACTGCTTAAGGCAATAAACCTTACAAACATACTGATAGCACGAGCAGAGTGGCACATCAGAATAATTACATCGGAAATTATAAATTTATATGAAAAAGGTAACTCTTAGCCCTCTAGCAGCATGTCAGAATACAAAAACACTTTCAACTGCTTTAACGGAACTTTTGCCTTACAGAAGTTTTGCATTAGATGAAGAATTTAACCTAACGGTGTTCTTCCACTGTTGTGATCCTAATATGTGATGTACATTAGATGCTTATATATTTACAAAGATTAATTCTGAACAAGAAAAACTGAAATTAAATATATCCTATAATATATTTTTATTTCTTTTCAGACCATTTTTTCTGATACTGTTCCTCATTAACTGCTTCCAAGGTAATTCTCTGATTTGCTAACCTTCCAAAAATTTGAACAAAAGATGACTAAAAAGATAATTAAAACAAAATTCTTAAAATATCAGATTCTTCTTAGTAGACATTTGTTCTTTTGAAACAATTTTAAAGTATATATAGAATAATTCCTATTAAACTGAGATTTGCAAAGCATATAAAACATTCCTCAGTGAAAGCTGGAGTGGAGCACAATCAAAAAGATATTCTTTGAGAAACACCATAGCATAACACACAGGTTGGTATTTTAACAACTTTGTCCCTGATGAAAGCATTAAGTATAGAAGGGTTCGATACCTAAACAACGAGGTCAACCATAGTGCCATATGTCATGCTGCAAGTTTCATTTCTTCATACAAGTAGCTTTTACAAGTTATTTAAGTGAGCTTTTAGGATGCTGAATCTTAATGGAACAGGGCTATCTCCACTGAATGTCAGATTCTGTTAGGAAGCCTTTTGTGCAGTCCCAAGAACCGATGCACACAAATAACCCTCCACTCTGTAAAACACTGTCTTCAAGCCCTTGCACCACAATATTTCTTCTATTAGGTGTAGGGCAAGTTGTGTTAACTGAACATCCTTTAGCCAGTGAGGCCAGTCCCCTGAATGTCAGGGAAGTCCAGATTTACGTTACGGGCAGACGCTGCGCACAGCCCCTCTTCTGCATCTGCATGACAATGGCACTCTAATTATTGGACCGCACACTCCTTCTCTGCCTTTCAGGGGCCTGCTTTTATTCAGCACATAGAACCAACATACACATTTCAAATCACTTTTAAATTGTGTTTTTCATTTGTTTTTCCTAAACAAGCGGTCGGCATCCAACAAACCTTCAGCATACAGGGCCTGAATGCTGAGCTGCGATGGCTGCCGCAGACAGCTGATGCTCAACAGCAGACCCTGGCCTCACTGGCAGCAGGACAAATGCCTTCTCTGGGGCAGGAGGCAGAGCCATGAAGCACAGATTTGTTCTCTGGGTGGATAAAATAGTCAAGGCTACCCCCTCTCACAACACTGACTGTTTCTGCCTTCTTACCCTTAACTGACGGTGGTTGACACTTAGAAAACCAACAGCACAGACACTGTAAGAATAGCTTGCCTGCCTTCCCTGAGAATCAGCTTGGGGAGGAAGGGGTGGCCACGTCTGCCCTGTTTTGTGGTGGGAAGAGCCTTCCTGGTTGAGTTTCATGATTTTCTAGGCAACAGGGGACAAGTGAGCCTGGCTCAGAGGTGTAAGAGCACCTGCTGGGACAGCAAATGAGCTCTGGTGTGGTAGGAACCATAGTCACCATGGAGAGGCAACAGGCAGGTGGCCTGCCCAGAGCCCAGTTTAGTCCTGCATCCTACTGTGTCTTCCTGGCCACCCCAAAAATAGGCAGCAGGGCTGGGAGGGATGTGCAGGAGTTATGGGAGCTCCACAGGTTTGGGGCACAGAGGTTGCTGCAGCTTCCTTCAGACATAGGCAGGCTGGCCTAGCCTACCAAGGCCCCGTGGGTGCCCAGGCACCAGTGGCCTCCCAATCATTCCTTATGTAAAAGTTACAAATAGTTACTAATGGTTCATCTCAGTTAAGTGTTGCAGGGAGTAAAGTACTGGCTAGGGCAGGGTGGGAGGGGCTCATGACACACACAGCTGTCCCCTGCTTTAGTAGTGAAACATTTTTCGTTTTCACCTGGTGTTGGCTAAAATACTTATTTTCAGAAAACATTCACTATCTATTAAATAGATGGAAAGAAACTGAACATAGTGTAGAAATGAAGGAGACAAAATACAAACTTGCAATATTTTACATACAAGCACTTCAGTCTACTTTGCATAATTTAACAATATAACTTCACCAGATAATTGTCTTATGGAAACTAATAAATATCCCTATTTCTTGTATTTTAGTTGGCAGCAGGGCACTTAAATGGCTTCCCTATTGAGCAGGTAATGTTTTGTGTAACTCTTAACTCAGGTCTGATCCTAGACCTGTTTGTACAGCGTGAAGGAGGTAAGGAATGCTGTGTTCCCGTACTTTTTGGCCTGTCATCAGTCTCCATCAGAACAACACTGCAGATTAAAATGAACCCATACCTTTTAAAATTCAATACTTCTAAAATCCAACCTACTTTGTAAAAAAAAAAAAAAAAGACACAGAAATCTTAAGTCAAGGCCCTGTCAAAGAACAGAGCTGACAGTTCTGTGACAAATCCTAAAGGACTTAAAGTCACAAGGAAAAATCCTGCTCCTGTTGCACAGCTGCAACAGGTGTTCATACCTACAGCAGCTGCAGAGCACCTTGGGGAAAAAAACATTTTCTAGGAGCAGATCTCGTATATTCACTCCACTGTGTCAGTAGGAGGACTACTAGGATAGTAGGTACCTGGCTAGGTGGGAAACCTGAAGTAAAACTCTCAGCATGAAAAAGACCTTCAAAGAGATTCAATATTGGAATCATCAACGTACTAGAAAAATAGTATTTCTTGATTCCCCGAGACATCAGAGAATATTTTTTTCCCCAAGCTCCATGGAAGTTTCTTCCTAACAGCTCCATCTTTATCCTTTCAAAATTACATTTCAAAGCCACCAGAACAGAGTTCTGTTTGCATCTTGTGCATATACAGGTTTGTAGCTTTCCCTGAACTCTCGGTTGTATCCCGTAACTTCCGCTGCCTTGTTTCAGGTCCGGCTTGAGGGATTTCTTGCTTCTTGGAGCAAGCCATGGAGACACCAGCAGCTATGCTCAGCAGTTCTTTAAGCATGCTTCCTTAAGTACAGTAAGTGGAGGAACTCAAAGTGAAGACCCTGCACTATTAGTGCACCTTTTTCTAAAATGTTGATGTTAGTCTCTTTGTCCTAACTAAAGTGGAATTAAAACTCTGCTTTCCACTGTGAAGATAACAGAAGAACGCTACACTTTCCAGTGCTGCTTGCATGTGTCTCAAAACCACTAAGGAGCGAACATGTTATTAGTAGCTTTATATGGATAAAACCCTTCCCTTAGTTCAGGTAGTTCCACACCTTTCAGAAGAATAGACCCTTCCGCTGTAGCCCCTGCTGTCCAGGTTCTGACTGTTCTCAGAAGTGATTTACTATAAGCTAAAATTAAGTGATAGTAAGAAGCCACCTTGTCTCTTACTTATATGTAGCCACGAATAGATTCAGGCTCATTAGCATGTATTCTGTGCTTTTAAAATAGTGGGATCTTTTAAAACCCTCTGAAAAACATGGGAGCATTGTTCTAATTGAGCAGGTGTGATTGAAAAACAAAGAATTTTCTCCAGTGAATATTTCAATAAAATCAAGTAGCTCTTTTTTAAACATTTTTGCAATGGAAGAATAAGAGGTTTACTTCAAACAAAAAAAAAACAAACTAACAAATTATTGAATAAATCTTCCATTTTAGCCAGTTTCAATAAGGATTTTTAACACTGCTTTTAAAAGTGAAGAAAGCAATCTGAATCTTTTATCTCATATGAACTGAGCACACATTCACATTTCTAAATACGCAAGAAAATTGGACAAGCAACCCTTGCATCGTGTAATGTCATGATTTCTTCCTTATAAATTTGAAGCTGAAACTTTCGTAATCCTCGAACTGTATTCTTCCAGACCCCTATTTTGATTTGGAGAATCTGGCTCAATGCCCAGTACTCAGAAAATAGTGATTTGATCTTTTGTGTGGATCTTTTGACTGATACGTAGAGTGTGGAAGGAAAAATGTTTAAGGAACCGGAAACTGAAATTAAATTTACCTAGAATTTTTGTATCAGAGCGTAAACGATGTGTTATTGAAAGAGGTCATAAAAAGGTTCCAAGAGGGTAAGAAGTGCTCCAAGAAGCAGCGAGAGCATGGGAACCCACAGCTCTGAGTCACTGCTTCCCTTCACAATGTAATGCAGGTTCAAGAAGCCTGAAGCTGTCTGGATGAGAATAGAAGATTGCAGAAGACCCCTGCGGTCTCAAGCAGGGTTCTGTAGCATACTTCAACTACAGAAAAGGAGATGAACAAAACTATTACTTTTGTGCTAAACCCCTATCAACTTGAAGAATATCTAGGAAAATATAGTCACGAGATCAAACATGATACTGAGTAAGAATTTTATCAGTTCACAGTGCAAATTCTCAGTTTTCATTGGGTGCAAGGCCAAAAAAGAAACTAATACCAAATCCATATTTTCAGTGGTAGAGTCCAGCCAATTACTATCTAATGTATTTAGAGAAAAAAAAATAATAATGATAGTCAAGAGAAAGATGGATGATGCCTTCTTTTGGCTGCAGAGGGAAACTGGAGCTCCGCTGACAACAGCAATTTGACCACCATTCTGAAGAATTCAAATAAGATTACATAGATTTTCTCAAAACATTTTGCCTCCTGCTGTTTTTAAATGTATGACAGAAGCTGGACAAAGAGCAACACAGTGGTTTGGAAATGTCTTGGTTGGTGTGTGGGCACTGTTAGAGAAATGTTAGAAAGAGTTCAAGGGCTGGAAAGGAGCACATACTACAATGTTTTCTAAGGTTAAACTTCTAGTTCATTCTGTATTTCACAGATTATTCACCTTCTTGCTGCTGGGCAAGTGGCTTATTTTTCTTTTCTAGTCCTTTATTTTCACCCTCTCACCTGTCAACCTCAACCCTCAAAACAAGGATGACTTTTCAGGTGGATTAATTCTCTTGTCTGCACTGCAGAAATACTGGTATCAGTGCAAAGGAAGCATCTGGAAGAAACAGTTGTTAAGGACAAACCTGGATGAAATCAGCTCTCAATCTCACTTGGATTTCCATTATATACCGTGACAATGTCTTCTGCACACAAATTCTGGGATAAATTCATTTATATATTTGTTTTATCAGTTCTAAATTTACCACCTTTCTTTATCATCACTTTCTCCTAAATTCCAGTACCTGAAAACAGAATGAACAACTATCTGGTCTTCTCAATGCCATTGTCTGAAATATCTGCTCTTGCTAACCCACAAAGGTCCACTTCTTAGCATCCCTGAGTATGTGGAAGTTTTCTCATGTTTGCATTTAAACTGTAAGCACATATAACAAACTACTGCTAGCTTTGCTACAACCTAGTATAACAGATCTCAAACAGAACACGAGACTTATAATTATGACATTGTATTTTTTTTAGTATAGCTAGTGATGCTAAACAATTACCTTGACAATACTGTCTTGAACTGTAAGTCTAAGGAAATTCTCACTAAAGTCTATAGGGTTGAATCCTGAATTCTGACCCTACTAAGAGTCTGAAATCACAACTCATTCATTACAGATTCTTTCCATCACTTTCTCAGTAGCATCAGAGTGAAACAAATTCCTAAGTCTCATAGGTTTCACAAAATGCAAATTAATAAGCAGATATGTTGGGTTTTTTTAATTACAATTCACTACAATATTATTTTTTAAAATTAATTTCTAATTCCTTCATTTTAAAAAAACAAAACTATCAAACCCATCCAAGTTTTATTTTCTGTCTTTACGTGTTCTTTTCCACTGTTCTTAGCTTGGGAGTCATGAATAAATACCATGTTTCTAACACCTCCGTTCTCCTTTCAGAAGATATTGCCTCAAAAGAGATCCCTGGACAAGTAAGAGTAGGGCCTCAATATAGAAAAATTCCATGATTCACTAAAACTGTAATTTCACTGTGCATCAAAATAAAGTAGTTCTCCTAAAATGCAAAAAAAAGAATGTAAATGGGACATCAAGCAATTAAAAAGTTATTAGAACTACATTTTCTAAAGTTATGTGCTTGAATAGTATAAAAATGTGAGTCTTTCTGAGTTAAAGAATTCAGTCTGCATTAGAATTTTGTAACATGAACTAACACATGAGGTCCAGAGAGGAAAATTAACATGAAGAGTGTTTTGCTTTAGGCAAATTAAGTAGAATAGGAATTGCATAAACGGAAAACTGAATGGTGAACTATAAATTGTATTACAATTTTTAAAAGAAACAATTAGGTTATTTTAAGATATTTTGACATCTTTTTAATTATCTGCTGTTGTTAAAAATCAAATCTAAAATTACTATAACTAGACAAGAAAAAATAACTATTTTTACATCAGCTAGATTTTTGTTTCCTCTCTGTGACTAAAAAGGAAGCAATATCGTGATTTCATGTGATTTTTTTTATAACCCGATGATTGTTTAATTCTTTAAAAAATATTTTATATGTATGATTTGATATAATAATATTGAAAAACAGAACAATTTTTCCTGTATTTCAACCTTTGAAAAAACGAACAGATGCTTTTACTCATGGGCTAATACTAACAGCATATTTTAAGGTCATCTGACCTTTATTCAGTGACACACATTCTTCTGGTTGTTTTTACTAACAGATAGCATTACTTCCTTTTAAATAATCCAAAATAGAAAATATTCCAGGAAAAACAAACAAAAGAAACCCCAAAATAAACAACTCTTGGATGTGTTAAGTGAGTTGACTCGTCGAACTAGAGTACTGAAAATATCACCAAGATGTAGCAACTTATATAGCAGGAAATTAGCACCTGGGTAAGTTCATACTCATTTTAACTCAATGACAAGTTACTTACTTTCATCGTTAGAAACATTCCCCAGTGAGGTGTGACTGGAATAACGTTTGTTTTCACTTTCATTGAGACATCGTTCAATCCAACTCTCTGCAAAAGAACAAAGACGCTCTTTTTTTGTGTTTGCTTTTGCATAAAAAATAAACTTCCAACACTTAAAACTAAATAAAACACTGTTTTCCAGCAGATGGTGTTCAGTAACATTTCTGTTAAAACATACTCAGTCTGAGGTTACTTAACAAAAAAATCCTTTCTTGCTTTCAAACTTAGCTGTTGCCTTTAAGTTTCATTTTTTGTTTGTTTGTTTTTTAAATGATGGAAGTTGAAACACTTCAAGCACATAACAAAGCTTCTCCCCTCCCCATCACATGATACGTTAAAAAAATAAATCACCTCATGTGGACAACCGAAACACATAAATTACCTTAATTTCTACGTTTTAGTCTGGCAAAGACTTATGTACTTGAGTATTTCCACTGGTTTTAAAAGAGCTCTTAATGTGTGCGAAACAATAATTCATGTGAATCTTTGATACAGCAGGGCTCAAACTGTGCTTGCTGAAGTCTGGTCCTACCACTGAGTTCACACTGGTGGAGTCTTAGGCCCTACTGAGATCTTTTCCACACTGGTGCAAGCCCAACATAGTGAGTCAGCAGCCACTGAACTACTCGAACCTTTGTCACTCCACAGCTCATACTCAACTGCTCCTGTCCTCCCTCTTTTTCACTTCCAGCTTATTCCCAGCAGTCAGATGAGGTGCAGCACTACATTGATTTCAGTTTGCTGTTCTTCTTTCTGAAAGCTATAATATACATCCTCTGATGACTTTAGAGGATGCACCAGGCTCAGCAGAATTTACTGTTACAGGTCTGCAGGGCAAAAGTTACACATTCCTATGTGTTTCCTCAGATAAAGTATGAAATACGAGTCCTTGAGTTTACCTAGAGTCTCTGGATATGGCTACATTAAACTGACCTCCTTCATAAGATTATTTCTCAAGGGCACACACGTGGGCAGAAATGAATTTATGCTCACGGAGCTCCCTGTGCTCAAAGCAAGAAAAAGAAGAGATACGTGGAAAGGCTGTGCAAAGTAACCCCACAAGTTATGACAGGAAACAACCCCACTGAGTGACGAGATGCACAAGAAATAAGGGGAAACAGGCCTTACTGTCAGCAAGCTGCCAGAGCCAGAAACACCTTCAAAGACACGGAAACGACTGCAGATTCCTTTCCATAAGCCACCCCCAGGCACATCAGGCAACCTGCACAGCACAGGCAGCAGTCTGCCAGCCAGAGAAAGCCCATCACAACAGCAGGCTTGAAGAGAGACCAGAAGCCCAGTGTCTTGGGAAAGCTGCCCATCTGGTTTATAGAAGGTAAAAGTTGGTATGACTTCATTTCAGCACTAGATGCCAATAAAAAAAAAATAAATTATGAGCAGTCATGGCTAAACTCATACTGCAGAAAAAATGGGGTTTATACCCAAGCAGTTGCAGAAACTCTGCCCACACACTCTCCACTGCCATGCAAACGAAAGGTCAACAGCGTCTGTGTAAGACTTCAGAAAGGATCTGCTGAAAGTCTTTCAGATTTGGTTTCCAAGCCCTGACACAAGACTCCAGGTACTGTTGCTCTGTGTGCTTTTGGTTTTCAGGCAGTGCAAGAGAGGTTGCGGTGGCTCCAGGCCATTCCCTTCCCTCTGCCTGTTTGCCTGTGTATTCACAGCAGGAACACGCTGCAGCGTGACTTCATCGGTACAAACATATCCCTGTGTGCGTCTTCCTCATTTGCCATCAAACTGCGCCGTTCTTAATGAGCGTCTTCCCTATAGCCTGCTCCTTTGAGGTACTTCTCTGAAAAATCAGCAGAAATAACTCGTCATCAACAGATTTTTCAGGATATTTCTTCTCCCATCAAATTCAACATGGCCTTGTATGAAAATTACTTTAAGGTTGCTGACATCACAACTTAAAACTTGCCAGTGAGGCCCGTGCTGTCTAATCTGCTCATGCTCAGTTACTAACCCACGAGCCTGCGGTGACTCCAACTTCAAGGCTTTCCCTTCTCATGCTGCTCAGCTGCATCGGGTGGGGGTGCACCATCTCCTTGTCTAAAGGCCAACACAACGGTACGGCTGCTTCGTGCCAGGTTTCTTTTACTGCCCTAAAACTGAGTTAATAGCATCTCTCCTCTCCCATTTTAAGACTGTGAGCGGGGAGAAGGACAGAAAATTGGACCCTCACAGATCGCTCCAAGGTGAAGAGAAACTTCCAGTCGAGGACAACATCAGAGAGAGGTGCAAGAAGCCTTGAGAAAGATTAGCCTACCTCCTCCTCCTTTCAGCGCACAGCCATGGCTGTATATAATTCCCTTGGCTCCGAGCCCAGCTGCAGGGAGTAAAAGCAAAGGCGGCTGCCATTAGCGCCAAGGAGAGACCGATGCCCAGCTCTGCCCTTTCTTTTCCTCCCAGCACTGAGAGCTGGGAAGCTGGGATGCATCCTCTTCCCTCGGCAGCAGGGAACTGGAAGCAGCAGCCATCTTTAGTCACGTTCCCTGCCTAAGTAGCAGGGAAAAAAAACCCAACTTTTTAAGTGGCACTCAGTAAGGATTTTCACCATCCTTGTTCAGGTACTGTCTCTGCTAACTGCACAAACACTCCTTTTTCCTTAGTAAAACAGGCAGTTTACACTGCAAGACATAAAGTCTCTGGAGTAGGGTGCAGTTACTGTTTAATTATGTGTTGCAACTCCTTTGGTCCTGAGTCGCCCCAGTTCAGCTCGCTGCAGCTTGAGTCTGGCTTTGTCTTTGTGGCCTTGCATTTAAATAGCTGATAGAAATTCTTCAGGCCTGAAAAGATACATGACCTGTCTGGCAGCAAAGAATGAAGAAAACTAACTCTTTTGAGCAAAAATGTCAGGGAGTTTATGGCAAATTGGTCAATTTATTTGGCAGATGGCAAAATGTGGCAAAACCAAGTAGCTATTTAAATGTTGTATTATCTCATAAACTGAGTGATGTAAGTATAAATAAATAATAACTATTCTATATAATAATATAATAAATATTCTAATTAACTTTCATTTAATGAATATGTATTTTTCACTGTTTGTATAAGGGAAAAAAATTTTTACAAAATTTTTAACTCCCAATATTAATAACAATGCCTTCAGATATTAGAAGAAAATACAGTCACAATTTTGCTGAAGTTTAAAATACTCCCTTCAAGGGCCCACAGATCCCATGTATGAGAACACCTGTCTCAAATAAAAAGTGAAAAAAAAAAAGAAGAGAGAGAAAAAGGCAGAGAAAACAAAATTAAAAATAACCAAAACTAAGCTCAACCTTAAAAGTTCTTTCAGAGTTAATACCATTAGGTCCTGCCCCAGCATAACGAATGCACTGGGTAGAGCCTTGTACACATGGAATTCTCTTGCCCTCATGACACACAGGGTGCACAACCTGGCTGCACTGGGACCTGTCCTAGGCAGTCTGGCTGCCAAGCCCATGGAAGAAACTTGTGGCTAACCCCTGGGGTCTCTAGGTTGAGGATTTATCATTTGCTCCCAAGGCTGACACCGATCGCACTATACCACTGTTCTAGATAAGCACTGAGTCGCATGATATGGAAAGTTTTATGTGATTAAAGCCTAAATTATGGTACTTGGACCTTGAAAACTTCTCATAGACAGGATTTCACATCAGGAACGGTCACAGAATAATGGAGAGTTCAGGTGGTGATTAAGCAGAAGTGCGTATCACATCTGAAAACAATGCTGAAACATTAACACAACACGTAGAACCCCCAAATTTCTAGTGGAAAGTGCCTGTGAGAGTGAAAGAAAATATATCTTGTCTCAGATGGGGTATGTTTTCACTCGCTGTGTTTTCAGTGTATCAAGTTTTAAGGCACTTTCCCTCCCTGCTCTCTAGGACTCCGTCCCACCCTGAGCTCCAGCACATGGTACCCTCAGTTATAGCAAGGATCGGCGCTAACCAATAAGCATCCAGGCAAAATAAATAAATTAATTAATATCTAGTAGCAAAAAGTAGTGCAGTCACATACTAATAACTCTACTGTGACACTGTATGTAAACTATTATAATTTTGTTAGCAAAGAATGCAACTAAGGTGTATTTAATGACATTTTGAAGATGCACCTTTAAATACTATACCAATTATTTAATGTTGCAAAGATCAAAAGTGAATTATAATGAAGCACACAACTATGTCGCTCTGCCTTACAATTTTTGTTATATAATTTAGTATACCACTGAACGCAAATACGTTATATCTTCTGTAGGATTCCAACATGAAGGAAAGGAGATGGTATTCAAATTACAACAATGTTTCCAGGGTAAATTTGCTGGCAGAATAACTTATTATGACACAAATGAAAAATATAAATTGTTCCCAGGGAAGTGCTGAAAGATGGATTAAAAATAATTATGGAACTACTTCTGGCCCTTATTTTGTCTCTTTTTGATCCTAGTCTTTCTAAGATGGACACTGAACCTCTTCCATCAAATATGCCCACCATACTTTTAACAATGGAAGTTTAAACTGAGCTTTTTTTCAAAACTTGGCAGAACAGAGGCCTGCACAGCTTTCCCTTGTCCCCACCAAGGCTCTTCTTTTCATATCAACAAGACCGGGACTCCCCAAAACAGAGGTAAACATGAGAGTGGCTCAGGGCCAGGAGTTTTTATGAACTATGAAAAAAGAGAAGCATGAACTGTTTTTAAAATACACCTTTGACGAGTTATTTTGACACAATTTCTCCTACAGAAGAAGGGCTTTGTTCCTGGAAGACCCTTTTGAAAGGCTTCTCCCTAGAAAGCCTCAGCTGAGGTGAGAGAATACAGCAGAGGTACCTGCGTACTGCCAGTCCAGTTAATGAGATAATGACTCCCTCTTGTTTGTGCAGTGATTATTGGCTCAGTGTATTTGCAGCCCAGCAAAGAGAGCCTTCATTACTGCCACATGTGCATGGCCATAGCGGGAGCAGTGTCAGAGCCACCTGGGCTTTGCTCTGCAGAGAGAAAGAGGAGATGGACCTGATCACAACCAGCAGTGCCTTCTGCAGATGTTGTCCTGCCAAGAGGGTCGAGAGTTGCTGCAGTATTAGCACAACCTGCAGCCACAGCCTTTTCTGGTCCTTGAGAACCATCGTATCCTGCCGGCACCCAAGCAGGATGGTAAAAGCAGCTGGAGCATCTGTGCTGCACAGCTGGGAGGTGACTGTGTACCCAGAGCCGCTGGCTGCAATCTGTGGGCACGTACATCATGAAAAGAGATTAAGCAGTTCTATAGGCAGAACGAAACTCTGTAGTCACCTACTCTGAGCTGCATGTTGCCTCACCTTGTTGCCTTGCAGTGGTACCAACAACAATGCTTTTCCCCAGTTATGCCATGTCCTCTGACCTGGATGTAGTAGTATCACTGGCATAATTGTGAGTCACTATTTTTTCTGAAATTGTACAAGACAAGAACCCCCATGTCCAAGAAAGATAGTCAAGACTTTTGGTAATCACAGTATCAGTTTGCATAGTTCTCCAGATGCTTATTTCACCACAGCCCTTGCAGTTGCATGGAAATCCCTCTCATACGCCTTCAGCTCTACATTGGCTCCCATACTGCAAATTTTAAAGCAGTTTGCCAACATGCACGACAATTTACTTAGTGATCTGCACATGGATCAGCATTTCTCCTACAGAAGTTTGCTTTACACTGAAACAGAGTTACCGCTAGAATGTGAAAAAAAAAAGACTTGCCAGGACCCAAACTGCTGCCTAAACCATGTACCAACTTGGATGGTGCAGCTGCAACAGTCTGAGTCGTTTTTTGTTTATGGCTACTCTTGTAATTTTTTTCCTAGTTTCTCAAGGCAAGTGTGGGAAATAGTAGTAAGTAACTGGGAGCTAAGATACATAAAATGTAGATCATTCAAACATAAAGGGACAACCGAATTCTAGTGGACTTATAAGGGGACCTGTTGGAAAAACGAATACTCAGAAGTGATGACAGACAATTTTACAGTTCTGGTGTCAGAGGAGGAACTCCTGTCATGCATATGGAGTCTTAGCACCCCTCTGGGTTATTTGTTTGCTGTTCTCAGAGGGAAGAGTTACTTATCTCTTCCTGCACCATCTCTTTGCCAAGTGTCTCAGTACCAATCTGGCCAGCAATCCTGCCTAGCTGCTCAACTGATCTGTTAGACCAGGAGAAAGGGGTTGCAATGAGAAGATTTAGCAGGTAAAAGCAGTATCTTGCCAGCTCAGGAGGCTGACCGAAAGTCTTGGACCCTCCGATTTCTGGTTGGCTAGTCCGTGTTACTAACCAGATATCATATATTTTTCAGTGCACTTGATGGGACGATACTGTACATCCTTTCTTTTTTTAGGAAAACCATCACTGCCATGTCGGCTTCTTCTGTTGCCTGTTTCAGAACAAGTGCTGAGATCTGCATGATCCATTGAGGCTTTTCTCTGCAGAGTTTACCTCTCTGAACGTGGTCTGAGACATGGCACCACCCAACAAACCCTCTGTTCATGCTGTTTGTGTGGCACCATTGCTGTGGACAAAGAACTTCTAACCTTTACAGCTGTTAAATTCATAGCGTCTGAACAGTCTGTATGCTTTGAATATCCCTTAGTGTGCTTCAAAACTGATTTCTAGCTGCCATATGAATGAAAGTGAAGCAATAAATGAGCCAGCACATCTAATATTTTCTCTGGTGCAAGTGAAAACTACACCTTCAATGTCTTGGTTCAATTACTCATATCAACTTAGAAGACAAATCACTAGTTTAAAACAGTCCCTTTAAAGCAAAAGAGTCTATCCCTTTCTGTCAGGGATAATAATTAGGAGATAAACCTCTAGTCTGACCCTCAAACTATTAAAAGTCCACACTGGTACTGCTGCACGTAACACCTGCTCTGACTAGAAGCAGAGGATTCCTGTTCTGAATCTCCCACACACCTTGCAGCAGAGCACCGCTGGTTATAGGTACCTCTGCCACCCGAGAAGTGTAATGATGCTGGAGTGCTGTGAGGGCTGGTAACAGTGGCACAGTCAAAGCTTTTCAAGAGCCACATCGTTTCACCATTTGGAAGAAATTGTGCCTGTAGCATGACAGGGCTTGGCAGCCACTTGCTCCCATGAAGGGTGTGAAACTTACCGAAATTACATAAAATCAAGTAGAACAAGCTATTAGGGACAGTTAATCACATAAATGGGGATTTCCTAAGATTTAGGCTTTCGTATGTGATGCAATCTCCCTCCTCTCCATTGTCAAATGAAATGTTTGTGAGATCATATCAGGGTCATTGTCCGACTGTTGCTCCCTCTGATTACTCCATAGAAACTCATCATTCACAAAACAGCTCCTCTTTGACCATCGAGGTAGACCTGCCACATAGTGCCCTGTTTTGCCTATCACTACCTCATTCAGTGCCATCAGCTAGCAAGGCACATATCCTTCAGTCAGTGCACGTGAGCTGTCAGGAGCATCTCCAGGCTCCACAGGAAATCATGCCAGTGTCCTCCTTGGTCCTGCATAGCCATCTTCTGTTCTTCCAAGAGACCTGCTACTCAGGGATGACAGTGACACATGGCCTTGGTGCAGATGGCAGAGCTGTTACCCTGACATGGTGCCAGATACCTTGGTGCTTTGTTTGCTAATCTAACTTTTTATTTCGTTTCCAACAGGGGAAAATGTCGGGTACTCTTGTTGCAGTCCTTTCTTTTGTTCTCGGTTCTTGGCATATAGTTCTCTTGGAACTATTTCAGGGTTAATGGACATTGGTCCTGGGCACTTACTACATGTTGGCAGGAATGTTTTCGTCCTTTTAATTTGACTCATGATTCTGGCAAAGCATCATGAAATTCACCATGATATCCTAAGAATGCAAAGAATGACTCTTGAATCTGTGAGAGCTCATTTTGTTTAGCCAGGTCTTTCCTCCTAGTAACGATTTTCTGTTAATGCATTTGATAAGGTGTATTTTAAAAACACGGCATGCTGAGTTTTAACTGATGCAACTAAAAGCACCATAGCTCATCATCTTTTAACTCACCCAGAATACTTGGGTAGGAAAACTGGAATTTATGAGATGTTGCTTTCTTGTTACTCTGTGTACTATCCAGAACTTCATCTAAATGTGATAGTTTTGTTGAAGTACTCTGTCAACAATATTTCTCATTAAGAAGCTGCAAATGTAGATCAAGCACACTCAGGAACCCTAGAATACAAGATTTCTTTGCATATTTATTCTGAAATTTAGAGCAGCCTCCAGTCTGGACTGGACAGACTTTAAAGTCCTATCCGTTCCCTTCCCTCAAATCACATATCATCTTGCTATTGCTTTTCCAGCTCAGTATACGTGTGAACTGGGAGTCACTGTTTCCATCCCCCAGTCACACACAGATGTTACCTATTGTTTTATTTTGAAAAGTTTCATCAGGTCAGTAAATAGCCACTTGTTTTTTGCTGCATTGAAGCCTTTCCTCATTTAATAGGGAAGAGAACCTCACCTGGTGGTTCAGCTTCAGTGCAGTGACATTTCCTCACTTTCATCTAGGATCATTTAAACTAGTGACGCCAGTATCTGACCAATTCGCCTCTCCCAAGGCACTTAACTTACATGGGTATGCAACATACAGCCAAACTTTTTGTCAACAGTATAATCAAACGTACCATGTTCTTTCAAAGCACCCACTCTGCATACAGTAGAAGATAAGGGTACGCTTTACAACATGATGTGCTACAGATCCCGAGTTCTTCAGGGTCTGTTGCATGAACCGGTGTAAACGCTCTCATTGTCTCCAATTTAGTTACGATACTCCTTCCAAGAAAATACAAACACCCCCCTTGATTGTTGCCAGTCCTATTGTCTCCCAGAATAAAGGATGATCTCTTGATGTCCTTTTTCCCCCTCAATTCAAGTAACTTCTTATGCTATAGAATTAATGTGAGGCACACTAGAAAGTTCATAAGAGGAGGGCCTTCACTTCCAGATACCTGTCGTACCACCTCTTCCACTCCTACTCTACAGCAGTCTCTGCTCACTGACCTCTTGGGTTAAGCTTTCCCAGCAGCTACCACGTCCCTCAGCTCACTAGTGTGCATGAGAAGATATAGAGCCCCCCTAATTCAGCTCCACTTCACCAGAGCACAAGGCTGGAGTAATTTGGCTGAACAGGAAGCCTGTGATTCCACAAGAAACAAGATTTGTATTAAGTACCCATGAAATGCTTTCCTCTGCCTCAGGAGCTGATGAATCCAGCAGACAGGGTGATTTGGCAAACAGTAGTACCTTAGTAACATAGGCCCACAAAGATGACAAAACAAAAAGACGTGAGGTGGATGGGAGATGTAAGAAATGCTGGCTGTGGGGCTTAGCAGGGCAAGAGAAGAGGAAAAAGGTTGATTGTTGGAAAGGAGAGAAAGGGGGAAAAAGAAGGAAGGACGGGAAAGGGGGAAAGAGGAAGGACGGGAAAGTGGTGTAGACAAAAATATAGAAAGAAATTGTAACTATAGAGAGGAGATTTAAAAAAAAAAAATTAGAAGAGATCAACTCCTGAAGGAACAGGACTACAGCAGATATTTCTCATCAGAAATAGCATCCAGTCAGGTAGACTGAAAGAACAAGAGAAGACGACAGACAGACACATATGTGCAAAAAACCCTCATGTGTCAGGATGTAGTCATAGCAGCAAGAAACAGATAATCGCTTGACTGAAGAAGAGTGTGGATCAAAGGAAAGACTTACTGCATTTATTCAAATGGTGGCCACTTTTCATCACTTTGTACACATCTGTTCCAAACCTAGCAGATGCTCACTGCTATCAAAGGATGCAGCAATTACAGTGCTCACACACATTTTTGTGAGCAAATGTGGCACTAACCAGACAGAAACAAATTTGTTTTAGCTCTCAACAAGCACCCAGAGGATACCTGCATACCAAAAGTAGCGGAGAGGACTTTGTGGAAGTACGTTATGAAGATTTATTAAAGATTGGTACCTCTCACAACTAATCTGTGTATACAGAGCGAGCATGTCATGCCATCAATTTTGCAGTTATATGAGCTCGTTGGAAAGTCTCCACTCAGTGCTGATATGGCTAGACTTACAGACTTGTAAGCCTTCTACAAATTGAATCCCTTCTGCACTGTCTCTTCCCTCCTCTTAGAAAGTACTGTGAAAGTAGACGAGTGCTTTTAAAACTAGGAGCCTGGATTTTCTGAGAAGTCTCCAGTCTCCTCTGAACAATATGCAAAGCAAACTCATGGAGGGAACATGAGAAAAAAGAGAAGTCTTCTTTCCTTCTCCTTTTTTTTTTTTTCCTAAGACTCACCAAAACAAGAGTCTAGTATTGAATATTCAGCACTGAATACTAACTGCTCAATAGACAGTCTGTTTGCAGAGCTCAAAGTGGAAACGACCCAGCAAGGAGGAGAGGTGAACACACTGCTCCATCCATGTGATTAAACTGCTCTGTAAATGCAGTTCTCCCCCGTTCTCCCCACCTCATTACAATGGAGGCCATTCGCTGCCCCTACCACAACTCATTTTAAAAAAATGTTTGTACTAGAGGGGCCCCCTCATAAGTATTGTCCCTGTGACTGTTTAAGAGAGGAATGTGAGCTCTAATGTTGGGAAACCTGCGCTAACCAGTCAATCGGACCAGAGGTTTATAGAGGAGCAGAGCACCCTGTGGGGTGTCCCAACTCTGAGCCTGCTCAAGGCACGGAGTAAATCTCGCCCACCATGTGAGCTGATGCCCCTAAAAAACACCCACCACATACACAGGCATCTCTTACTACAGAAGAGCAGCTGTTGCTGCACACCAACACATAGCACTTGTAGAGCAGGACTCCGCTTCCACCACTTTTTTT